>JAJJWW010013407.1:0-76283 GCA_023531295.1 Papaver armeniacum
CATCCAATCTCCGAGTAAATGAGAATATATTCTCTTTATTGCTCTCGGATATTCACAGCGAATAATTTCCTTGTACTGCCATTCCACGCGCATGATGAAGTCGAGATATTCTCAGCATTTTTCTTCACGTTTCAGTTAGAGTGAAACTCTGTCATCCCCACGTAAAACTACCAAAAATATCTCAGAGAATAGCCGAGAATATTTTCTTCCCCTGTTTTGTCAAAACTTCACGTGACAGCCTTTTTCTTCGATTCCAAGTCACTTACCATCCCTGTTTAGTCGTAACAGGGTTGTATCACTCCATGACAGGCAACAAATCTGACAGATAACGTTGAAATTCAATGCAGCCATTGTCGAGATATTTTCTTCCCTGTTTCACTTCGAACGGACTCTCCAGCCAAATTTAATCGAAACGAAGGCCCATACCATGCCTGTGATGCTCCAGCAAAGCTTCCCAGCCAATTTTAGCCATTGAGTCTCACTGAAAAGCCGTCAAAATCTGAACCCTAATTCTTCCCGGTGGCTGCAAAGTTTCCCGCCAAAAACTTATTTTCAAATCGTTGAAGATGACTGCCCCTTATCCTGTTCTGGGGTGCGAATAGCAGGTGCCTCCTTGGGATGCCCCTTAGCAATTGGGTTACCCCTTATCCAAAGACGAGAGTCCGAATATCAAATGTCCTCCGGGGGTGTTCCGCGCAACTTTTCGAGCCGATTTTTCCAAAAAATATTTATTTCCAAAAATACCTAAAAATACATAAAAACACAATATTAGTACAAAAATCGAGTTCCAACAATACTAAAGATCGAGGACAATTCGCAGACACAAAAATGTGTCTATCACTCTTTCAAAAAAATATATATGAAACAAAATGTTGACTAATGAAGAAGAAGGTGAAGATGAGTACAACTCCATGGATGAATCCGCCGCTTTTAGATGTGAAGAAACCTGGATCTACCGAGAAACCCAAGAAGAATATTATTCTTACAGAGGAAGAGGAAAGCTTTGTAGATTCTTGGTTTATAAACTAAGAGAAGAATGTTTTGATGATGCAGCTCATGCCTGGAATAGAAATTATGTAGATCCCGCGTTCTATCATGAGCTGCAAGGAGTAAATAAGGGTGTAGAACTTGCCATTGAGAATAAACTTGAGTACGTCACTATGGTTTGCACTTCTGTTGCAGTTTTTAGGTTTGAGAATGCTTTGGCGTAAAACTCATGAATATTGTCGTTGTGATTTTCATTCTAAGGTTCATGTATGCCTAAGATGTTCTATCGAAGATACCGTTTTCTCTACGATGCGGTGAAAAGTATGGTAAAGATGTTTTGAAGACTCATCTTCTCGATAGTGGACACCATAGACTCTTCCAACTGTTCTATAAAAGGGAGAAAAGCGATTATCCTTACTAGTGCAGGTGAGTGGCATAATAAATCCGCATTATATTGCGTAACATGGTAATGCCGTAATGGTATGGGGGAAATAAAGCTAGGAGAAATACTTGAAGATGGTAAATTGCGAGTCTTCTCTTCAAGTAATGTTAAATATTTCTTTGCCGTTGTTGTTTATTTATATTAAAATCGGAACTATCAAAGAGTTATGGTTAACCCTCACGATGTAGAGAACTATGCTTCATTCTCCTCAACAAACATATATTAAAAACCTAATTTCGTGTCGAAATTGCGTAGTCTCATGTAGAAATTGCAGAATTGATTGTTCTTTCCCTACCGATCTTCCAGTCAAAATTAATGATATAAAGCTTATGGTAAAAGTAGAATACCCTTGGAAGACAATTGCTTGCTCTCATTGCAAGAGCTTTGGTCATTCAAGTGTAAAATGCATCTATAACCTAACCCCAAAGAATACCGATGTTTCGATTCCAAAGAAGTCTTCTTTAGTTGCAGTGTGACAAAGATTGACCCTAATCAAATAGTGCAGAACACAACATCCGATGTGGAAGCTTCTTTTGTGAATCGGGTCTTTAAAAGAGGCTAATAGATTTGGGAGCAGAGTGATGAGACAGGGATTTCTCAACTTAGGAAAAGTGGATGGCATGTGTTGGGGGTGTTGTTCAATGCATAGTCTAGTACGGTTGATCATTGTGCAGAGATGTGTATGAATGGGGAGAGGTTAATTGATCAAGAAAAGGTCCTTGGCGGGCGCCAAAAAAAAAGAAGAAACAAAACCACTTACAGGTTCCTACTCTTGAAAATGGCCATCCGGTTTTGGAAGGTACAAGCATCTCAACTGCTGATCCCGCCATCCCCCTGGTTTTGAGATATCCCCTCCCGTTAGTTTTGGAAGATTCAATGGTAAGCATCGCAAAGGCGTCATCGTCAAGCCAAGTAAAGGAATTGGTAAGAAATTGAGTACGAAATCCAAATATACAGGTATGCTCCCAAATGGTACTCTCTCAAGTTTAAAAATGAAAAGCCTCATAAATCTAAATTCCCTAACACAGTTTCGGCAGATAAACTCATGGATTTTGGTTCTTCTTGGGGCTTAGAATTTCCACTTCGAAAGACTAATCGTGAAGAAATGTTTAGAGATCTCGCAAAAAATCACGATGATTTAATTGTAGAAAATGTTGATGTTGTTAATTGACAATAGGCAGTGGTCTTCATTGTGGTTTGCAAGTGGATTTGATTTTTAGGTTTCACAATTTGTGTCTTCTTCTGTCGATACTCTTTGTATTCTTGGAAATTTCTTTGCTTTAGCTTTTCTTTTGTTTTGTTGTTGTTTATGGGTGAAAATCGTTTCGCCGATTTCGGTAAATTCGGTAGGTGAGTGAGAAACGGTTCAAACCCTAAACAAATGTGATGCACGTGAGCACTTTATAGATTCGAGAGATCAACTGCACAAGTCCTAACCTAAACCAAGAAATGGCCGTTCCAGACTTGCTTCGGTCACAAAGTGGAGGAGAAGGGTTGATTTGGGGAGGGAAGCCAAGAAAGGTGTTGAGACCAGAATAACCCGGGAGAGTAGTATCTCGACTTGTATCGTAGAAAAGCTTGGGAAGCTTGCAAGAGATGAAAGCTTTTGGGAGAGCTTGCAAAGTTGCCTTTCTGAGAGTGTAGTATTTTTTCTCCTGACCGAGACTTGTTGTCTAGTGGAAATAGGTAAGACCTATTTATTCAAGTCGAGATTAAAACGTACCCTGGCCTCATGAAGGAAGAGAGTAAAGGGTGAAATAATGAGAGGAGGTGGTAACCGCAAGGTGTTTATGGGTGAAAACGTTTTCACCATTATTTCCTCATTTATTTGACCGCTTTATTCCTTTTCACGCTTTCTTAATGTGAGTGTAGCGTACGCCGCAAGTCCGTGATCGCCAAACCAAAACCCCGGGAAAGCATCCCCGGTTTGTGTTGATATCTCGAGTGTTGGTTGCACCTTGAGTGCAAGTGGCGCTGCTAGTGGCGCGTGTGGCATGTGCCATTGGCATGTGCGGAATGCCTTAGTGGTAGGTTGTACGTTGAGTGTAAGTGGCAATGCCGAGCTGCTAGTGGCGTGTGTGGCATGTGCCAATGGCATGTGCGGAATGCCTTGGTGGTAGGTTGCACGGTTTGCAAGTTATGCTACCAGCTGTGTGTGTTTGGCATGTGCGGAATGCCTTGGTGGTAGGTTGCACGGTATGCAAGTTAGGCTACCAGCGTGTGTGTTTGGCATGTGCCAATGGCATGTGCGGAATGCCTTGGTGGTAGGTTGCACGGTTTGTAAGTTAGGCTACCAGCGTGTGTGTTTGGCATGTGCCAATGGCATGTGCGGAATGCCTTGGTGGTAGGTTGCACGATTTTGCAAGTTAGGCTACCGGCGCGGTGTGTTTGGCATGTGCCAATGGCATGCGTGGTCGTTAGGGCCGTGGCCTTGGTAGGAAAAGCTACCCAGCGAGCATGTTGGCATGTGCCAATGGCATGCGTGGGTCGTTAGTGGCCGTGGCCTTGGTAGGAAAAGCTACCGAATGAGCATGTTGGCATGTGCCAATGGCATGCGTGGGTCGTTAGGGCCGTGGCCTTGGTAGGAAAAGCTACCAATGAGCATGTTGGCATGTGCCAATGGCATGCATGGCCGACTTGGCCTAGGTTGCATGGTTTGTAAGCCTAGGGCGCTACATTTGGCATGCGCCAATGGAATAGCGGCTTGGAAATATGGCTTGTGGTGCGTGTTGGCATGTGCCAATGGCACGTACGGCCATGTTGACCTAGTTGCACGTTTTGCAAGACTAGGCGCTATATTTGGCATGCGCCAATGGCATAGCAGCTTGGAAATATGGCTTGTGGTACGTGTTGGCATGTGCCAATGGCACGTATGGCCATGTTGACCTAGTTGCACATTTTGCAAGCCTAGGCGCTATATTTGGCATGCGCCAATGGCATAGCGGCTTGGAAATATGGCTTGTGGTACGTGTTGGCATGTGCCAATGGCACGTACGGCTATGTTGACCTAGTTGCACGTTTTGCAAGCCTAAGGCGCTATATTTGGCATGCGTCAATGGCATAGCGGCTTGGAAATACGGCTTGTGGTACGTGTTGGCATGTGGCAATGGTACGCACGGCCATGTTGACCTAGTTGCACGTTTTGCAAGCCTAGGGCGCTATATTTGGCATGTGCCAATGGCATAGCGGCTTAGTTTGGCATGGTTGCCAATGAGTGCGATATGTAGTTTGGTTTTGGCGATTGCCATGGTGCGCGAGTGTATGCGCTTGGTTTTGGCGTTGTTGCCATGGTGCGCATGCAGTACGGCTTGGTTTGGCATTGTTGCCATGGTGCTCGATGTGCGGCTTGGTTTGGCATTGTTGCCATTGTGCGCAGTGTGCGGCTTGGTTTGGCATTATTGCCATGGTGCGCAGTGTGCGGCTTGGTTTGGCATTGTTGCCATTGTGCGCAGTGTGCGGCTTGGTTTGGCATTGTTGTCGTGGTGCGCAGGTGTGCGTTTGGATTGGCATTGTTGCCATGGTGCGTAGTGTGCGCTTGGTTTGGCATTGTTGCCATGGTGCTAATGCATGTGCGGCTTGGTTTTGGAATTAGGGTTACGTGTCGAAAACCCTAACTGCATTCGAAAAATTACCCCTATTAATTATTTACACTCGAGTTAAATGCTCTTAGTTAATGTGTTCGGGTAACACTAGGTCATGGGGTTTTACGATTTTACCCCTTGTTTAAAAACAACCATCAACATTAAGTCCCCTGCTTAGCTTGGAACAGGGGATTTGTTGCGAGGTAAGCATAAGATGGTGACAGACTATCAACAACAAACCGTAAAGAGAATTGAGGAGGATTGTCTGACCTTTTATGAATATGATTTGGAATCCTTGCCTCTGGTAGTTTTGCACAAATCGGGAGGCTGGTACAATTGGTGGGGCCGGTGCAGCTTGGGCGGCGTTGGGAAGTTGGCGTGAGTTGGGAAACTGAGCGTGCTAGCTGGTGGGACCGGCGCAGGGTGTGGAAGCTATGCGTGCTTGCAGGCGTGACTTGGGAAACTGAGCGTTGCCGGGCCGGTGGGATCGGCGTAAGGTGTGCGTGCTTGCGGGCGTGGCTTGGGAAACCGAGCGTGCCGGCCGGTGGGACCGGCTCAAGGTATGCGTGCTTGCAGGCATGGCTTGGGCGTTCATTGGGAAGTTAGCGTGATTGGTGGGGCCGGCAACTTGGGCGACATTGGGAAGTTGGGCGCCCTTGTGGTCCCGCTTCTTACATGCACGATTTTTGGTAAAAGAAAATCCTTCCCTATTTCAGAATCTTCACGCCTATATATATAAAGTCCCTTTCTCCCATCTTGCACTTTCATCTTTTCATCCTTTCCTACCGACAGCAGAGCCATAAAGAAAAAACAACTTCCAGGTATGTCTTCCAGTATTTCCCTTTTTATGTAGGTGTAAACCCTAAGAGTAGGCGTTTTTTCTTTGCGCATATAATTTCCTGGCGTGTAGAAAATATTGTATGTATGCAGCCAAGGGAAATACTGTATATATTATTCGAACCCGTAGGAAAGTGCTCCATATATTATTTTGAACCCGAAGAAGGTTACTGCAGACGCACTTGAGCCCGTATAAAATACCGCGTATATAATTTTGAACCCTGAAGAAAAATACTGCGTGTGCAGTCTTGAACCCGTAGAGAATACTATACATGAATCCCGAAGAAGAATATTGTATATATGCTCCATACGACTTCGAACCCGCAGGAAATATTGTATATATGATTTTTCTGGCCTCGAAAGAAATATCCGCGCGTGCGCTTTTGAGCCCGTAGAAAAATGCTCCATATATAATTTTGAACCAAGAAGGATAATCGTAGACACACTTGAAAACTTATAAAATACCGCGTATATACTCTTGAACTCAAGAAAATACTGCGTATATAGTCTTGAACTCAAGAAAATATCACAGTGTGCGATTTTGAAACCGTAGAGAATACGCCTCTCCCTTTTTTTTTTGTATTTCGGGTTTTCCTTTTGTCGGGCGCGGTTATGTGTCAGGGAGATAATTTGGTTTTTTTTTTTTTGTGTGCAGATATCTTGTTACTAAGTTGTTGTTAAGAAATCCGACAAGATGTTACCTGAACAAAATTTCGCCTCATCGAAGGATGTCCATAATTCCAAACCAAACACGGATGATGAGTTCTTCACTAAAAAAACTTGTCTCGCTCGGAAAAATCACCTGTGTTTCGTGCAATTTTGTTAATCGGGGTGATGAAGATGAAAAGAAGACACGCCGGTTCGCCTGCAGAACACCATACGGTTGTCTTCAAAAGGGGTATACTCCTCTTTCATCATTGATTTCTGTGGATGTGTCAAAGCCCATTGCGTTCTTTTGATAGATGGGTTGAGTTCATGGTGAGTAAGGAGCACATAAACACCAATCGACTCGAGCGCAGATTATTGATGCTTTGTGAGCTTCAATAAACCTCCGGATTAGGAAGGATATCCCGGGCTTGGTTGCTTTCATCTCCGTGATGGTGTTCGGACACCCATACGATCATATGTAGATGGGGTGAGATAAATTTCTCCTTGAGAGTGTGGCTCTCTTGTTGAATCTTCCCAGAATCGGGAATCTTAAAATCCAATTATCTCGAAAGTGAGGTGAAGATGCGGGATGACCTTGCCGCTAAGTTGGGAGATTACGCCGAAAAGACTCCACTGCGAAGTCGAAGGACTCACCTGGAAAGAGGATGAAAGGTGCGTCTATAGTGGTGGATGTCTCAATGGTTTCTGGACGATCCGAACCCGAACGGAAAAGCAGCGATCTTCATGTTGCGGCATTTTTGGCTCTCTCGGTTGTCTAGAGACATTTTTGATGATGGTTCCGGGAAAGAAAGAAATAAGACCGGAGTTGCTAACCCATTGTGAAGTTAGCAAAAGGTGAAGTTCTTCCCATTGGCAAGCTATTTCTTGGTTCCCTATATGTGCATCCGATCACCTGTTGCGAACATGCGAGTTTCGAATGGTTTCATGAAAGTGGATTCATATGTGCACGTTGATTTTCCGCAAGTCTGGTTATGGGAGCACTTTGAGAAGTATGCTCCAAACCGATGCCTTCGATTCCCGCGAGTTGGGGGGTTCCCGAATTCTTCGATGGGTGAACAAAGGCCCAAAGGTTGGCATGATCTTGGTTAATCTTCTTGACAAGTCATATGAAATCGGGCGCCCGTGGGAGCTTGGTCCATAGGGTCTGACTCAAATTGACACCTTTGCTTCGCTCCGATCATGTCTTTGTCTTCCGACGGCGATTTGAGCATTGGTGAAAAACTTGTTTATTCAAAGCCGCATGTCCTAGGTTATATGCCGTCTTTCTTCATGGGGACTTTCCAGATAGTTGCTTACAATATTGACCGTGCTGCTCGTCACATGGGTTTCGATCAAGGGGTGCCTCTTGCTTACCACCTAAGTGATCCCTAAGGATTCATTGCGTGCCTCCCTTAATGCTAGCGCCTTGAGCGGGTATCCGCCTTCCCTTCTTTCAAATGGGAAGAGTAACTTCGACGACCTTCGTCTATAATGAGTTCCGTGCGACGAGTTTTTTATGCTCCAAGATTTTGTGAATATTATGGTGGAGAACGTTCGTTGTAAACCTTCCCCGCCAGTTTGAAGAAGTATCCAATGTTGAGAGATCTCAAGCGAAAGTTGCCTAGCAACTCCTGAAAGTCCCAAGGCCAAGGAATGGAGAACGAAGAATCGTGCTGGCGGTTTCGAACGGTTTCAAAAGACCCTCCCTCGCTCTCGTGTCTTTCATTCTTCCAATAACCGTGTATGTGTCGCCTCTTCGTTGGTTTGTCTCAAAACACGTGAATTCTATTTGAAAACATGTGTCTTGTTTCCTCCAGTGGCTTCGGTAGTGTTAATGCTTTCGCCGTCTCGCACGTTGCCGGGAGACGGCAATATCTTCAAAGAATTCCAAGCAAAGATTGAGCCTTCTCATAGCGGTGATGAGTCGGAGAAAGAAGAAAGTTCGACAAGTGAGAGTGATTCCTCCTGCAAGACCGGCTCTTTTCTGGGAAGTGGTTCGGTGAGTTTCGCGTTTCTTTTCTTTCTTCTTCTCGTTTCTTCTTTTGAAAAATGTCTAACTCAAGTTCGCAGGAGGAACTGGTTCGAGGATGATTCTCGGGGTAGAGTCACACGAAAACTTGCCTTTGGTGACTTGGAGATGGGCGTTAGCCAATTGTCGGCATGATGTGGTTCAAACGGTGGATGATTCTCTAATGGTTCTGTCGAGACATGGAAGAAGACCCTCTGCGAGTAGTGAGGCCAGGTGCAGGCGCCATTTTGATCCCCCGTACTTGGTTCCTTATCCAGGTCATGTGTTTGGTTAAGGCTTCAGCAGGTGCCGGCTAAGCATGAGGCGTTGTACACCAGAATCTGGGAGAAGCACGGACATATGGCTACAACCAGAAAGTCACTAGTCGATTTGCAATTGGTTAAGCGTGTGGAAGAGGCTTTATCTTCCATCGAGGATATGCGTGAGGTGACCTGGTCACACCGCTTTCAAGACGTTATTGCTGATCGGGAGCACCATCGCGACGTGTGCGTAGAAAAGGAGTTCAACACTTCGTGGTTTGTCAAGGCCTTGCTCGAGATCCAAAAGTTGAAAGATGCAGCATTGAAAGCCTTTCCGCCGAGGAGATTGTACGACAGAGATGGAACTCAAAAGCTTTCCAAGATGTTGACTATGAAGAGAGGCCCTTGAAGATGCAAAGTTGACTTTCTCCAAGAAGAGCAAGACTTCATTGGATGATTTTCCTTGAACGTTTCTCCGTTAAACTTTCATTTAGGTTCTTTTTTTTTTTTTTTTTTTTTTTTTTTTTTGAAAGACACATTGGATGTCTGGTTCAAAACTTGACCTTTGATAGACAAATTTGTAGCTTTTTTAGGTATTGGGTTATTTCGGGATAAATGGTTTTGATAATATGGCTCGATTATGTTTTGGGAAAGGAATATTGCTTTTATGAAAGTGTGTGCTAGCAATAGGCGTAAGACTCCGTAGTATGACGGTTTTACTAAGAACCTAAAAATAGATTGTATATCTTGCCCAATCTGAATTTACTCACTTCATAGGTTTTGCGAACACGCCCTCTCCATGTAAAAGGCGGTTTTTGCTGGTGGTTTTTTCTTGTAGCATCGCTGAAGAAGTCCCCAATCGCCGGGTAGCATCTTCTACGAGTCCCCGTGATTGAGTAGTAGCATCTTCAACAAGTCCCCAGTTTTCTTGTGTAGTTTTTACAACTAGTAACAAGGTTTTTCGGTAGTTGAGTCGGATTGAGTCGCCTTCCCTACCATCTTGACATCCGGGTCGAAGAACGAGATCGACAAATTGGATATTGTAGCCGATAGATCAATCCTCCCATTGTGGTCGCCAATTGTTTATGGGTGAAAATCGTTTCGCCGATTTCGGTAAATTCGGTAGGTGAGTGAGAAACCGGTTCAAACCCTAAACAAATGTGCCGCACGTGAGCACTTTATAGATTCGAGAGATCAATGCATAAGTCCTACTTAAACCAAGAAATGGCCGTTCCAGGACTTGCTTCTGGCCACAAAGTGGAGGAGAAGGGTCAATTTGGGGAGGGAAGCAAAGAAAGGTGTTGAGACCAGAATAATTCTGGGAGAGTAGTATCTCGACTTGTATCAGAAAGTAGAAGCTTGGGAAGCTTGCAAGAGATGAAAGCTTTTGGGAGAGCTTGCAAAGTTGCCTTTCTGAGAGTGTAGTATTTTTCCTCCTGACCGAGACTTGTTGTCTGGTGGAAATAGGTAAGACCTATTTATACAAGTCGAGATTGAAACGCACTCGGCCTCATGAAGGAAGAGAGTAAAGGGTGAAACAATGAGAGGAGGTGGTAACCGCAAGGTGTTTATGGTTGAAAACGTTTTCACCATTATTTCCTCATTTATTTGACCGCTTTATTCCTTTTCACGCTTTCTTAATGTGAGCGTAGTGTACGCCGCAAGTCAGGACCGCCAAACCAAAACCCCGAAAGCATCCCAGTTTGTGTTGATATCTCGAGTGTTGGTTGAACCTTGAGTGCAAGTGGCGCTGCTAGTGGCGTGTGTGGCATGTGCCATTGGCATGTGCGGAATGCCTTGGTGTTAGGTTGTACGTTGAGTGTAAGTGGCAATGCCAGAGTCGCTAGTCTTGTGTGTGGCATGTGCCAATGGCATGTGCGAATGCCTTGGTGGTAGGTTGCAGGTTTGCAAGTTAGGCTACCGAGTGTGTGTTTGGCATGTGCCAATGGCATGTGCGGAATGCCTTGGTGGTAGGTTGCACGGTTTGCAAGTTAGGCTACCAACAGTGTGTGTTTGGCATGTGCCAATGGTATGTGCGGAATGCCTTGGTGGTAGGTTGCACGGTTTGCAAGTTAGGCTACCGGCGTGTGTTTGGCATGTGCCAATGGCATGCGTGGTCGTTAGGGCCGTGGCCTTGGTAGGAAAAGCTACCGAGCATGTTGGCATGTACCAATGGCATGCGTGGTCGTTAGGGCCGCGGGCCTTGGTAGGAAAAGCTACCGGCGAGCATGTTGGCATGTGCCAATGGCATGCGTGGTCGGGTAGGGCCGTGGCCTTGGTAGGAAAAGCTACCAAATGAGCATGTTGGTATGTGCCAATGGCATGCGTGGTCAGTAGGGCCGTGTCCTTGGTAGGAAAAGCTACCGGCGAGCATGTTGGCATGTGCCAATGGCATGCGTGGCCGTTAGGGCCGTGGCCTTGGTAGGAAAAGCTACCGGCGAGCATGTTGGCATGTGCCAATGGCATGCGTGGTCATTAGTGGCCGTGGCCTTGGTAGGAAATGCTACCGCCTAGCATGTTGGCATGTGCCAATGGCATGCATGGCCGACTTGGCCTAGGTTGCATGGTTTGTAAGCCTAGGGCGCTATATTTGGCATGCGCCAATGGCATAGCGGCTTGAAATATGGCTTGTGGTACGTGTTGGCATGTGCCAATGGCACGTACGACCATGTTGACCTAGTTGCACGTTTTGCAAGCCTGGGCGCTATATTTGGCATGCGCCAATGGCATAACGGCTTGGAAATATGGCTTGTGGTACGTGTTGGCATGTGCCAATGGCACGTACGGCCATGTTGACCTAGTTGCACGTTTTGCAAGCCTAGGGCGCTATATTTGCATGCGCCAATGGCATAGCGGCTTGGAAGTATGGCTTGTGGTACGTGTTGGCATGTGCCAATGGCAGGTACGACTATGTTGACCTAGTTGCACGTTTTGCAAGCCTAGGGCGCTATATTTGGCATGCGTCAATGGCATAGCGGCTTGAAATATGGCTTGTGGTACGTGTTGGCATGTGCCAATGGTACGCACGGCCATGTTGACCTAGTTGCACGTTTTGCAAGCCTAGGGCGCTATATTTGGCATGTGCCAATGGCATAGCGGCTTAGAAATATGGCTTGTGGTACGTGTTGGCATGTGCCAATGGTACGCACGGCCACGTTGACCTAGTTGCACGTTTTGCAAGCCTAGGGCGCTATATTTGGCATGTGCCAATGGCATAAGCGGCTTAGTTTGGCATGGTTGCCAATGAGTGCGATATGTAGTTTGGTTTTGGCGTCGGCGCCATGGTGCGGTGGCTGTGGGCTTGGTTTGGCGTTGTTGCCATGGTGCGCAGTGTGCGGCTTGGTTTGGCATTGTTGCCATGGTGCGCAATGTGCGGCTTAGTTTGGCATTGTTGCCATGGTGCGAAGTGTGCGGCTTGGTTTTGGAATTAGGGTTCTGTGGTCGAAAACCCTAACTGGGTATTTTGAAAAATACCCCTATTAATTATTTACATCCGAGTTAAATGCTCTTAGTTAATGTGTTCGGGTAACACTAGGTCATGGGGTTTTACGATTTTACCCCTTGTTTAAAAACCACCATCAACAGGTTGCGTGTTTTGTGAGCTTTTGCTCTTTGTCGGATGTATTCGCCCGCACACGGCTTGTGTGCATTTTAATATATCCTCTTTGACCGATCAAGAAAAAGAAAAAACCTAATTTCTAATTATCCCCTCGTATTGAAATGTAACGTTTTCGAATCTTGGAAATTCATATGGAGGATTGAGAGCTTCTCAAAATTGTACAAGCAAAAATGTGACTCTTGATATTTTCATTATTAAGTTCTCACAATTGGTAGTCCGACTTTCTGTGCATGATTCCTTTATTGTTGGATAAGGCATGATATAGATCAGGTCATTGAAACGCCATCCTCCCATGGTCGCACAAAGAAACCATTTCCAATCCGAAAAATGCAATAATCAAAGAAATCGTAGATGTTGAGTTGATGTTGCGCCAAAGATCCATGGGCTTGCTTGCGCTTTTTTAATTTCGTTCTCCATCCCAAGTCACCGTTTATTTCTCTTTACTATTCTCGTCGCAAGTAAATTTTTTTTTTCCGACCTGTGCACCACCACCGCTTAGTTATGAGGGACTCTTTCATCAGCTTTAGCTTACGGATGCTTAGCCCACCATGTTTTAAGGGTTCACACTTTCAGTACTTCATTTTTGATAGTGAATCCTTTTAGCCAACCGACGTCAGTAGCTTTGGGGAACATCATAGATGATAACTACGACACAAGAAGGAAAAGAAATATTTGCATACAACCATTAATCCACTTCCTCCACTTGAAGCCAAAATATTTGCATTTCGATATTTCTTCAATGAATGACCATTTGACATTGTCGTTATGTCGTATGTTATTTCAAGATCTATTTTGCAGATGACTCCGGGAGTTGGGACTTTATTCTCGAGTCTAAGCATTTGTTGGCTATTAGTATGTTGTCGAGAATTTGACGACCTATAATGAAGGAAGATTGGTGATCGGATATAAGCTTTGGCAGGAAGATCTTCATTCTATCAGCGAGAACTTTAGAAATTGCCTTTCACATACCAATAAGACTGATGGGATACAAATCTTTTGCTTCATTCTTCTTTTAAAGTAAACATCTACAGCTCTTACTTTACACAAAATTTTTATGGTGCTGAGTTTCGACAAACATTGGGTGATTGTGATGGTTTAGTTAACTTTACACAAAATTAAAAAGATTCAAGGAGAAGCTATTCCGGGAGGTTTGGTTGCCTCTTTCTTCTCCAAAAAAGTCAAGCAAAGTTGTAAAACCCTAACAAGGAAATGGTTTGCAACTTAATTAAGAGTAGTGTGAACTTGCTTGCAATTGTCTAGTTAATTCGATTTTAGTATTTTTGTCTTATCTAAGTTGGTTCATGCATTTGAACTGTGATCTCTGCTTCTTTGTCCTATTAGAGGGAAATATAAACTTGACTAATGGTGTTTTTCAGGTTAATCTGTTGAAATTACTAGGGATGTTAGAATCTTCCTTTCTCTTCTAGGATGAAAAGAAACACTTGAGTTCTTCTCAATATACCGAATAAAACTGATCAGGATGAGAATACAGTACACATCGTAAAGGTAAAATCAAAAGAAAACGTAAAACAAATGACCACTATGACAAATTTCAGTTCAAAATAAAAATAAATAAGCATAATTGATTATAAAACCGCTTTCAGAAATGTAGGGGGTTTATGATGGTATTTTTAACCAATAATCACGGCCGGAATGTGCACCCCGGTTTTAGAGGGGTGCACAAAGTTGGACTCTAAATTGAGCTTCTTGGCCTCCTCGATGCAAATTTATCAGTGATTGCATTGTATAAATGTTTTTCACCGTATCCACCGCGACAACTCATATTGCTAGGTCATTCAATCTTTATTGTGACGTTGTCGCCGAAGGTAAGACTTCGTCAGCTTCAACTTTGAAAAACTTTTTTCTGCAGAGGTAGCTATAACTGGAATTGTCAATAAATTCATGTATGCATTTGGGTAACGACCTTCCATATTTTTCAAGAAATGCAACACTTCAATTGCCCTTGTAGTTTCTTCTGGCAAATAACTCTTTAGATTTTCATTTCGACATACAATTTATGCCCATCAATATCGGAACCCATGTCATAGTTTAGATAATATTGAGGCTTGATAAAGGATGCCTTTAAAGTGCTATCTTCAAGAGAATATAATTTTTTTAAAACCAATTAACTTTTCACTTTTATACAATAGAAAGCTGGATACTAATTAGGACTAAAGATAAAATGTTTTGTTGGTCCAAAATAGTTAAAACTTGGGCTAAATGATAAAAAAACTCAAAAAATTTGTAAAAATTACGGTACGCCGTGATAGTTTCATTTTTTTTCCCTCTGATGAGGGAAATACATAATAATTAGTACATATACAAAAAATAAAAATAAAAAAATGGGGCCCTGTCATCCGGGGGCCCTAGGCTGCTGCCTATGTGGCCTTACTGCTAGGTACGGCCCTGATGAGGATGACAAATCCTTCAAGAACGGGTGAAATGGGAATATACTTGTCAAGAGCGAGCTCACTATCACACTGCAGCCTAAAAGAACCGGCGTTGAGTGTGTCCGAATCAGGTGATCGTCTTGGGCCGACCAAACCTGACCAACCACGTCCACGGCTTGACCAACTCTTACAGAACCGATAAAGGATTTTGATTCTCATCTACAGTCATCAACATTCTCGGTTTCATGGCTAGAGCCGTAAAAATAAAGGACATAATGGTACTTCCCAAGAATGAAAGTTTTCATGTCAATGCAAGTATGGAGCATTATGATTAATCCAAAGAAGGGATGTCTGGGAGAGTAAGAACCGCTCGTAATGGTAAGGAGAAAGTGTGAGTAAACCCTTCCCCATATGTACGAGACCTTGAGCAATCGGTGACGCAAAATAAGAGGGTGGCGTATTTGGAATAATAACTCGAAAGATTACGTAGCATGCCGCCTATACGAGCATTGTTTGTACCAGCACCTATAAACCCCAATGATATAATGGGTGCCATTGCTACTTCTGAGTCTGCGTCATGGCTAAGCCTCGCTTAATGTATCCATAACATTCACCTTTGGGTTTGGAAGATTTGACCGGTATCTACGGACGTGTCAAGTTCAATCTAAAAATCATTTCTATCAACTCGAATTGTTTGGCCCATATACACTTGTAAGTACCCACTGAAAATTATCGAGTTTGTTTGTGCAAAGTATTGAGAGTGTATACTCAGCAACAAGTGAATCACTTACATCTACCATGTCCCTATCCCAGAGAATCAACATCCCACCCGAGCTCCCTACAGATTGTTGCATTGTCCAACCTACGTTCTTGTAACCGAAAATTTGCTTAATGTCCCAAGACGTACAATGCATCATTTTAGTTTCTTGGAGTATAATAATTGGAGCTCCAATCAACTGCAACATCTTATGAACCACCGTTCTTCTACTCTGGAATTTAAACCTCTCACATTCCAAGTTAGGATTGTTAGACTCATCTTGAAATGAATTTACCCATAGAGTTAACTCGACCTTTTGTCGGAATTTAAATCATTCCAAGGAGAGATTGCAATAGCATAATTTACCCATAGACCGCACTACCAAGTCGCCTTCCGGTTCATTACTCAATTTTAGTGGAATCACAGATCGTGACTCAATGTCATGACATCAAGGTTGACATAACCAGGTGAGTTGCGTTATCTCATCACTGGTGGTTCAAAACCGGGGGATATTCTCAAGCGTGCAAGTTTCGTAATCTGTCAAACAAGTATGTATCCTCTTGATCAAGAAGGTATTTGTTAGGATCTTAACGGACCTCCGGACCCTATTTCTGGGCCCGACCACATAGCACCGATGTTGTCCCCAACTTGACCAACTATTGCATCGGTGTGGGGTTTTAATCTAAAAGGCCTCGGTGCTATGTAAGGAGATGCCCAAGCTTATTAGGCACCACATGTACTTCCTCTTATTCCATGTGGGACTATCCTAGCTATACATATGTGTTGTTTATCGAGCCACATACTCCAACAATCTCCACCTTGGCGAGATTAAACCACCTCACCAAACCAATCGTACTCCACCATATGATCACCGTCCGTATATGCTACCCATCGAACATGATTATTGTCACTACGCGCCCGGAACCGTGCTCCACCTTGAGTTAATGGGGAGGCTAGCACTAACTCCACCTTGAGCACAACCTTGCCCACCTAGAACCCCGCTCCACCCGAGTTAATGGGGTGCGACACTAACTCCACCTTGAGCGCCGGATCTACCCTTGGGCCTTGCATGCTCTACCTTGAGTCCGACTCCACTTGCACCCTAAACC
This sequence comes from Papaver armeniacum, assembly GCA_023531295.1. NCBI lineage: Eukaryota > Viridiplantae > Streptophyta > Magnoliopsida > Ranunculales > Papaveraceae > Papaver > Papaver armeniacum. The sequence goes on from JAJJWW010013407.1 coordinate 16,639, forward strand.
GGGTGACATCCACAACCACTTCTTTGTTCTGACAGAGCCCAACCATAGGCTCCGATACCGCTTGTTAGGATATTCACGGACCTACTGCACCCTACTGGGGGGCCCACCACATAACACGACATTGTCCCCAACTTGACCACCTATCGCATCATGTGTGGGGTTTTAAACTAAAAGTCCTCGGTACTATGTAAGGAGATTCCCAAGCTTATTAGGCACCACATGTACTTCCTCTTATTCCATGTGGGACTATCCTAGCTATATATATGTGGTGTTTATCGAGACACATACTCCAACAGTATTCTCTAGACCCATAAGTGGTAAAGAATGTTGTTTTTCTTCATGCACGAGGATAATATCCTTACCATCTAAACAAATAGTATTTTGTACAACGAAGTCTTTTAAAATTTGCTTCTTTGTTGGCAGAATAAGAATGGGTTTAAGAACAGGTCCAGAAGTAGTAACTTTAGAAACTAGGAATTTCGTAGTATGATTTGGCATAGACTGAAAACTGATGCCAAGTTTAATACCAAGGCTAAAAGGAGATTAACTTCAACTAAAATCCAGTGGGAAGCGCGAGTTAAGGGTTTTTGTGGTTTGACGGGTGTTGATGGTGGATTTTGAGCAAAGGGTAAAATCGTAAAACCCCAAATAACCTAATGTCACCGATGACACATTTATTAGAACATTTAATGCATGTATTCAGTAATTAATAGGGGTATTTTTTCAAATTAGGGTTACAACGAACAAAACCCTAATTCCCCTCCGTGCCAATGGCAAATCATGCCAGCCACACCTAGCCCGAGCTAGCCGCGCCATGCCAAACGCACTCTGCCTTGAACCTAGCTATGCTAGTCACACCAAACGTGCCAAAGCATTCCAACCATGCTAGCCGCACTTCCGTGCCAATGGCAAAATCATGCCATCCACACCTAGCGTAAGCTAGCCGCACCTCTATACCAATGGAAAATCAGATTAGAAAAATGAAAGGGAGACACAGAGAGGCGATTTCAAGCCGGAGATTCGAAACATTCGATTCATCTCGATTCGATTTGAAATAAGCCCGAAAACCTAAATATTATCATCAACAACGCTTGTTTTTGGAGATCTACTTGAAACCAGTGATGAAAAATTGATGAGCATAATCATGAACAATTGAATCTAAAGATTTTCATCACCCAAAATGATTATGAAGATAATTTTCATCTTCTCTTATCACTTATCTATATCTTGAACATTCGATTTGGAGTTATTAGGTTTAATAGTTTTTCAAAATAAATTTCGTTTAATTTTTTAGGGTTTTTATAGAACACGAAATTGGGGGATATAAAAAGGAATTGGGGGATATAAGAAAAGGACAAAAAATGGATCCAGATATCAATTCGGGGTCACCCCTTATCTAAGTATTTTTTTAAATCCTAATCTACCCTCACTAATCAGGTTTAGTGGTTAATAATAATTAGTAAAAATCTTAAGTATTTGTTAAATGATTAGTGTGTATTTGTATTTGGGTGAATGAGATGAGAGTAGAAAGATGGAAAATTTTTTTGAGAGGGAACTTTTTTGTGGAAGTGGAGGATGATTGTGAAGAGAGAATTGTTGCTAATAGGTTGAAAATTTGATTTTTTTTCTTTGAATCCACCATTGTTGCAGCTGAAAAGCTTGGTGCCGGCATGGTATTCAACCAAAAAACCATGCCGGCATATACTGGAAATTTTGATAAATTGTTTGCCACGATTTTTTTCTGGTTTTGATCTTCAAAACCTATTTTTTCTGGTTTTAATGAGTCTACTTCCGGCACAGTTATGTGATTTTCGAGCATGTCTTTTTGCTTAAATTTCTATGCCGGAACATGATGAAAAGTATCCAGGAAACTTCAATTTTTTTTCACTTGACTACCGGCATTGATAGATTTCTATCGAGCATGCCGGCACCATTTTCCGGCGTGGTTCTTCACCAATTCCGGCATGGTATTCATCACTTCCGGCGATGTAAAACAATATTCCGTTTTGAGTTTTTTCTGGTTTTAATCATTCCACTTCCCAGCACAAGTAGTTAATTCTCGAGCATGCCGGCACCGGTTTCCAAGCATAGTATGTTGCTTAAATTTCTATGCCGGCACATGATGAAAAGTATCCAGAAACTTCAATTTTTTTTCACTTGACTACCAAGCATTGATAAATTTCTATTGAGCATGCCAACATTTCTTAGTTACTGTGATTGAATGTTAGTTACCAACCATGCCAGGCACTGGGTTCCGGCATGGTCTTCATCAATTCAGAGGCATGGTCTTCATCACTTGCAAGAGATGATCTTCATCACTCCGAATTAAAAAAAAAAATTTGTTTCCAAAGTGAGGAGCCGGCAGAGAAGGAGAAGAGAATTTGAAAGATAGTGGGGAGAGTTTATTATTTGAAAGGGAATGGGGAATATTTGGGTTTCAAAGCTCATATCCCGAAAGTGATTAATAAGAAGTGGAGATGGAAACGGGGATATGATTTTGTTTTTTGATTTTAAGTTTTTTAATTTTTATTTTTGAGGGAAGGGTATTTTAGTATTTTCATACCCAAAAGTCACCCCTTAGCAGACACCATGGGTTGGGAGAAGTAATCAATATCCCCAATTCCTTTTATATCCCCCAATTTCGTGTTCTTTTATATGACTAAACTAAAGATTTCTTTTGATTAACATTTCCAATTTGAAATTATAATTTTTTTTTATTGTTATTATTATTTTTTTAGATTAGATCTGAGAGGTACGATTTTAGATGAGATTCATAAAGAGATAGACAATTTATTCGATGAAGAAGAAATTTGTGAAGATAATCTGTAGAATTCTTATGTGCGTTGGTTTTATTGTCCCGGTTTGTACGAGGTGTACTTTTTACTACACCAGTTTACGCAGGTGTACTTTTAGTACACCTGCTTTCGAAAAGCCTAAACTTTTTTAACATCTTAATTGTATCCTTTTTGCTTCGGGTTTTTTATTGAAACCGTAATGGGTTAATTAAGTTTCACCAGAGTGGCCTTTTGTTATTGAATTCTTAATGTGTATGTAATTGTACACATGTTGATTCCTAATATATACATAGTTGCACACCTTTTTGATCCTAGGTAGCTCTCCGATCTCGGCTTATGGACTTTTGATCAACTTACTTGTTTTTATAAATTTTTGATTGGTGATGACAGGATAACACGCACTATATACGATGGATCCGTACGGTCACAAGGTGGCTTGCAAGGAAGATCAGGTAATGGTGTTTCATTTTGTTTATTAATTCGTTGTTTGCTTTCATCGTTTTGGTTTTCTTGCTACCAAACTTTTTTTAATACATTTCCAAAGACTAAATCTATGTTATTTTTCGTTTTTATCTTCCAAGGTTCTTTGTTTCGTTGATTGGAGTTACCGATGATTACTTAACCAATTTGAGTTCTAAACACTTAGTTTCAGTTTATGTCTTTTTTTTGGTGTATAGTATTTTTAAGGATTGTCCTCATCCAGATGAGAAACAAAGGACGTTATTAAGTAGAGATTTAGGTCTCGAACCTTGCCGGATTAATTATGGTTTGAAATGTATGACCCGAGATGAAGGTAAACCATGCTCACTCGATTTGATACAAATTTTCTTCTTTCACTTTTTAGCTAAGAATTATCGAATATTAAGTTCCCATTATAAGGCACAAACATGAATGAGCATATAATAGTGTACATAATTGTACGTAAGAATTAACCGTTGTATTTTCTTGTACACTAGTTAGATGGGTGCATATAAAAGTGCACTTCTTCTTTTCGTGCTTGTTATACCTGTGTATATGCTTTTTACTTGTACACCTTGCTCTTTCTCTTAGAGCTTCGATGGAGGAAGAGGGCAAGACAGACGCCGCCGCAAGGGCCGCGAATAAAAAGGAGGTGGACACGCGTCAAGTTCACATGATACAACTATGGCTGAAAACACTAGCATTATGTATGATGGGATAATACGTGTGTTTATAGGTGAAAATCGTTTCGCCGATTTCGGTAAATTCGTAGGTGAGTGAGAAACTGGGTTCAAACCCTAAACAAATGTGCCGCACGTGAGCACTTTCTAGATTCGAGAGATCAACTGCAGACAAGTCCGACCTAAACCAAGAAATGGCCGTTCCAGACTTGCTTCGGTCACAAAGTGGAGGAGAAGGGTTGATTTGGGGAGGGAAGCAAAGAAAGGTGTTGAGGAGAGTAGTATCTCGACTTGTATCAGAAAGTAGAAGCTTGGGAAGCTTGCAAGAGATGAAAGCTTTTGGGAGAGCTTGCAAAGTTGCCTTTCTCGAGAGTGTAGTATTTTTCTCCCGACCGAGACTTGTTGTCCTGGGTGGAAATAGGTAAGACCTATTTATACAAGTCGAGATTGAAACGTACCCGGCCTCATGAAGAAAGAGAGTAAAGGGTGAAAAAATGAGAGGAGGTGGTAACCGCAGCAGGTGTTTATGGGTGAAAACATTTTCACCATTATTTCTCATTTATTTGACCGCTTTATTCCTTTTCACGCTTCTTAATGTGAGCGTAGTGTACGCTGCAAGCTGTGACCGCCAAACCAAAACCCCGGAAAACATCCCCGCTTTGTGTTGATATCTCGAGTGTTGGTTGCACCTTGAGTGCAAGTGGCGCCGCTAGTGGCGCGGTGGCATGTGCCATTGGCATGTGCGAATGCCCTTGTTGAGGGTTGTACTTGAGCGCAAGTAGCAATGCCGGAGCTGCTAGTGGCGTGCGTGGCATGTGCCAATGGCATGTGCGGAATGCCTTGGTGGTAGGTTGCACGTTGAGTGTAAGTGGCAATGCCGAGCTTCTAGTGGCGTGTGTGGCATGTGCCAATGGCATGTGCGGGAATGCTTTGGTGGTAGGTTGCACGGTTTGCAAGTTAGGCTACCCGAGCGTGTGTGTTTGGCATGTGCCAATGGCATGTGCGGAATGCCTTGGTGGTAGGTTGCACGGTTTGCAAGTTAGGCTACCAACGTGTGTGTTTGGCATGTGCCAATGACATGCGTGGCCGTTAGGGCCGTGGGCCTTGTAGGAAAAAGCTACCGGCGAGCATGTTGGCATGTGCCAATGGCATGCGTGGCCGTTAGGGCCGTGGCCTTGGTAGGAAAAGCTACCAAATGAGCATGTTGGCATGTGCCAATGGCATGCGTGGCCGTTAGGTCCGTGGCCTTGTAGGAAAAGCTACCAGCGAGCATGTTGGGATGTGCCAATAGCATGCGGCCATTAGGGCCGTGGCCTTGGTAGGAAAGATACCAATGAGCATGTTGGCATGTGCCAATGGCATGCGTACGTTAGGGCCGTGGGCCTTGGTAGGAAAAGCTACCACTGCGTGCATGTTGGCATGTGCCAATGGCATGCGTGACGTTAGGGCCGTGGCCTTGGTAGGAAAAGCTACCAACAGCATGTTGGCATGTGCCAATGGCATGCGTGGTCGTTAGGGTCGTGGCCTTGGTAGGTAAAGCTACCAGTGAACATGTTGGCATGTGCCAATGGCATGCGTGGTCAAGTAGGGCCGTGGCTTTGTAGGAAAAGCTACCAAATGCCGAGCATGTTGGCATGTGCCAATGGCATGCGTGGGCGCTTAGGGCCATGGCCTTGGTAAGAAAAGCTACCAATGAGCATGTTGGCATGTGCCAATGGCATGCGTAACGACTTGGCCTAGGTTGCATGGTTTGTAAGCCTAGGGCGCTATATTTGGCATGCGCCAATGGCATAGCGGCTTGAAATATGGGCTCGTGGTACGTGTTGGCATGTGCCAATGGCACGTACGCCATGTTGACCTAGTTGCACATTTTGCAAGCCTAGGGCGCTATATTTGGCATGCGCCAATGGCATAACGGCTTGAAATATGGCTTGTGGTACGTGTTGGCATGTGCCAATGGCACGTACGGCCATGTTGACCTAGTTGCACGTTTTGCAAGCCCAGGGCGCTATATTTGGCATGTGCCAATGGCATAGCGGCTTAGTTTGGCATGGTTGCCAATGAGTGCGATATGTAGTTTTGTTTAGGCGCCATTGCCATGGTGCAGTTGGGTGCGCTTGGTTTTGGCATTGTTGCCATGGTGCGTAGTGTGCGGCTTGGTTTGGCATTGTTGCCATGGTGCGCAGTATGCGGTTTGGTTTGGTATTGTTGCCATTGCGCATTGTTGTGCGCTTTGGTTTGGCATTGTTGCCATGGTGCGCAGTGTGCGGCTTGGTTTGGCATTGTTGCCATGGTGCAGTGGTGTGCGGCTTGGTTTGGCATTGTTTCCATGGTGCGCAGCGGCTTGGTTTGGCATTGTTGCCATGGTGCGCGGTGTGCGGATTGGTTTGGCATTGTTGCCATGGTGCTAGATGCACGGGCTTGGTTTAGGAATTAGGGTTACGTGGTCGAAACCTAACTGTATTTTGAAAAAATACCCCTATTAATTATTTACACCCGAGTTAAATGATCTTAGTTAATGTGTTGCGGGTAACACTAGGTCATGGGGTTTTACGATTTTACCCCTTGTTTAAAAACCACCATCAACATTAAGTTCCATGCTTAGCTCTAATGGGGGCTTTGTTGCGAGGTAAGCATAAGATGGTGACAAACTATCAACATCAAACCGTAAAGAGAATTGAGGAGGCTTGTCTGACCTTTTATAAATAGGATTTGGAATCCTTGCCTCCGGTAGTTTTGCACAAATCGGGAGGTCGGGTACACCAGGGGCCGGTGCAACTTGGGCGACGTTGGGAAGTTGGCGTGAGTTGGGAAAGCGGAGCTTGCTAGGCTGGTGGGACCCGGCGCAATGTGGATGTTGTGCATGCTTGCAGGCGTGACTTGGGCGGTCATAGGGAAGTCGGCGCAATTGGTGGGGGCGGTGCAACTTGGGCGACGTTGGGAAGTAGGCGTGAGTTGGGAAACTGATTGTGCTAGCTGGTGGGACCAGCGCAAGGTGTGGAAGTCTGTGCGTGCTTGCCGGGCGTGACCAATGTAAACAAAGGAGGGAGTTTCTTCGTATAGCAAAGTTTCTTTATCTTGCTTTCCTTCACGTGCGGCTTCAATTAGGGCATTATTCATGCTAAAACTGAAGCGTTATGTCCCCTCATTGCTTCCTTTCCCTTTTTAAGATTCCGTATTTATACCCAAAAATAATTGCATCGTCTCCTCGTTTGAGAAAAGGTTTTTCTTGTTTGATTTCTCTTTGTCATGTCACGCAGATTCGAATCATCTTCTAACCAATGTGGTCTCCTGATGAAGGCGCGAGGTCCGACTCTTGCATGAGCATCCCAACAAATGTTATTCGGGTTAAGAAAATCATACCCAGTATGTTTTCTTCTTCTTCGCTGACCGACGTACACTTTAACGCTTGTTGTATAAATGGAAAATTTTCCTTTTGTGCAGAGATATCTGTTGGAGCATGCGTCACCGTTATCGACGAGGATGACCTAATTGTTCCCCTTCCTTCAAGTCCGACCTTGTTGACTCGCAGACTTGGAGGACGCTGATTTAGGGCTCTCTTGTCATGAATACCCTTCCGCAGTTTGTCGTTTGGGACTCTTATGAGGTGTCTCTCCTCCAATTATCGGAATGTTGGTGGTTTCTGGTGCGGAAGGAATTCGTGGCCCTTTATACGAGGATATGGAAGACATACGACCATATTGCTACCAGGAGCGTGGTGAAGTGTTGTTCGTCCGCTTTGGTTTCCGTAGTGAACCTGTCTTTTTGCCAACGATTGCCGAGATGGAGAATGTGTCCATTCATGTCGCCATGGGAGTCACCCATTCAAAAGTGGGAGAATATGGTGTCCACTTGTGAATCCTTGGAGTTTAACGTTAGGTTGTCTGCGGCATCGCCTCAATATTGTGAAGGTCGACAAGGCCGGGTATTCTTGCCGGTGTAATTCGCCACGAAAGCCATCCGGAAGAGGAGGAAGTTTTGGCCCTGAGTCTCGGAGGATTGAAGAGTTAACTCGAGATTTGCAGAGTAGGACCGAAAGATATCATGGCCGATCAAGATGATATTTTGTAGGGATTATAATTTACTAGATGGGCTTTTCTCGATTTGCATTATGAGATTTAAAGGCTCCTCTTTCTCCTTTTTTTTTTTTTTTGTTGAAGAAATAAAGAGATCCCGTTAATCTGTTGGATTGTATTGAAATTCGATAACCGGTATGAAAGAAAAGTAAAAGCAGAGAGAGTGCACGGACGTTCACACTTTTGATGTAGCATGTTGCGGGGAAATGATTAGGCGCGAGTACGCCTTAAGCCATTTTCCGTTGATGACCGCCTCTAGCTTTCCCCCATCTTCTTTGATAATCTTGTAGTAACCATCGTTATATGCTTTAGTGATTATGTATGGCCCTTCCCATTTGGGAGAAAACTTGGGTGCCGATGCATCTTCTTTGGATGTGTTTGGCGGTTTTTAGCACCAGATCTCCTTCCTTGAAAACTCCGGGTTTTACATGGTGTTGTACGCCCCCGGAAATCCTGTTTCAGATGCTTGTGCATGTTACTCGCCTCGGATCTTCCGGGAGTCCGTAGTATGTAGTTCCGCACTCGGCATTGAGTGATTCTGGCTTCATTCTAATGGGGTCCGCTCGCTGCGGCAATCTCGCTGACGGGATCTTGATTTCTGTTTTGGGAGGATCGCGTCGCACTGCAGACGAGGGAGTAAGGAGACATGCGGTGGAGCTTAGGAGATGTTCTCAGATGCCCAGAGAGCCATTTGCAATCGCTCATGCCGATTCTCGGGGATTGTCGGGTCGCCTTACCGAGTATTCGGACGAGTCTTGTTGGTACTTTTGGCTTTCCCATTTCCCTGGGGATAATAGATGCACTAGTAGAAAATGGATTTTTAACCACTTTCTGGTCTTCACGAAAACCACTGTTGCCGTGCAGCTGTAACTATAGGTGTTGTGAGCCACAGTTGTTTTACTGAAACTTCTCTCTGACACAGTAGTTTCTTTAGGGGTATATTTGTAAAAATACACAGCTTTAATTGGAGTTGAAAAACGGCTGCGAGAAAAAGCACTTTCTATAATCCTCTCTCTTATCTTATCTTTATCTTTATCTCTATCTCTATCTCGGTCATAATCCTTCGTCCTCCTTCCTTCTTTCTTCCTTTAATCCTCTCTCACAACTCTATGTTTCAGTCGATTTTCTTTCTCAATCATAACAATAAGTCGCTTATGAATCAATATTAGGTTTTCTTCCTCTTCTTCTTGTTCAAAGAGATCCATCACAAATGAAACTCTCATATGTATCTTGTGTGAAGGAGGTTATATCTTGGGTTCTTATAAAGATTTCTCTGTTTCGAGAGGTTAGTTCTCTTGATAGATTTTACTTATGGGTTTTATTTAGTTTCTGTTTTTGGTTATTGGATTTGGTTTTTTGAAGGTCTTTTGAGACTGAGCTTATTTTGGTGTTTCTCAAAACCCTAGATTTGAGAAAATTTTCTAACGAAATTGATGTAACTTTTGTGTTTTGATTGATTTTGCTAGAATTTAGAAATATTTTTGTAGGAAAGTGATAGTGATTTGGATTTAAAGTTAATTACATCTTGCGAGTGAAATTGATATGATTTTGGATTTATGAGATTGATTTTGTTTTTGGTTTTTTCCTCGATCCTAGAAATTGGAATTATTTTTCGATTTACTCGGGCAAAGATGTATGGAACTTTAAAGTTTAAAGTTTGAGGCTAATGTGAAGGTTTTGTAATGGTGCAGGATTTTTTGTTAAAGTCGGATCTTATAAGAGAAGTGGTCGATTTGGGATTGAGCATATCCAATTGATTTTTATTTGCTTCATTTTCAACAGTTTTATCACTTACAGGTATCATGTGTACTGATTCATAGTTGTGTCGCGTCGTGTGTTGTTTCGTTCATGTGTATGGGTAGTTGGACTTGAAGGTTTCTTAGCTAGTATATGAATCTGTGACTTTGGTGAAAAATTCATAGTATGAAAGATTTCTTCTGGTTCATAAAAATCATTCATAGTTTGCATCAGTTTAGTAGTAATACCGAGAATTGTTTTGTGCTATGCCATAGATAGTTTTTGTTAGTTAGAAACTTGGACTTCTTAAGTATTTTATTTCTCTATATGGAAGAGCCGAATCCTTTTGGAATTTTTGTCGTGTTGGACCTCATAATTTGGCCTAAGAATCATTTTATTTTGGTGTTTTTTATTTAAAGAACTAGGTGAGGAAATTAAAATTTTCAAGAAAAATTTAATAATAATGTTTTATTAAAATTTGGCGAGGGACAATTTTTCTAAAGAACTAGGTCTTTTTTTTTAGTGTTGATGTTACTAGAAGTTTCAAGATTTCTCGCCTCATTACCATTTTATGTATGATAATTTGTAGGTCTTAGTTGGTGGAACTTGTAGCAAAATTGTTTCTTTGCCTAAAAATGTTATCAAAATGCCTAGCTTGAGCAACTATGTACTTGGAACCTCGGGTTTATGCTCCTCATCTGAACCATAAACATATGACTGTTAAGACTAATTTATTTGTGCATTTGCTTCCTGGATGCCTCTTTGCCTTCTCATTTATATTCTAGTTATGACCTTGATGAGGGACTGGTTTCTATGTTATTACTTGATGATCTTGTATGTATAACAACTTGAAGAAGCTAAGTTGCTACGTGCCCAAGGTCAACATGAGATGGCTATTAATCTTGCAAAATACATCTTACACAATAACAAGATGAACATAGAAGCTTCAAATGTATATCGGTTGGTTGAAAAGTGGTTGGTCAAACTCGATCTAGCAAGTAAAAAATGCATTTCACTACCACTTTGGTATGTTTGGTAAAGATTCTAATATGCATCACAAAGAGATCCGATATATCTCTTTTACCTTTGCAATGATACGGCTCAAGGACAATTTTGGAGCAAGTACCTTAAACCGCGGTGGATCTCGCTGAGCCTAAAAAAATGTAGACAAGAAGTGTATACAGAGACGATGCCAAACACAATTTCATCTTGTATACTATTCGATGCTCTATTTAGAAGTTATGAAGAAAGGCTCGTCTCTAATGAATGGCAAGCGGCATTACGTGAGAAAGCACAAGGTACCTGTGTTGTGAGTGTACTCGATTAATGGTGATGATATTATGCAATTCCATTTTATATGTTAGTTGAAATTTGTGCAGACAAGGGAGCTTGAAGTACTTATCAAACGACTAAAAACTTCAACAAAGGCAAGTACCACCTTTAATGCCACTTTTCATGGTGTACTGCCATTCGTTACCTTCCTGTGGGAGATAAGTTATTTTTGAATTCTTGTTTTTCACTTTTGACACTTTTATCAATGTGTTTTGTAGGCAGAAAAGATGGATTTGTCGATAAAAATACATGAATTGTAAAAGCAGCTCATAATGGATAAGAGGGATGCTGAAAAGCTGCAGGTATAAAATAAACGGTCTTGTTAATTTTAGAAAAAGTTATCATGGATTGATGGTGTATGCTTACCAAATAACATGTATCTCAGTGGTTGGCGTGTATGTAGCTTAAGGTCATGGGTTCGAGTCATTCACAATATAAAATATTAAATAAAAAAAAGGTTTGTGTAAACATGATCTCCTGAATTTGACATTGATGCACATATTTCTGTTAATGTTATTGACACTTCACAACACAAAAGGAGATAATCATAAACACTTGAGAAATCAGCACATCTCTCTTTTAATGCCGTAGAGAGTAGATGCTTTACAAGACAAGATTAGATAATCATCAACACTTGAGAAATCAGCAATCGCTCAAACTAGACTATGCCTGAAGGATATGTGGCCATTCGTAACACAATTTAATTATTTTAGTTCATTCATGTTGGGGTTCAATTTCAACTAAAGATTAAAGAAGACTGGAATGTTGTAAATGGCTTTATCTATTTGTTAGTGTATCTTATGGATACTTGTTCAAATCCCGGGGCTTTATGTGTATGTTATATGGTAACAACATTATGAAATAGCACGTTCTTTTTGTTGAGGTGGATGGATGGATGGGGACATCTACTATCTCAGAAACTAATAGACCCACCAGAAAATTACTCAAAAGTAATTGGGTATGAAAAGGCTTTTCGGCTCTTGTTTTTCTTCTTCTTCTTCTTCTTCTTCTTGTTTCTGTAATATTGCACGAGTTCAGTTCAACTTAGTAGTATCTCTTTGCAGGTTTCGTGATAGTAGGTTGATTTGGTATGAAAGGGCTCGCAATTAATTGGCCACTTCATGTGTAGGTTCAAGAAAGGTTTGAAGTAAGAAGAATTACGTGATTAAAGAACACGTAGTTTATCAATTTTATAAATATTCAACTCTCTCGCATGTCTTCTTTATCGTGTTCCTTATCTAAAAAAGGGAGACTCTAGGGATTCTTTCTTATACAAGAATGCAAAAGTTGACAACTTCTTATTGAAACTAAGACACCCAATTAAAATCTTTCAAAGACCAGTTGGTTTCGTAATGTATTTTTAGTTTAAATGTGTATATGTTGGCAAATGGTTTACCAAATTTGCATTGTTTAAATTTAAGCATGGTCTACTTACAAATGGATTTGTTGGTTCCTAGCCGGCATGCCGTTTGGAATTATTGTGTTATTTGATCTACCTAGAATATATTTTATCTTATCCTTAAACTTCTTTGTTGTTTCAGTGTTGGAGTTGAACAATGTCTGAATTCTGAATGGAGAGTAGTTACAATGAGGAAAAAGGATGTTGCAGAATCGTGAACATTTTTGAACAACCACTAATTCAAAGATAAGTTTTCATTTCTCTTTGTTCAACCCTTAAAATAATATATGTATGAAAACCTATGCATTTGAGATCGACAAGAACTCAGGTAGATTTAACATAATATTTGATTTGTGCGCTCTGTATTATAACTTCAGATAAGCGTTAGCAGCTAATTGTTTTACATCCCCTATGAGTTTCGATCTTTCTCCATGAACTCGATATAGCTCATAAACATATATCTTGTATTATCTCATAAACATGTATCTATGAACATTAACCTTGAAGTATTTAAACTATGAAATTGTGTATGTTGTTCATAAATATTAAAAATTTGAAAATGTGCGAGGTTTTGAAAATTTGCTTCAATCGAACTGAGTTGTGGAGTCAGCAATGAAAGAACGATATAATTGGTACAGTAGTCAAAGCTTGCTGCAATACAAGATAAAAGAGTCATGGTGAATAGCTTTTGAGCATCTCGTACATCGAGGAAGATTCTCAATGATGAACTAATGGTAGAACCTTTCTTCTTAGTAGCTAGAGCCAATTCATCATCTTAAGCTTGCATTGTGAATATAGGTTAAGGTTCTCCAACTTAGTATTAGAAGTTTTTGATTTGGAACTTGCGGTATTTTTGTTAGTTGAAATCAGAAATGAATACATTTTATAATGTAAATTGAGTTTTAAAGCCATTATCAATTTAATTTTGTTGAATTCATTTTTGAATGCTTTATTAATTATATTGTGATTCACTTTTTAGTTTTAGATTCAACTGATTGACTTTGGATTAATTGAATCAATATCATTTTTTTTTATAAAATATCTTCAATAAAAACTACTGGTCTATCAAGACTCATCAATCAACCGTTGAAAAAAGTAGTTCTTTTAAAGAATTCAACCTTTGCAGGAGACACGAGTTGTTTTGAGAAAAACCACTTCAGATTCATCGCTGATGGACACAGTCGTTTTTAACGATATAACTTCTAATCCTAACGGTGGTTTTATTTCTATTTTCCACTAGTGATGGTAGAGAAGACTTGTTTGATTCCGTACCTCTCAAGTAGTTCCTGCACTTGATTGTTAGAAAAAGGCGTGCCGTTGTCGGTGATGACGTGTTTAGGTACGCCAAAACGGCAGATGATGTGCTCCTTGATGAATGCCGCGATTGTGGCTCCGGTGGTTCCTTTAATAGGAGATGACTTCAACCCACTTGGTAAAGTACTCGGTCGCGGTTATTATGTACTCATGCTGTTTTGAGGATGGTGGGTTGATCTTCCCAATGATGTCGAGTCCCCAGTTATAAAAGGGCCACGGGCTACTTATCGCGTGCAAGGGTGTTGGAGCGCGTGGATGAGGTTTAGATGAATCTGGCATTCTCGGCATTTCTAAACGAAAGTAGCCGCGTCGTCTTCCATGGTCGGCCAGTAGTACCTCTCGTGTATCTGCAGGAATAGTTTCTGTTTCCCTTGGTGTTCTCCTTCGTGCATTTCTTTTAACATAACTGGGATTTCTGTACCGCTCAAACACCTTAGTAGACTTCCCCCGAAACTCTTGCGATATAAAACCCCATCATGGAACACGAATCTTTTGGACTTCTGTCTTAGCTTGGACGCATCCTCTTTGTTAGTAGGAAGAATGCCATCGCGAAGGAAAACAATGTACGGCTCCCGCCAGTCCCCAGTGTGACTGATGTTGAGGACTTCCGTCTGACATGGGGGCGCCTGGAAATTTGGACACGCTTTCGGAGTAATCGGGATTGGGTTTCCATCTCCTACCAATAGTATCCAAGTCGTTGTAGACGGTGAGGGTTACTACTGATGTTATTCCACATAGACTTCGGTATGAACATGTTCAAGTCGTTGTTGTGCTTCCTCTTTCCCGAGACACCTTGACAGAGAGTCTGTCTGAATTTCGATGATACGTAACACCTTGAAGCATAAAGAAATTTCGCAAAGTCTTGAGGTCGACCTTCCCCTTGCAAAAGTGAGTTGTTGAGTTCTTGAATGATAGAGTTCTCCAAATCATCGTCTTCGGCCTTCTCGGGTTGTGAAAGCCACGTTGAAGCTATGGTTCGCCGTTTTTTTGTCGTGGTTTCCTCGGCTCCTTCGAATCGTAACTTTGAGGCTAGTGTAGCTAAGCAGTCGGCATGCTTGTTGCTGCTACGGCCGACATGTGTGACGGTTGCTTCGGCGAAATAATTTATTAGTTTTTGTGCTTCAGCCCTGTATGGTGCAAGCGTTAGTTCTTTCAATGCATAGATGATAGGGTGTAGAATACATCCTATTTACTATCTATTGTTTATGCTTTCTTTTTATTTTTCTTGTAAATTATGTATTTTACGCTTGTTTTGAGTTCTGTAGCTACTTTGGAGTCACACGGAGGAAAAGAAGAAGAAATTACTCTATTTGAGCCAAAAGGGAAAAATTGTCATTTCAGGGGCGAACATTATCTAGAGCCCAGCCAAGGTTAAGGGGCAACTCTTTTGGGAGGATTACTAGACGCGGTCCGAGATGGGGTTAAGGGGATGCTATCGGGTTAGCCCTTATCAAAGGACGTGACCTTCGAATAACCATATTTATACCAACCCTAAAATCGAGAAACGCATTTCCTTCAATCATTCATTCATTCATTTCTCTAACTGAGAAAAGAGAAGCACAAGTATTGCTATTGTTTGTCCGAGAAATTTAAAGAGAAATTCAGAGGTAAAACCAAAGATGGGTTTGTGGCTGGTTGTCATGGAAATCAAGAACAATGGGAAATGACGATGGTGTTGAATTAGAAGGATGGATTTTATTCAATCTGAGATGTGGGTTTGCTGTGAATCGAGAGATGGAAGATGAAGAAGAACTGATGGAGTTTCTGATGTGAACTAAAGAATGGGTGTTGAAATTAGAGATGATTCTGCCATTGATGGGTTCTATTGTTTGTTGAAGTTTGGTGAGGGGTATTGAAGAGAATTGCATTTGTGAATACACAAATAAGAATGGGTTCGATCCGTTGAGAAATTGGCAAACCGAGAGAACCGAAAATGAAGAAGAAACTCACAGATCTGTTGAATGAAATAATAATGAAGAAATTAAATTGATTGTGGTAAATCAATGCTTGCCGTTGAGTCCGGGAAGATTAGATGAATCTGATGTTATTGTGTGGTTCGTGGCTCGATGAAAACGAAGATGATACCGTCGAGATGACGAAGCAACTACTATTGAAATGAAGTACAACAAGAAATTGTGCTCGAATGAGCTTAATAGCTGTTGTTGCTGCTGCTTTTCAAAGGATTGAACCCGATGGTGTTAGGGGTTGTGGTGTTCTTGAGCAAAGAGATGAGAATGGGGTGGTTCGAATCTGTTGAAACGATAGAGGAAGAAGATGGTGGAATTGATGGATTCGATGAAGGAGTTGAAGCTCGAGAGGAGGAATCGAGTGGGTTTGAGCTTGATTTGAAAACCGTGAAGCTAGAGTCATTGGCTACTATTGGCTAATAGGAGATGGGTTCGGCAATCAATTGGTATGGGTAGTGATGCTAGGGTTTGAGTGCGCCGAGAATTTGAGAAAGCACACATCGAGGCTTGAATGAGATTGACAGGTCTTGTGGTTTGCCAAGGCATGGCAATAGACCTGGAGGTATGCTACTTGGTGGATTCTGCAATGAATGTGACAGTGAGACATGAGACAAGGATGTAATTGAAAGTACAAGATTCAAGATGGTGGTGCTGTTGCTAAGATGGGATTTTTGCCTCTGAACAGCTAGAGTTGGTGCTGCTATAGAAGATAGAGATTGAGAGTTGTTATTAGTGGTGCTGTTGAAGAACTGTGGTGCAGTGGCACCGTGGTCTGGTGAAGTTGTGAATCTGAGACGATAAAGATAGATTGATGTTGTTGATGGAGTTTAGCTCGGATTTGAAGTTTGGGTTAAGTTCAGATGATGCAGTGGTGAGAATTGAAGCGACCGATGTTGAGAATTGATTACGGAAGTTGAGTTGGGATCATGGCTGTGATAGTTCAATGGGTTAGTAAATGCTGGTAATGCTGCAGGAATGAAGGGTGAAATTATGTCGATTGAATAAACCTAGATGTATGTTAGGTTCTTAACAGGTGAAGACATTAGATCGGCCTGAAAATTGGCCTGAGATATGCCCAGAAAAAGAGGAAACTCTGTCGAATTTTCCCTCCGCGATTCAACTCGTTTTCATATGACCGATCCAAGATAACTGGTGAGTAAGACAAGTCACCACCTAATTAGTCGACTACTCATCGATTCGGTGTCCGACTCCTCATTCCCTTGACCCGGTTGGTGACGGTTGACCATTTGACCGTTAGTCTTAACGGTGGACTGACGGAATATTCGTCGAATATTCCCTCGACGGACAGAATTTTCCAAATGGCCGGCGGCGACTTTATTCCGGTCAAATTCCGGCCATAATACCGATTTTCCAATGAGCCAAAAATTCCAGAATTTTCTATGGACTTCTCTCATGGGTGTGAAGACTTGGACTAGGAATTGGATGGAGAATTGGGCTAAAATTTGGAAAGAGAAGGTGGAAGAGTTGAGAAAAGCTTGGATTTGGAAATTGAATTGCTAAAGGAAAAGGATTCTAATCCTTGGAAGATTTGGAGAATATTGAAGCCTATAAATAGAGAAGTTTTCTACATCTTTTACACACCTCTCTACACACACAACACTTGTGTTTTTGCTTGCTTTTCTAAGATTCTTCTTCTTAATTATTTGTGTGAACTTGAAAATTCTCCTTTTAATATTTATTATTTGTGTGAATTTCAAAAGCATGAGTAGCTAATTTTCTTATTGATTGAGGATGAATTCCTAGTTCTTAACATGATTTGAGTTTTGTTTCAATTCTATCTTGAGATTTTTCACATGATTATCGATTGTTTTTACTAATAGGAATGTTTATTCATTCATGATTGATTGATAGATTGTTTGGAGTGCACGCTAAATTGATTTGTTAATTGATCTACATCTAGTATAAGTTAGGGAATACGTAATCGTTGTCGACACTTTACATAAGTAGAAAACACAAGACCTTGCGGAGGGATTCCGTGGAGCAATTGTGTGTAGAAACAACGCTAGAAAGTGAACCAGCTTAACCGAGTTTAACTACTAGTACTAAACCTAAATTCATAAATCTTAATGCATTCAAAGGAATTACATCTTGTAAGCGAACCTCAAGGTGGTTCTTTTGGATAGAATCTGATAACTAAGCGGACTTGTTACTCAGTGAAATAAGGGATTTTGGGGCTAGCTAAGCGGACCTGCTATCCTACGGTTGGTGATAATCTGTGACTTATAACAAGTAGAAAAGAGCATAACTTTAATCATTGTTTTGCAACGAAGAAGGATTCCTTGATCTTGTCTCTCTTATTGATTTCAACTTTAACTTTTAATTGCTTTATTTACTTTCTTTTGCTTTATACATCCCCCCTTTTCGTGACAATTTTACAACTAGAATCTCTTGCTCCTCGTGGGAACGAACTTGACTACACTATATTACTTGTTAATTAGGTGGAAATATCTTGATTAATTTGTTGTGGTTACGACACGCATCAAATTTTGGCGCCATTGCCGGGAGCAACGGGCGATTTTTAGTTGTTTTTTTTTTTTTTTTTGCTTTATTCTTGCTTTGTTAGATTCTATACCGTATCTAACTTAGTTTTTGAGAATCTTATTTCAGGTGCTATACCTTTGGTGAATGCTTAAAGAGGTCAGACCGAGTCCAATACGTCTTCGATCCGGCACTCAACTAAAGGATTTCATTCGAGCGGTTAACACTCCACTTCCTCCTTCTTCATCAAGTGAATTCACAGATTCGGACAAAGATGAAGAACCAATGGCTGATCGTACACTCAAGGACCTAGCTTCTCACAATCTTGACACACAACAATGGTGTATCCAAACTAACTCAACTTTTGAGATCAAGCCGGGGTTGATTAGAGAGTTACCAAAGTTCCATGGCATGGTGAATGAGGACCCAAACAAACATCTTATGGACTTCTATACCATAGTTATGGCCATGCTTCCACCGGAGACTAATACGGATGGAGCAATGTTGAAAGCTTTCCCGTTTTCTTTGGCGGGCAATGCTAAGGAATGGTTGTATTATTTACCTTCCGGAAGTATCACAACATGGAATGGTATGAAGAAACTTTTCCTCGAGAGATATTTTCCCGCATCAAAAGCTACTCAAATTCGCAAGGAGATTTGTGGGATAAAGCAACATGTGGGAGAGACATTGTATGAATGTTGGGAGCGATACAAGAGATTGGTGGCAAGCTGTCCACATCATCAATTTAGTGACGTTATGAAACTCCAATACTTATACGAAGCTCTCAACCTAAGTGATAGATCTCTTCTTGATGCCGCAGGTGGTGGTGCACTAATGAACAAGACTTTGAACCAAGCTAGAGAGTTGATTGAAAGTATGGCTGCAAACTCGCAACAATTCTACACAAGAGATGAACCAATGGTTAGGCGAGTGCATGAAGTTAGTGATTCATCTTCACATCTTGATCAAAGGATGAGTAACATGGAGACAATGATTCAAAGAATGGCTGCAGTAATTATTCCGGATGGTGAGACCGAACAAGTTAATGCTTTATATCCAAATCAAAGGCCAAGGTACGATCCATATTCCAATACTTACAATCCCGGTTGGAAGGATCATCCTAACTTTAGTTATGCAAACAAGCAAGCGGCGGCTCCTAATCCATATGCGCAACAAGGTGGTTTCCAACAATCACGCTTTCAACCTCAACAACAATTCCAACCTCAAGTGAAGGAACAAGGATCTTCGATAGATGATAAGCTTAATGTCATGATGCAAGGTATTACGTCATTGTTTCAACAAAATCAACAAAAGACCGATTCGGCCATCAAGGATTTACAAACTCAAATGGGACAATTGGCAACCGATGTGAACCTATTGAAATCACAAGCATCTACAACGCTTCCTTCGCAACCATTTGTTAATCCAATAGAGAATGTTAATGCGGTTACTTTAAGAAGTGGAAGACAAGTGGAGGGTCCAAGTCATCATGAAAACGCTAGTGAAGAGGTGGTCAAAGATAAGGAGGGAGCCGCACCAAAGGAGAATTCAACACCAACCAACCCATCCAAGGAACCGGTTCCTACTTTTACTACTCCACCTCCTTTTCCTAGTCGTTTTGCTAAATCCAAGAAAGAAGCTCAAGACAAGGCACTCATGGATATTTTCAAAAAGGTAGAAATCAACATCCCCTTCATCGAGGCCATCAAGACAATGCCACGGTATGCGAAGTTCATGAAGGAATTATGCACAAAGAAGGATAGGTTGCTTGATAATGAAATTACTAAAGTTGGTGAGAGTGCGTCGGCTATGCTATTGAAGAAGATGCCTACAAAGTGCACGGATCCCGGTGGTTTCACGGTGCCAATTACTATTGGTAAGCAAAGGTTTGAACATTCTTTACTTGACTTGGGTGCTTCCATTAGTGTGATGTCGGCCGATATATATGACTCCTTGAATCTTGGACCTTTGAAAGAGACAAGAGTTATTATCCAATTAGCAAACAAGTCGAACATATATCCAAAAGGACTTGTAGAAGACGTGCTAGTGCAAGTAAATGAGCTTATTTTTCCGGTGGACTTCTTTGTGGTGAATATGGACAACAATGAGAACCGAGCATCTACTTCTTTACTTCTTGGGAGGCCATTCATGAAGACCGCAAAGACGAAGATTGATGTTGATATGGGTACACTCACTATGGAGTTCGATAAGGAGATAATACACTTTAATATATTTGAAGCCATGCGCTACCCAAGTGATGTGCATTCCGTTTACTCCATTGATGTGGTTGATTCATTAGCGCAACAAATGGTGGAATTGAATCGAGAGGATGAACTTGATGTGGTGTTGCAAAAGAGCATTGAATTGGACGTCCACGGCTTGTCTAACTTGGATGTTGAAATCTCCAATGAATTGGTGGAGATGTGTGGTGCCTTGGCGACATTACAAGAAGCTAAAAAGGGTAATGTTTCATATATTTCTTTACCCGTGAATGATGAAGTACTTGTACCATCTATTGTGAAGGCGCCCAAACTAGAATTGAAGCCGCTTAGGACCATTTGAAGTATGCTTTCTTGGGAGATGGAGATGAGCTTCCGGTGATTATTTCTAAGAACCTCACACCGGTACAAGAAGACCGTTTGCTTAGAGTTTTGAGAGAGCACAAAACGGCGATTGGGTGGACAATTGCGGATATCAAGGGCATTAGTCCATCCATGTGCATGCATAGGATTCTAATGGAAGCGAACGTAAAGCTGGTGCGTGATGCTCAACGTAGGCTTAATCCTCCCATGATGGAGGTTGTGAAGAAAGAGATACTCAAATTGCTAAGTGTGGGGGTAATCTACCCAATTTCCAATAGCAAGTGGGTTAGCCCGGTTCAAGTGGTACCAAAGAAATCCGGAGTCACGGTTGTTCGAAATCAAGACGATGAACTTGTTCCTACAAGAGTTCAAACCGGTTGGAGAGTGTGTATTGATTATAGAAAGCTTAATTCCGTGACCCGAAAAGATCACTTTCCTTTACCTTTCATTGATCAAATGTTGGAGCGGTTAGCGGGGCATTCTTATTATTGCTTCTTGGATGGTTATTCGGGATACAATCAAATTGTTATTGCACCGGAGGACCAAGAAAAGACCACTTTCACTTGTCCGTTTGGAACGTTTGCATATAGACGGATGCCGTTTGGCCTTTGCAATGCGCCGGCTACTTTTCAAAGATGCATGGTGAGTATATTCTCGGATTACGTGGAGCGCATCATCGAGGTATTTATGGATGACTTTAGTGTTTATGGCAATTCTTTTGATGGTTGTTTAAACAACCTTGAACTAGTTCTTAAACGATGCATAGACACAAACCTTGTCCTTAATTGGGAGAAATGTCACTTTATGGTAAACCACGGCATAGTACTTGGTCACATTGTGTCCTCTCGAGGGCTCGAAGTGGACAAGTCAAAGATAGATTTAATAAGAAACTTACAATATCCCACTTCGGTGAGGGAGATCCGTTCTTTTCTTGGTCATGCAGGTTTCTATAGGCGGTTTATCAAAGATTTCTCCAAAATCTCCATGCCGATGTGCAAGTTATTACAAAAGGAGGTACCTTTCGACTTCAACAAGGAATGCAAGGATGCTTTTGACAAATTAAAGGAGATGTTGACAAGTGCGCCAATTATCAAATCACCGGATTGGAATCTTCCATTTGAATTAATGTGTGATGCTAGTGATTATGCGGTTGGAGCCGTTTTGGGTCAAAGAGTGGACAAGTTGCCCCATGTTATCTATTATGCATCTAGGACCCTTAATGATGCACAAATCAATTATTCTACCACGGTAAAAGGAGTTATTGGCTATAGTTTTTGCTTTGGAAAAATTTAGATCATATTTGGTGGGTACAAAGGTTATTGTGTATTCCGATCATGCCGCACTAAGACACTTAATAAAGAAGAAAGAAGCTAAGCCAAGATTAATCCGGTGGATCCTATTGTTACAAGAGTTCGACATAGAAATTCGTGATAAGAGGGGTGTGGAGAATACCGTGCTATGGATCATCTTAGTAGGCTTGTTATGTCTTAAGAGGAACTTCCATTACATGACCACTTTCCCGATGAACAACTTTTCTCCATGGAAGAATCAACACCTTGGTATGCGGATATAGTGAATTACTTGGTGACAAGGAAAGTACCTAATACAATGTCTAATTTCCAAAAGATGAAACTTAAGAAGGTAGCTAAGAAATATGTGTGGGATGAACCATACTTATGGAAATATGGCGTTGATCAAATAATGCGAAGGTGCGTACCTAACTCCAATTTCAATCCATCCTCTCCTTTTGCCACACTTTTGCATGTGGTGGCCACTTTGGTTCTAAACGCACCGCTCTCAAGGTTCTCGAGTGGATTTTATTGGCCCACCTTGTTTGAAGATTCATATATTTTTTGTAAATCGTGTGATAGATGTCAACGAACGGGCAATCTAGGTGCTCGAAATCAAATGCCACTCACACCAATTCTCGCCGTTGAGATTTTTGATGTGTGGGGTATTGATTTTATGGGCCCTTTTGTCAATTCGAATGGAAATTTTTATATACTTCTTGCCGTAGATTATGTTTGAAATGGGTGGAAGCTAGAGCCACCAAAACTAATGACTCTCAAGTTGTTTGTGATTTTGTAAGGGAAAACATTTTCAATAGGCATGGTACACCAAGATTGGTGATAAGCGATGGAGGCTCACATTTCAAGAAGGCTTTCCACGCTCTCTCAAGAAGTACAACATAACACACAAAATTGGTATGCCTTATCATCCACAAACTAGTGGACAAGCGGAAATTTCAAATCGTGAGATAAAGTCCATTCTTGAGAAAACGGTGAATACCACAAGGAAAGATTGGAGCTTTAAGCTCAATGATGCACTTTGGGCGTATAGAACGGCGTATAAGACACCGATTGGTATGTCTCCATATAGGTTGGTTTATGGTAAGGCTTGTCATCTTCTCGGTTGAACTTGAACATAAGGCTTATTGGGCGATAAAGAAATTCAACATGGAGTATGATGAAGCGGGAAACAAAGGAAGTTACAACTACATGAGTTAGAGGAGATACGTAATGATGCTTACGAGAGTGCTCGGATTTACAAGGAAAAGACTAAGCTTTTTCATGACAAGATGATTTCGCGGAAAAGTTTTGTTGTGGGGCAAAAGTTCTTTTATTTAATACTCGTTTACGTTTATTTCCGGGTAAGCTTAAGTCCCGTTGGGTGGGACCATTTGTTGTTACTAATGTTTATGATCATGGTGCGATTGAAATTGTTAGTGACAAAACAGGACAACATTTGAAAGTCAATGGCCATAGGTTAAAGCCATATTATGAAAACTTTCCAACGGAGCATGTGGATGTGATTGGCTTTCAAGATTCACTCCCTCCGGAGGAGTAATGTGCAACAAGAGCTAAGTCGGGCCGTCGACTTTAAAACAAGCGCTTGATGGGAGGCAACCCATCGGTTTGTATTTCTTATCCTTTTGCTTTTTGTTATTTCTTTTTCTTGTTCTATATCATGTTAAAATTTCCCACCTTGCCTTTACTAGGAGGATTCAATTACATTGAGGACAATGTAAGGTTTAAGTGTGGGGGAGTGGTTAAGCATGTATTTTAAAACAAAAAAAAAAAAAATTTAAAAAAAAAAAAAAAAAAAAAAGGTTTACTTAAAAACTCCAACTTTTAAGGATTTTAGAGTCACTAGCATACTTCTAGGTATGTTTACATAGAGATTTTGACCGACATAATTGAACTTGGAAATGTTAGAGAATTACATTCGGATTTCTTGTATGTTAGAGTGTTAAATAATGGATTTAATCATGCCGGTGATGCGAATTTGGTGCGGGGAGAAGTGCATTATTAGAGTTGCCGATCAATCATTAGTGGAGACTACCCGTATTCATATCATGAGAGGCACCGACCAGAAATCTTCCATCTACTAAAGAGCTTCTTTTGAGTGTGTGTCACCATACGTTAATTAAAGGGTAGAATGGTGAGCTACCCAACCTCCCACCAATAGAAGCACTACTCTTTGATCTCTTGAGTGCTAATTTTGTCAATCATAAGGGTGACGTTTATAGATGAAAGCCTCCTTCTTGTAGTTCGATTTGCAGTTAGCACCATTCTCTCTCTCGACAACAACGGATCCATAGAAACACATTCATCATCAACAAGGAGCGACATCAAAATCTACAAGGAAAGTTGGAAAAGTTCAAGGTTTACAAGCAACGGAATGAGAAAAAAAAGAGCAAATTTCAAATATAAGTAAAGCAACATACAAAGGGCGGATTTTTACATATTTGTTGAAGACTTACAATACAATGAGGTAATTTTATATCCAAGTATGAAGACTTATTCATGAAAGCGAAGGAAATTAAAAGGTGAGAATTTTTGAAGTTTATGATTTCAAGACGATACAAGTTGTGAAGAATCAAGCGGTAAAATACTTCTCCCACGGCCATGGTTTATTTTTTGTATTTTATTTCTCTAATTTCAAAAAAAAATAATAATAATAATAATAATTGAAAATTCATAAAAAAAAAAAAAAAAAAAAAAGAAAAAAAAAAAAAAAGAGAAATATTTGTTTTGTTTTTATTTAAGCCGTGGGAAAGGAAAATCTATAAGGAAGTTTCAAGCGACAAGGATTTAAGGTAAAAAGGTTACAAATTGTAAAGGATTTATGAAGATCAAGAGTTTATCATTAATAGTTGAAAGCGAAGACGAAGACCATGAAGATCAAGACGAGGAGCGGAAGACGTTTCTATTGGATGCCGTGAGAGTGGTGTTATCATAATTGGCGATCGGATGTGAAGGTGAGTAAGTAATCTCATCCTCAATAATAAATGGTTGATTTCCTTTCTTAGAGATCGTCAGAAAAAATGGTTTTTCAAAATATTAAAAGATGTGGGTTTTTAAAAATATTTCGGAAGTTGTCCTTCCCACCATTCAACGTGTCGCAGGATTTCTCTCTTCATTCCTACCTGCACACATGTGAGAACCATAAAAAAGCCGTCTTTTTGAGTGCAATTATCATAAAATCCTTTTTGGTGAGGCAGAAGTCGAGGCGAAATGCTTATTGATCATTTCTCAAACACGCGTTCTCTCATTTTGGTGTGGTTATTTCTCACTCAACATTTAAGAATGAGAATATGCTGTTTAGTATTTCTAACTTCTTATTACTAGCATGCAGAAACTCTATGTCCTCATAACTCTTTGGATGCTTGGGACAACAAACGCTTTGAAGTTGTGAGTTTTTAGTTTGATTTGCTCGAGGACTAGCAAAGTCTAAGTGTGGGGGAATTTGATAGGGTGTAGAATACATCCTATTTACTATCTATTGTTTATGCTTTCTTTGCTATTTTTCTTGTAAATTATGTATTTTACGCTTGTTTTGAGTTTATAGCTACTTTGGAGTCACACGGAGGAAAAGAAGAAGAAATTACTCTATTTGAGCCAAAAGGGCAAAATTGTCATTTCGGGGGCGAACATTATCTGGAGCCCGGCCAAGGTTAAGGGGCAACTCTTTTGGGAGGATTACTAGACGAGGTCAGGATGGGGTTAAGGGGTCTGCCATCGGGGTTAGCCCTTATCAAAGGGAAGACAGAATAACCATATTTATACCAACCCTAAAATCGAAAACGTTTCCTTCAATCATTCATTCATTCATTTCTCTAATGCGAAAAGAGAAGCCCGCTGTTGCTATTGTTTGTCCGAGAAATTTAAAGAGAAATTCGGAGGTAAAACCAAAGATGGGTTTTGGTTGTCATGGAAATCAAGAACAATGGGAAAACGATGGTGTGAATTAGAAGGATGGATTTTATTCAATCCGAGATGTGGGTGTCAGAATCGAGAGATGGAAGATGAAGAAGAAGCGATGGAGTTTCGATGTGAACTAAAGAATGGGTGTTGAAATTAGAGATGATTCTGCCATCGATGAGAACAATTAAGAAGTTTGAAGTGAGAGGGGTATTAAGAGAATTGCAGCTGTGAATACACAAATAAGAATGAGTTCGATCTGTTGAGAAATTGGCAAACCGAGAGAATCAAAGAAAATGAAGAAGAAACTCACGGATCTCGTTGAATGAAATAATAATGAAGAAATTAAATTGATTGTGGTAAATCAATCTGCCGTTCAAACGAGAAGTTTAGATGAATCTGATGTTATTGAGGGGTTCGTGGCTCGGATGAAAATGAAGATGATAAATCGAGCACGGCAACTAATATTGAAATGAAGTACATCAAGAAATTGTGCTCGAATGAGCTTAATAGCCGTTGTTGATCTTGCTTTTCAAAGGATTGAACGGTGGCTGTTAGGGGTTGTGGTGTTCTTGAGCAAAGAGATGAGAATGGGGTGGTTCGACTCGTGAAACGATGAGGAAGAAGATGGTGGAATTGATGGATTCGATGAAGGAGTTGAAGCTCAGAGAGGAGGAATCAGAGTGGGTTTGAGCTTGATTTGAAAACCAGAAGCTAGAGCTGTTGCTACTATTGGCTAATAGGAGATGGGTTCTGGCAATGTTGGTATGGGTAGTGATGCTAGGGTTTGAGTGCTGCTGAAAATTTGAGAAACAGACACTGAGGCTTGAATGAGATTGACAGGTGTTGTGGTTTGCCAAGGCATGGCAATAGACCGGGAGGTATGCTACTTGGTGGATTCGTGATGAATGTGACAAGTGAGACATGAGGAAAGGATGTAATTGAAAGTACAAGATTCAAGATGGTGGTGTTGTTGCTAAGATGGGATTTTGCCCTACGAACAGACTAGAGTTGGTCTTGCTATAGAAGATAGAGATTGAGAGTTGTTATTAGTGGTGTTGTTGAAGAAGCGTGATGCGGTGGCACGTGGTCAGTGGAGTTGTGAATCTGAGGCGATAAAAGAGATTGATGTTGTTGATGGAGTTTAGCTCGGTTTGAAGTTTGGGTTAAGTTAGGATGATGCAGTGGTGAGAATTGAAGCAGCCAGTGTTGAGAATTGATTACAGGTTGAGTTGGGATCGTTGCTGTGATAGTTCAATGGGTTAGTAAATGCTGGTAATGCTGCAGGAATGAAGGGTGAAATTATGTCGATTGAATAAACCTAGATGTATGTTAGGTTCTTAACAGGTGAAGACATTAGATCGGCCTGAAAATTGGCCTGAGATATGCCCAGAAATGCATGGGAAACTGTCGAATTTTCCTCCGGCGATTCAACTCGTTTCAGATGACCGATCCGGTAGATTCACCGGCCGATTCACCAGATCAAGTCAAGTGAGTAAGACAAGTCAGCCACCTAATTAGCTGACTCGCTGCTGATTCAGTGTCTGACTCCTCATTCCCTTGACCCGGTTGACTGACGGTTGACTGACAGTTGACCATTTGACCGTTAGTCTTAACGGTGGACTGACGGAATATTCTGTTGAATATTCCCTCACCGAGCGTAATTTTCGGATGGACGGCGGCGACTATTCCGGTCAAATTCCCATAATACCGGTTTTCAATGAGCCAAAAAATTCGAGAATTTTCTATGGACTTCTCTCATGGGTGTGAAGACTTGGACTAGGAATTGGATGGAGAATTGGGCTAAAATTTGGAAAGAGAAGGTGGAAGAGTTGAGAAAAGCTTGGATTTGGAGATTGAATTGCAAAAGGAAAAGGATTTTAATCCTTGGAAGAATTGGAGAATATTGAAGCCTATAAATAGAGAAGTTTTCTACATCTTTTACACCTTTCTACACACACAACACTTGTGTTTTTGCTTGCTTTTCTAAGATTCTTCTTCTTAATTATTTGTGTGAACTTGAAAATTCTCCTTTTAATATTTATTATTTGTGTGAATTTCAAAAGCATGAGTAGCTAATTTTCTTATTGATTGAGGATGAATTCCTAGTTCTTAACATGATTTGAGTTTTGTTTCAATTCTATCTTGAGATTTTTCACATGATTATCGATTGTTTTTACTAATAGGAATGTTTATTCATTCATGATTGATTGATAGATTGTTTGGAGTGCACGCTAAATTGATTTGTTAATTGATCTACATCTAGTATAAGTTAGGGAATACGTAATCGTTGTCGACACTTTACATAAGTAGAAAACACAAGACCTTGCGGAGGGATTCCGTGGAGCAATTGTGTGTAGAAACAACGCTAGAAAGTGAACCCAGTGAATCAGAGTTTAACTACTAGTACTAAACCTAAATTCATAAATCTTAATGCATTGTGGAATTACATCTTGTAAGCGAACCTCAAGGTGGTTCTTTTGGATAGAATCGATAACTAAGCGGACTTGTTACTCGGTGAAATAAGGGATTTTGGGGCTAGCTAAGCGGACTGCTATCCTACGGTTGGTGATAATGCGTGACTTATAACAAGTAGAAAAGAGCATAACTTTAATCATTGTTTTGCAACGAAGAAGGATTCCTTGATCTTGTCTCTCTTATTGATTTCAACTTTAACTTTTAATTGCTTTATTTACTTTCTTTTGCTTTATACATCCCCCTTTTTCGTGACAATTTTACAACTAGAATCTCTTGCTCCTCGTGGGAACGAACTTGACTACACTATATTACTTGTTAATTAGGTGGAAATATCTTGATTAATTTGTTGTGGTTACGACACGCATCAATGGATCCGTTTTTCTGGTTGATGAGTAATTTGGAATCTCCTCTTATCTCCAAACGCGTGGCCAGGCTTGTTTAGCTAGTGATAGTCCAATGAGGAAGGCTTCGTATTGGTGAGTTATTGGTGCATGGAAAGTCTAGCTTGAAAGAGTGCGAGAAGACTTCTCCATCGGGAGATACTAGTACAACACCCGCTCCTCCGGTATTAGTCTTTGAGGGGCGGAAGAGCCTCCGAAGAACGATAGCCATGTTTTCTTTGACTAAAAAGATATCTGGAAGGTCTCCCAGAGATCTTCTCGTAACTCTGCCATGTTTTCTCCCTGGGAATGCTTCTAACAGTCGCAACGACATTGTCCTTTTATGGCCCTTTTTGGGGAAACGCACGTTATGTCAAACTCGACAAATTGCAGGGAGCCATTTAGCCGGCCTTCCTATCGGGGCGGGGTTTCGAGAGGAGAAACTTTACGAGTGGTCTGATTTGGATACTAGCACCACCTTACTGGAGAGGAGGTAGTGCCCCGAACTTCCGGATGGAATAAATCGGTGCTAAACACGCCTTTTCCGCTTTGGGGTATACGAGTTCAGCGTCTCTCAACGTCCGGCGAAATAGTATATGGGGTATTCCATTCCTTTGTCGTCTTCTTGTGCGAGGAGAGCTCCGATGGAAGTATCGCTAAAGGCTGTGTAGAGACATAGTGGTTTCCCTCGCATGGGAGGCTTTATGACGGTCGGGAGGACAAAGTATTTGGCCGGATCTTCGGTACGCTTTTTGTTGAGACGTAGTCCATGCGAAATTCGCTCCTTTTTTAGAGAGGAGTAAACGTAGTGGTGGAGCCGTGCCAGCCCGATATGAAGCGACGAATGTAGTTTACCTTGCCCATGAAACTCTGGGAGCTCCTTTACGGTTAGCGGCGGCGGCATCGTGAGGATAGCTTGCGTTTTGAGTGGATCAACTTTTATTCCTGCGGCCGTTACTTGGAATCCCAAGAATTTCCCCGAAGAGACACCAAAGGCGCATTTCAAAGGATTCATCTTCAATTTGTATTCGTGGCATCTTTCGAACACTTGCCGCAGCGTTTCTGGATGATCCGCTCGAGTCTTCGGTTTAACCACCACATCATCTACGTAATCTTCGACTTGCTTGTGCATCATATCGTGGAAGATGGTAGTCATGGCGCGTTGGTAAGAAGCGCTAGCGTTCTTGGGACCTAAAGGCATTACGGTGTAATAGAAGTTTCCGAGAGGGGTTCGGAAAGCAGTTTTACTCGCATCGTGCTCATACATCTTTATCTGGTTGTAGCCGCTATATCCATCCATGAAAGAGAACATACCATGTCCACTGGTAGCGTCTACCATCATGTCGATGTTAGGTAGCGGGAAATCGTCTTTAGGGCAGCATTTGTTCAGATCTCTGCGAAATCGACACAATATACGATCGACCATTCTTCTTTTTAACGGGAACGATATTGGCCAACCAAGTAGGATGGTGAATAGGCCTTACAAAACCAGCGGCTAGTAATTTTTGAACCTCCGCCTTGATTTGTTCTTCTACGTCGTGTCTGAATTGTCTTGGAGGCTGCTTGACTGGTTTGGATCCGGGTATCACGTGCAGATGGTGGGTGACCAGTTTTCCTCCAAGCCAGGCATTTCTTCGTAAGTCCACGCGAAGACGTCCTGGTATTCTTTGAGTAGGTCGACTAGCTTTGGCGTTCCGCAGGATGAGTCGGCGATCGGGATGGGTCGCGGAAATTCCTCATTCCCCATATTGACATTTTCGAGTTCGTCGGTGGTTAAGTCGGTCCCATCTTGTAGCTTCGAGGGGCGTCGGAACTTCCTCTTGGTCATTGCGAAGACATTCTTTCGGGTGGAGAGACCGGGTCATGGTCCCCCTGCTAATTGCTAACAGCGGTGATAATGTGTGAGCTTTCCCCTTTTGCTTCGTCTTGCGGTAAGGGTGCACTCTCGTTTAGTGCGGGCACGGGTTACGCCCGGTGGCGAGAGACCGGCGGGTCTTTCTTCGAGGAGATGGTGGAAGGACGGTCTCCTCTGCGGGGTATCTCCGGTTTGTCGCCATCTCTCGAGCGATGTCCATTTTTGCAGCGAAACCGTGAATCCTGGTCGCCACGCCTTTTGAACCCTCCCATGTGCTTCTACGCAAGAGACTGGTGCATAGGGGGAAAGTGACACGGGAATACGAACAACTTCTCCGTTCAATACTGTTTTCAGGCATTGGTGGTAGGTTGAAGGACGATTTTGAGATTGTGCAGACCCACGGCCTTCCCGAGTATCATGTGGTAGTATGGTTTCTTTTCAATTACTTCAAACCACGCTTGATTGGATTGGCCCTACTGCCAGCTCCAAGTTTATGTATCCGTATGTGCTAGTTTGGTTGCCTTCAAAATCTGTCATCGTAGTGGGTTGTCGTACGATCTCGTTAGGTCACACCACAGCGGCCTTGAGCGTCTTGAGAGTGATGACATTGGAAGATGCACCCGTGTCAATGAGCGCTCTTCGAAACTCTATGTTCTTGAAAGAGAGCCGTAACATGCAAAGGCCGGTTGTGACCGTCTTCTACCATCATGTCGTCATCGGTGAAAACAATATTGTTGGTGGATCTTCGGGGATCCTCGGAGTCCCCGTGGGTGCGGAACTAGTGATGCGTTTAGTGCTATTCGGTTGATAGCGAGAGAATGTCTTTATTCGCTGGTCCTTGAAAAGGTGCAAGACAATTCACATAAGTTTTCTACCAACATGGTCGCCTCTCTGGTCCATGGCCTCCGGCCCGGTGACGAAACCGTTGATTTGAGAATGCTCATTCGGGATGTTAGTCCCCTGTTCTTGATATCCCGGAGAGCATGGATCACTTAGCCACGATGTTAGATTGATGAGGAAGTCGAGTATGCCGTTAATCGCATCCTTCATTAGGTCCATGTTTTTGGCGTGGATCTCCCGAGCACGCTCAGGTCGAATTCGACCAGTCTTGGGACCTCTTCATTGATGGTATTGCTTCCGTAAATTGAGGAGTTATCATGACCTTGAGCGGGATCTTTGTTTGTGGAGATCGCCTGATATCCGACCATGCTTGCGCGAAATTTGCGGATGGAATCTAGAATTTGATATTGTAACCGAAAGATCAATTCTCCCACTGTGGTCGTCAATTGTTTATAGGTGAAAATCGTTTCTGCCGATTTCGGTAAATTCGGTAGGTGAGTGAGAAACTGGTTCAAACCCTAAACAAATGTGCTGCACGTGAGCACTTTCTAGATTCGAGAGATCAATCTGTACAAGTCGGCCTAAACCAAGAAATGGCCGTTCCCAGGACTTGCTTCGGTCACAAAGTGGAGGAGAAGGGTTGATTTGGGGAGGGAAGCAAAGAAAGGTGTTGAGACCGAATAGTGCGGGAGAGTAGTATCTCGACTTGTATCGAAAGTAGAAGCTTGGGAAGCTTGCAAGAGATGAAAGCTTTTGGGAGAGCTTGCAAAGTTGCCTTTACGAGTGTAGTATTTTCTCCCGACCGAGACTTGTTGTGCGGGTGGAAATAGGTAAGACCTATTTATACAAGTCGAGATTGAAACGTACTTCGGCCTCATGAAGGAAGAGAGTAAAGGGTGAAAAAAATGAGAGGAGGTGGTACCCGCAAGGTGTTTATGGGTGAAAACGTTTTCACCATTATTTCCTCATTTATTTGACCGCTTTATTCCTTTTCACGCTTTCTTAATGTGAGCGTAGTATACGGCGCAAGCCGTGACCGCCAAACCAAAACCCCGGAAAGCATCCCCGGTTGTGTTGATATCTCGAGTGTTGGTTGCACCTTGAGTGCAAGTGGCGCCGCTAGTGGCGTGTGTGACATGTGCCATTGGCATGTGCGGAATGCCCTTGTTGCAGGTTGTACTTCGAGGGCGCAAGTGGCAATGCCGTAGTCGCTAGTGGCGTGCGTGGCATGTGCCAATGGCATGTGCGGAATGCCTTGGTGGTAGGTTGTACGTTGAGTGTAAGTGGCAATGCCAGGGCTGCTAATGGCGTGTGTGGCATGTGCCAATGGCATGTGCGGATTGCCTTGGTGGTAGGTTGCACAGAGTTTGCAAGTTAGGTTACCGGCGTGTGTGTTTGGCATGTGCCAATGGCATGTGGAATGCCTTGGTGGTAGGTTGCACGGTTTGCAAGTTAGGCTACCGGCGTGTGTATTTGGCATGTGCTAATGGCATGTGCGGGAATGCCTTGGTGGTAGGTTGCACGGTTTGCAAGTTAGGCTGCGTGTGTGTTTGGCATGTGCCAATGGCATGTGCGGAATGCCTTGGTGGTAGGTTGCACGTTTGCAAGTTAGGCTACCCGGCGTGTGTGTTTGGCATGTGCCAATGGCATGTGCGGAATGCCTTGGTGGTAGGTTGCACGGTTTGCAAGTTAGGCTACCGGCGTGTGTGTTTGGCATGTGCCAATGGCATGCGTGGCCGTTAGGGCCGTGGCCTTGGTAGGAAAAGCTACCGGCGAGCATGTTGGCATGTGCCAATGGCATGCGTGGCCGTTAGGGCCGTGACCTTGGTAGGAAAAGCTACCGGCCCGAGCATGTTGGCATGTGCCAATGGCATGCGTGGCGTTAGGGCCGTGGCCTTGGTAGGAAAAGCTACCGGCGAGCATGTTGGTATGTGCCAATGGCATGCGTGGCCGTTAGGGCCGTGGCCTTGGTAGGAAAAGCTACCCGGCGAGCATGTTGGCATGTGCCAATGGCATGCGTGGCCGTTAGGGCCGTGGCCTTGGTAGGAAAAGCTACCGGTGAGCATGTTGGCATGTGCCAATGGCATGCGTGGGCCGTTAGGGCCGTGGCCTTGGTAGGAAAAGCTACCAAATGAGCATGTTGGCATGTGCCAATGGCATGCGTGGCCGTTAGGGCCGTGGCCTTGGTAGGAAAAGCTCCTGCGAGCATGTTGGCATGTGCCAATGGCATGCGTGGCCGACTTGGCCTAGGTTGCATGGTTTGTAAGCCTAGGGCGCTATATTTGGCATGCGCCAATGGCATAGCGGCTTGGAAATATGGCTTGTGGTACGTGTTGGCATTGTGCCAATGGCACGTACGGCCATGTTGACCTAGTTGCACGTTTTGCAAGCCTAGGGCGCTATATTTGGCATGCGCCAATGGCATAGCGGCTTGGAAGTATGGCTTGTGGTACGTGTTGGCATGTGCCAATGGCACGTCGACCATGTTGACCTAGTTGCACGTTTTGCAAGCCTAGGGTGCTATATTTGGCATGTGCCAATGGCATAACGGCTTAGTTTGGCATGGTTTCCAATGAGTGCGATATGTAGTTTGGTTTTGGCGTCGCCGCCATGGTGCGCAGTGTGAGGCTTGGTTTTGGCGTTGTTGCCATGGTGCGCGGTGTGCGGCTTGGTTTGGCATTGTTGCCATTGCGCTGTGATGTGCGGCTTGGTTTGGCATTGTTGCCATGGTGCGCGATGTGCGGCTTGGTTTGGCATTGTTGCCATGGTGCGCGGTGTGCGGCTTGGTTTGGCATTGTTGCCATGGTGCGCGATGTGCGGCTTGGTTTGGCATTGTTGCCATGGTGCGCGGTGTGCGGCTTGGTTTTGGAATTAGGGTTACGGTGAAAACCCTAATATGGTATTTTGAAAAATACCCTATTAATTATTTACACTGAGTTAAATGCTCTTAGTTAATGTGTTGCAGGTAACACTAGGTCATGGGGTTTTACGATTTTACCCTTGTTTAAAAAACCACCATCAACAACAAGGCTATTTGATGGTAGGTCTCATGCTTTTGATATTTGTATCATTTGATTTTTTCTTTGTGAATGTGAATTACATGATATTAAAAATGAGGATATTATATCCTTGAAGTCCACATCTATCCATTTATTCCTTGTGAAATGTGAAGATATTTTTTGAAAGGTTAAAGAGTGGTAGAATCTTTATGTGCATTTTTTTATTATACCCATTTGTACAAGGTGCACTTGTTTGTACACCAGTTATGCGCGGTATACTTTTTAGTGCAATAGTTTATCGGACGTACTTGTAAGTCGTGCACTTCATTTCGCATTGATTATGAACCCGAAATCTAATAAACTAGTACTTTCATTTATACTTTTCTATACACAACAAACATAGAATTCTTCCAATATGGGTATCATCACACCAAGTCTTAGTTAGGTAGTAAAATTTAATGACTTATAAGCATCAAAGGGCTTAGTGGTGTGTACATAGAGTGCACTTATATTTTATGTATACAAACCAAATATTAGGAAAGCACTAATGTGTACAGGTGTTGGAATTTTTGTAGGTGTGTACGTAGTTGTACACCATTATACTCTCTCATTATTTTATGGATTTTTTTGGTATGTATGCTAAAAATTTTTTTTTGGTTTTTGTAGGTGTGTACATAGTTGTACACCATGTACAATCTCAGCAATATATATGAGTTGTTTGTGGGTATGGATGTTTGTTTGTTTGTTTTAAATTTTTATAGGTGTGCACATAGTTGTCACCACCGTGCTATCTCAACAATATATGCATGTTTTGTGGGTATATATGATGGATTTTTGTAAACGTGTACATAGTTATACACCATTATGATCTCTGGTGATTTTATGATTTTTTTGTGGGTATGTATGTTCAATTTGTTGGATTTTTGTAGGTGTGTACACCATTGTACAATCTCAGTATTATATATGACCAGTTTTGTGTGTATGGATGTTGGATTAGTTGGATTTTTATTTATGTGCATACATAGCTACACATCATTGTAATATATGGTCTGTTTTGTGGGTATGAATGTTAGAGTTTTGTAGGTTTGTACATAATTGTACATCATTGTGCTCTCTCAAAAATAATAAATAAAAAAACTAACTCTTGATGAAACCCTAAGTTATTGTTTTTCGATATCATGAGGTGATTTTAATAGCATGCTTTCTATGTGTGTAGGTACTTTTCGAGGGAGCTTAAGAAAGTAGAGAAGAACAATGGACAGGTTCTGTAGATGGACGTTGTTCTGGATTTGAATAGCATACTTACTATGTGTTTAGGAACTTTCTATGTGTTAGATTTTAATAGCATGTTCACCTTGCCTTTTTTTTGTGTGCTTGTTGTACCAGGTGTATAGGCTTGTACACCTTGCTCTTGCTCTTAGAGCTTCAATGGAAGAAGAGAGGGCAAGAAAGGACGCTGCTGCAAGGGCTGCAGAAGAAAAAGTAGGTGGACAGGCTTCAAGTTCACATGATACAACTATGAATGAAAATGCTGATGGAGCTAAAGGCGATTTGATGGCAAGTCCCATTCTTGTTAATGATTTTCCTGGGGTTGAATTTATGGTTAGAAACAGGATGCAGTTTATGACTATACGTGAATTAGAAGATTTGGTTTTTTGCAGTGAATGAAAGATGTGTTTGGTTTGATTAGAGTTTATGCCTGCTCGAGTGCGAAGAAGATGGTGTTACTGAGATTTCAAGGGTGTTAGAACTGTTGATTTGATGAATATGAGATGAAGACAGTGATGTTACTTTATGTGATTTAGACTCTGCAGTGACTAAGCTGATAACGAAATGAAGAAGCGTCGTGTATTGTTGTTGGCTGAGCAATTACAGGGTATGGATGAGCTGCAGTTGGCTATGGGCGACAGGGTGATGCTATGGGAAATTTGGAAGAATGGGTTTGATTCTATGTTGCAGTACAAGGAATGGTGCAGCTGAGTAACTGGTGCTATTGAGATGGTAGAAACCTGAAGTTGTGATATGGTGAATAAGTATGGAATTGCAAAGATGAAATCCAAAATGTGTGATGTTGGTGGTACTGAGGAGCAGGAATTTATGTTGTTGTTGGATGGGTGTGTTCTGAGAGAGAATTGCAAGCTAAGATTGGAAAGCTACAGAAACGGACAAAAAATTTGAGTCGAATGGTTGAGCTGTTGTAGTTGTTTGCAGCAGCAAGGTTAAGAGTGGTTGAGCATTGGAGCTGGTGTTGGTAATGAGTTTGGGTTGTAAAAGTATTTTTTAGATGTGTAAATGTTTGTACACCTCGGAAAGAGCTTTCCTAATATATAAAGTTTGCGAATTTTGGACAAACGGTTCGAAGGATAAATTGGTTTTAATTTTTTTTTTTATATTATTTAAAGCTCACTGACATCATCATGAGTCACTTTGGACTAAATTGTAAACCGGGAAGGTTATATGTGTAATTTCCATAAAAAATGACTAATTTGTACCTAGTTGAATGGATTAGGACTAACTAGTATATTTGGATGGGATTTTGACTAAACCGTATTTTTCCCAACTTTCACTGTTTCGGTTTTGGCAGATGCTTGGATATTAGACCACCCTGTCATATTACAGATAAGCACGCACATAAAGGCACATAACAGAGTCTCCCAACCAAGCAATGCTTGTATTCCTCAGTCCCTTTGGATATCCATCTTCTGAGTTTCGGATGGAATATCTTTGATGTATACAAGGTTTGAGTAGCTGCGACGTACATACCTCGAGGGTTTGCATTTTTCAAAGGTTTGGATGTCTTTGATAACTTAATTAAGCATCAAATATAATATTGCCAGGAATTGACATATCAAAGTTACTGTTCATAAATCTGAATAAAGAAGAAAAAAAAAATCAACATAATATTGAAAAAGATCCATTTCAAAAAATCAAACTTCTTTGCATCACAAATGTGATTAAACTTGGTCTTACTCTAATTGCATGTCATCATGGTAATCTGGGTTTTCTATGAGGATGACAAATCCTTCAAGAATGGGTGAAAGGGGAATATACTTGTCAGTAGCGAGCTCCGCTCGATCACCTGCAGCTAAAAGAACCGGCGTTGAGTGTGTCTGGAATCGGTGATCGTCTTGGGCGACCAGCCTGACCAACCACGTCCACAGCTTGACCAACTCTTACAGGTACTGAAGGTTTTTGATTCTGATCTGAAGTCATCAATATTCTCGGCTTCATGGCTAGATCCAGAAAATAAAGGACATAATGGTACTTCCCAAGAATGAAAGTTTTCATGTCAATGCAAGTATGGAGCATTATGATCAATCCAGCAAAGCGACGTCGGGGAGAGCAAGAACCGCTCAGCATGGTAAGGCGAAAGTGTGAGTAAACCCTTCCCCATATGTACGAGACCTTGAGCAATCCGTACGCAAAATAAGAGGCTGGCGTCTTTGGAATAATAACTCGAAAGATTACGTAGCATGCCAGCTATACGGCATTGTTTGTACCAGCACCTATCAACCCCAATGATATAATGGCTGCCATTGCTACTTCTGAGTCTGCATCATGGCTAAGCCTGCTTAATGTGTCCATAACATTCACCTTTGGGTTTGAGATGCAGAAAAGACCAAGAGCCAAAGCGACTGCCCGACGGGTACTCTGCTCTCCGTATTGCAGCATGTGCTCTAGTGATCGAATTGCCATATCAAGACCCAGTTCTTCTGCCATTGCTATCATAGCTATTCCAATCACAGCAGGTCCTAGATGGGTCTCACCTTTCTGAAGATGTTGACCACATTCCCCAAGAAGTTGCTGAATCTTGAGCACATTCCGGTTCCAGCATAGGCACAAGATAATAAGGTCATATCACAGTATTTCCTTATCTTTTCATGAAATGTCTTGGAAACCTCTGAAGTAGCCTCCACACTTTCCTGCTTTCCTGAGATACAGAAGACCAAGAGCAAGCGGTAGAAGCCGAAAGTGAGAGGCTCCCAAGTTCAGCCTCGCTCCGATCCATCAAGGCAAGAATAATGTACTGAGCGACATCTTGTTACACGAAGACACTAAGACCAATCCCAATGAGATTGCAGTAAACGCAATGACATCCAATGGTGCACTGGAATCACCGAGAGTCGGAGATAGTTGCTGATAAATCTGTTCATTCTGGGTTCCTGCGTATGCTAAACCTAGCCCATAATTGCTCAATGCGGACAGTTGAATCTTCTTTATTTACATAGTCAGAAAGAAGCGCCATTATGGGATCACATTCGTGTTTGACACTTGAATTGACAATCCCAACACCTAATAATGCACCAGAAATGACATGGGGTCATCGCTGTGGAAATACCTATCGAGTTGTGAAAGCCCATTGTCCACATCCCATGACAAAATCATACCTTTGACTTGCTTTTTCTAGCCTGCCATGTTCCTTATTCTTAAATAGCCAGCTTCCTGTAGTGCCACCACTTGAGCGTCTGAAGGAATCATCAACTTTATCCTGACCAAAACCAGCATTGACAAATGCATTGACAAATGTCGCAGCTAAATTCTGCCTGGCCGAATCAACACTTGCACCAGCACTAGCCGCGGTCAATTAAATGCGTCTTGTAAAATATCTTCAGGAGACTTAGCTTCCAT
Organism: Papaver armeniacum; assembly: GCA_023531295.1. Classification (NCBI taxonomy): domain Eukaryota; kingdom Viridiplantae; phylum Streptophyta; class Magnoliopsida; order Ranunculales; family Papaveraceae; genus Papaver; species Papaver armeniacum. The sequence goes on from JAJJWW010013407.1 coordinate 55,864, forward strand.
AACATCAATGTCACGAGCAAGGTTAAGATAACCTTCACTTAATTTCATATTGTTCATTATTTCCTGACACGACTCCTTTCATCATCATCGGAAACCATATTCTCATCCAGCACAAAGTGAACACCATGTCGAGCAAGAATATAACAAAATTGCTTTTTGTGTTGAATATCATTACAAATTGTAAACAACTGCTTCACATACCTCAAATTATCCAGGCGGATTTAACTCCAAAGAGCTAAAGTGTACGCACTGAACTGGAGATAAATAGAATACGCCATATCTAGAACCAACTGATCATCAGGTGTTGGTAGCTGGACGGCCAGAGCAGTAAGGTACATGCATGTTCTTTTGTAATTCGCAGCGTCAACATGATCAACTAACAAATCAAGGTCCTCAACCTCCATTAAAAGATCAACAGCATCAGTCTCGCATTGTGCGTCATATTGAATGCAACAATTTGTTGGGTAAGCTCCATCAAATCTTTAGTGGGTACATCTTGGATTTTGCTGAACTCGCGTCTTATATTCTTGTGAGATTTCTCCGGCAAGGTTGAGGGACATATTCATGACCCCAGGAACAAACATCTCCCGGTGAACCCAACAATCTATACCTGAGGCTCTCCCGTTCTCTCCTTCGGTGACATGGTCATAGCCAAAACTGATAGTATATCAACAAAAGATATCTCTTAAGTTCTAAATCTCCTCCCATTGTTGCAAAATAAGTTTTTAGGGTTCCGTAATGTGGCGGAGAAATTTGAGTGGTTTTGGCACAGAAGTCATTGAGCTAGTTGAATTCTGAATCTCATGGCGCATACTTTCTAATGCTTGTTTCTGCACCCCAGGCTCTGGATCTTGAACCCTCTCAACATACAGCTCCAATTGTTGCTTAAGAGCCAGATCTTCATCTGACAATTAGTCTTCGTTAGATTTCTTTTCCACCTTCATCTTCTTGGATCTCTCGACGGTATTGTCATCTTCAAACCTCTATCTTTAAAGGAGAACAAAACAAAGTAATTATAACGAAACCTTTGGCGAATATTTATATGCATTTTTGCCTTCTGGGGCAAGAAAGAGAAAGTCCAATAAGGGCTCGTATTTGGAAATCAGTTTCCTAAAATAAGTCGGCCTCCCGATCTAGTAAAGGTTTCTCCTTACTTTTTCCATAAAAAGCACTATAATGGCTATATAAGGATCTAATAGTATAGGGTGTTTATATACCTATATATTCTTTATACCTGCAATGCCGATGAAGAATTGTAGTTTAGGTGTTTAGTCGTCTTTGTAGGGTTATTCATTGTATTCTCCACACCAGCTATAGGTTGGCGAAACTTATGATGACTGGGTTCCCAGAGTGTTACTATAGAAAAATTCTACGTTCCTGCTCTCAATAAAGCCTCTAATGATGCAATCAACCAGACTATCAATACAACCATCATCCTTGATCTCCAGACTCAAGATAGAAATTGATTATTGGTACCCTTATCGTATAACTAGAGTTTACTATGATACTTTTAACATGGCCTTTATTATTACCATAATGATAGTGATCATCCCGACACTCTAAGCCATTTTGCCCATTGGGAATATATCTATTCCAAAATTTTACAATCTCCAGTACACTTTCTGATTGAGAAACCACAACATCATCTTGTGGAGATTCAGACTTTGGGCTTCCTTTGGGAGGAAGCTAAGATGGCATTTCTAATGGCGGCACTGCGATGTTTGGAGTTGAATTATCTACACGCGTTAGGTATCTGAGGAGGAAGGCCTTGTGGCCTAGCAAGAGACATACGGTAAATTTAGGTGTCAATGTTACTGTCAATGATCAAGGAAATAAATCAGTAGGTAAAGGTTTTAGGCTCGTTTCAGCTTCTAGGCGTATTAATATCCGGCGTAGCTTATTTGTTCTCGCTTTATCAGTTCTGGGTTTAATTCTGTGATGTCAGTTCCGTTCAGTCATTCTGTTTTCATCAAGTTATTACCATGCCATCAACAACTTAAAAGACACGACTGTTTATCAAAATGAAGCTTCACATATTCTTTAAAAAGCTACTCCTTGAATTATTACATATCCTTAAAATAAGGATTATTACATGAAACTAGTTGGAAGCCTAACAAAGCTAGGTTCCAACGAGCCTACCAGCGAGCCTCATGAATAACCTAGCCAAGGGAGCCGAAGCGGGAGGGGGTTGAGATTGTGTCACAAGGGGCAAGCTAACACTAGCTTCCATGTTAATTCCGGCAATATTACGTCATTGGGGGCTCGAACCCGGGACCTCCTGGAACGCATAAAACTTTGGGAAACGAGGATAACCAGCTGAGCTAGGTGCTCGTTTTCATTTAAAATCGGGGAGAGATAAAAGTTTTATTTAAGGAAAGGAGGTCAAATATTAAAATTGGTAATGAGTGGAGAGGCCCTAATAGATTATAAACCAATTGGCAATGACCCTAATAGATTATAAACCGCAGGATCTTAAATAACCCAACCATGTAGGACTAATAATCTCAACACGCCCCCTCACGTGTAGCCTCGGCGGGTCTTACAAACACGTGACAATTAAATCGGGTGACGTGGTGAAGGTGCGGTCAATCGATTTCCGACACAAATAGCCTGCTCTGATACCATATTAGAATACGGGCATCCAACTCAATGAGTGGAGAGGCCCTAATAGATTATAAACCGCAAGATCTTAAATAACCCAACCATGTTGGACTAATAATCTCAACATCAAAAGATACGGTTGCAGATTTGAGTCAACACCTCTTTTGATCGACCGTTCTGTATGAATAGAATTTGATCAACCATTATATATGTCCAGAAAATACGCCTTTTCTCTTGAACCCCACTTTTTGTTAACGGTTATAATCCAAGGTTATTTGGATTGTTAGGAATCCCCGTAGCCTAACTAACCTCGAAAACCGGCTTGCAAGGTTAGGATTGCCCGAGGCTTATTAAGCATGGGACCTAGGTTGCCCTAGGCGATGTGGTACTATTTAACACCCCCACTGTGACTAGGGCTACAGCGGCGGGTGGCACGGAAGCCACGAACACACAGGCGGGATACGGAGTGAGGGCGGAAACCACGGACGACATCAGGCGGGGATACGAGTGGTACGGAAACCACGGACACACGGGTAAGCGTTGAGAGGGGCCTAGCTCTGATACCATGTTAGGAATCCCCGTAGCCTAACTAACCTCGAAAACCGGCTTGCAAGGTTAGGATTGCCCGAGGCTTATTAAGCATGGGACCTAGGTTGCCCTAGGCGATGTGGTACTATTTAACATGGATCACATTCTCCGAGTATACTCTATGCATATTGAACCTTTTTCCTCTAAAGATCTAATGTTCAAAAATTATGCTTTTTTTCCATATTTGAAAAATCAAAATTTTCAGAAGAAAAAGAATCTTGTCGATTGGAAATAGTATTCAAGGAATTTATGCTCGAAATCATCTTTGTTTGATTGTTGTTTTAGTTCATTCTGTGCCTAACTCGAAAGGATTTATGGAGTGAAGAATAAAAATATCTATCGGATTTTCCTTACTTTTGTAATGATAAGAAGTGTAAACTTGATATTAATAAATATTATATTTAATATTTATATGTCGGAAAATGCATAACTTAATAAAAATTATGCCCGTGTTGTAAGCCCTAGTGAAAATATAAATTATATTTATCTCATTAATCATTTTTTTACCAGCAGGGGGCAACGCAGACACTCCCCCGAAACAAATTATGACGTAGACTCTCCCTTGGGAGATCTTAGGCAAACACCCCTCCTCAGTGTGCAATGGAGTTCGCTAACCTAGGACATGGACCTTCTTGACCATCCGTAGACCCGTCCAGGTAAGTATCATTAATCATTCAATATGAAACAATTTTATAGTATTGTAAGTAATTAATTGGGAATTTGAGATAAATGGAGCAATTAAATCTTATTATTACTAAAATTTGTTATTATCATATTAACAAACTCATATATCCAGCGAATTTTGGGCCAACTCGGAAATCCAAGAAATATTGCTTGGGTGAACTTGTGCTATATCTCCGTAGGTTCCACGAGTTTGCTGGGCAATTTAGGGAAAGAATTCCTATCTCGGCTCTGCCTCCTGCTCAACCAACCCAAGTCCTACCCCTAGACCCAGTGATCCCAGTGACCACGGGATGAACAGGGGTCGGTCATTTGGTGGTGGGTCCCACCAGTCGAGATCTGCACCTCGATTTGTCCAACATTTTCGGAAGCTAGGACCTCTGTCGGCGAAAATTTATAATTTGTTTTTTTTTTTTTTAAGAAAGAAATTCTTAACATTATTGGATAAAGAGTATTACATTAACTAGTTGGAAGCCTAACAAGCTAAGCTCCAACGACATACTACTACATAAATTGAACAGTTCTTGTGCTAGCCTACCAGCAGGCCTTATGGGAACCTTGCCAAGGAGCCAGAAACGGCGGGAGGGGCGAGATTGTGTCACAAGGGGGCAAACTAATCTACCTTCCATGTTAATTCCTGCAATATTACGCCATTGGGGACTCGAACCTGAGACCTCCTAGAGCGCATTAAACTTTGGGGAACGGGATGACCAGCTGAGCTAGGGGCCCGTTCTTCCAAAATACTTAACAATTACAAAAATACTTTTAAGATTCTTAACAGTATCTGAATGTGAGACTTATTCTGAACAATCTCCGAATCCTACGAAAACTGTGCTATATAAGGGGGTCAGAGACACCGGGTCAGTGTAGATGTATTCTTTTATACGGTACTGCAATGTCGATGAAGATTTGTTGTCGAAGGTCTTTAGTCGTTCTTGTAGGGTTATCGTTTCTATTTTCTTCTCCTGTTGTAGGCTCTGATGCTTATGATGATGCTTATGATAATTTCCCGAAGTGCACAATAGAAGACTTCTATGTTCCTGCTCTCAATAAAGCTTCTAATGATGCAACAAACCCGACAATCAATACAACCATATCATTCGATCTCAGACTGAAGATAGAAATTCCTTGTATTTGGAGAGTTGATTATGATGCTTTTAACATCGCTCTTTATTCTTACCACAATGGTAGTAGTGCTACTGGCGAGATTCTAACACCTTTACCCATTGGGAATATATGTATTCCCAAATCTAGTGGATCTCCGGTTGAGAATCCACAACATCATGTTTTGAAGGTTCAGACTTTTGGGATTCCATGGAAGGAAGCTAGGATTGCAGTTTCTAACGGCGGCACTACCACATTCGGAGTTAAATTAATTTCACGTGTTAGTTATGAGATGTTGCTTGGAAAAGTCTTTAGGCATACCAAAACAGGGACGGTGGAGTTTGGTGTCAATGTTACTGTCAATGATCAAGGAAATAAATCAGTATCTAAAGGTTTGAGGCTCACTTCATCTTCTAGGCGTATTAATATTCACCCATCTAGCTTTTTTCTTCTCGCTTTATCAGTTTTGGGTTTAATTTTGAGAAACATGGGTCTGATGTCAATTATGTGCATTCATCGCGTATTCATCTAATCTTTTTAGATTGTGCGCTTCATGATTTATTGTACACAAAATTGGTCAAAAAGACCAAAATCAACAATTCCTGGGTGAAAAAGATACTTAGGTTTTGATACTGTTTAAATAGCCAAAAATTAAAAAGATACTGTTTAAATGGACAAAAATTTAAAAATAGGCGAGGATGTAACCGGTTTCATCCTGTCCATTTTCAAATATTTTATTCTTATTTTATTTTACGCATCCGGTTTCATCCTTGCTATTTTTTTAAGTATAAGCCGGGATGAAATCCGTTTTTCATCCTTGCTATTTTTTTGGCTATTTCACCCGTACTTTTTTTTACTCGTCCATTTGAACCGTGTTTTAATTTTTTTTGGACAAATGACCCATTTTCTCCACTGTAATAGTTAATAGTTTTTGTGTGAGATTTTCTTATGCATCCTTAATGTTCATTGTGTATACTCCCAACAGCAAAAGCCATATACAGCCAAACTAACGTTCTATTATTATGCATCCTTTTCTTGTTCCATGGGACACCACGAGTCGGCTGAACAATCAATAAAAGACTGCACCTTAAGATCCAGAGTATAAAGGAAATCTGCGTCTGTTTATTCTTAACGTCCAGACACGTACATTAACAAGAACTAAGCTAAAGATATAGAAAACTATTGAGATCCGGAATTGTCATTCGCCAAGCCTCTTGGATCAATCTTGCGCCACAATGTTGGCAAAAATATTGTAAGGATTTGGTGTATATGTACCACAGGGTTCATGGCCGTTATACAGATATTTTCTGCTGGTTTGCCTTGCGTAACCCACCTTATTCCCAAGAATTTCTAAAAACATTTGGATATGAGCACAGCAACCATTTCAGTCGAACTTTTTTTTTTCTGGACCTTTTCAAAAAAAGAATGATCCAAAAAACAAAACTTGAACAGCCATCGTGGCAAAGAAATGTTCAAAACGATGATATCGGATTCCGGGAGCTGGAGTTTTGATTTCAAACGTCTACTTAAAGATGCGGAAGTGAATCAATTAGGTGACTTGCTGGTTTTAATTGGTTCTTCACCTCCTTCTCTGGACAATATGTTGGATACAAGACGATGGTTCGATAACTCAGGTATGTTTACAGTGAAATCATTGTATTTGAAATTAACAGCTACTGAAGGTTTGGATAACTTTCCTAGTTCTTTTATATGGAAGCCAGCTATCCCTCCTAAGATAACCTTTCTGTTGTGGTGTTTAGTTCACAACAAGCTTAATACAATAGATATTTTGGATCGGAAAGGTGTACATCTTTATAACTCTTGTGTACTCTGTGGGAATGTTGAAGAGTCACAGGATCATCTTTTCTTGCACTGTAAGATCGCCTGTAAGGTTTGGTATATGTTGTTGCCTAAGGAAAATTGGTCTTGGGTCTTTCCGAAATCTTTTCAAGATCTTGCTCTATGTTGGTTTCACCCTAATTTATCAACTCAAGGAAGAATTGTATGGGATTTGTTACCAGCCGCTATTGTGTGGATTTTGTGGAGAGAACGAAATTGTCGTATTTTCGAGAAGAACTATGAGTTTAAGGTGGATGCGGAGTTGGGTGACGAGGCAAAATGTTTGGTTTTATCATGGGCTGCTGCCAAAGGTTCAAGCGTACACTTAAATTTTCTTATTCTGTCTCAAATTGGGAATTTATATTCGCTGCAACTTAGTTTTTGGTTTTTTTTGTTTGATTTCCTTCTTTTCTTTGCTTTCTACCTCTGGTAGACTCTTTGTATATTCTCTCCTTTAATAAAATCTTCCTTTCTATCAAAAAAAAAAAAAAAAATGTTCAAAACATAGATAATCCAATTTAGGAATCACTAGCATTTAGCAGCATCCTAGCTTAGGAAAGAACTTAAAATCAGACAGTTTCTAGCTAGTTGGTTTCTCTTCGTACTTTCTATATTTTTCTCTTCGTACTTTCTGTATAATGCCATACGCAAAGATATATAAGCGGAGGAGCCATACACAATTGTATAGCAGTATTTTTCTTTATACTACAATGTCGATGAAAAGCTGTAGTTTAAAGTCTTTAGTCATCTTTGTAGGGTTATTCTTTCTACTCTCTGCACCTACTACTGTAGCCAAGCATAAAAAAAGAAAACAAAAATCTGATGCATGGTTTCTTGATAATTATTTCCGGAGTGTTCTATAGAAGCGTTCTATGTTCCTGCTCTCAATAAAGCCTCTAATGATGCAATCAACCAGAGTATCAACACAACCGTATCACTCGACCTCAGTCTCAAGATAGAAAACAAATACTATATTCGCAAATATCGTATAGTGGAAGTTTATTATGAAACTTTTGACATCAATCTTTATTACTACCACCACTATGGTAGTATTGCTGGTGATCATCGCAACATTCTAATGCGTTTGCCAATTGGGAATACATCGACTCCAAAATTTACACAGTCACGGAACTTTATGTTTGAGAACCCACGGCATCTTTCTGTCAAGATTCAGACTTTTGGGGTTCCTTGGGAGGAACTTCAGATGGCAGTTTCTAATGGCGGCTCTACAATGTTAGGGGTTGAATTATTTTCACGTGTTAGCTATTTGAGGAGGAAATTCGTGTTGCCTTCGGGGAGACATACGGTAAAATTGGGTGTCAATGTTACTGTCAATGATCAAGGAAATGCATCAGTACATGGAGGTCTTAGGCTCACTTCAGCTTCTAGGCGTATTAATAGCCCATGTAGCTTTTTGGTTCTCGCTTTATCAATTTTGGGTTTAATTGTGTAAAACATGGATCTGATGTAATTTTTATGCATTAGTTGCGTTTTTTACTAATGTTTTTGAATAATACAGTTCATGGTTAACTAAAACAGTAATTTATTGTTATGCATTATTATGCTTACATGGTTGAACATATCATGCTAACTTGTCCATACTCAGTTCAAGTATGGAGACAGATTTTACCTGCTTTTCATGCGGCTCCTCTCTCAACCACAATCATGAAGTGTATCGCCAATTGAACTTGACCGATCAGGAGGACACACAACCCATCCAAAGAAAAATGAAATACAAAAGACTCCGTGAATAACAATATATACCGAAGCCAAAGGAGGATGTACAAGAACAGATTCATAATTGAATTCTCAAGGTGGTTCAAAAACCACGTTCTTCCAGTTGAGCATGAACTCTTTAAGAGACGTATTTCGAAAAGGGGGTTGAAGATAGAGCCAATATGCAATCGTGTGTCTGATTTTCTGGATAAGTTTTGCTGCAGTGAGAGACTTGTTGTCGAAGGCTCTATGATTCCTTTCTTTCCACAAGGACCAGAAAATAGCTGCAGGCAGAGCTTTGATAACTAGAGACTTTCTCGACTTGGTTGAAGGACAAGGCCAAGTGCGAAGAGCACTAGCAATCGAGTGAGGAAGTACCCAAATCAACTGGAATTCTTCTCTAAAGAAATTCCATATATGACTAGCTAACTGACAGTGGAGAAGTAGGTGCAGAGGTGTTTCTTCGTCTCTTATACACATATAGCAATGATTGGCCCAACTCCTCCTCCATTTTCTTTTGTTTAACTGATCTTGAGTTAGAATTTTATTCTTGGTTGCTACCCACATAAAGAAACTGACTTTTGCAGGCCAAAGTTTAGACCACAGTCTCTTAGGTTCAACGCATTCCATATGATTATCTTGAAGTCCAGTTCTAGTAATCAACCAATTGTAACATTTTTTGACCGAAAAATCACCCGTGCTCTGCCCATCTTTCCAGACTCTCTCATCAGGCAAGTTAGAAGGTATAACTCCATTGGTGTCTAGGAGGTGCAGCAAGGCAGCTATGTCCCTTATAACATGATCTTGTACTCTTCTTGTTATGCCCAAATTCCAACTATCCGTGTTATTAGAGTACATTTGGTTTAGAGTGAACGTTTTTGAAGATGACGCTTCATAAGCAGCCGGAAAGCGAAGAGATAATGGTTGTTCCCCCATCCAAACATCACACCAAAATCGATCGATTGCCATTTCAAGGATAAAAGTGCAGTTATCTTTAAAAACTTCAGTATGCTTGTGTATGCCCTTCCAAATGCTGCAACCATATGGTTGTTTGACTGCTTTGGTGTTCCATTCTAGATGCTCTAAGCCGTACGAATAGTGAGTTGTTTCCAGAGAGGATTTGTTTCACAACCGAACTTCCATAACCACTTCATGAGTAAATCAACGTTCATTAAATGTAGTTGTTTTATGCCTAAGCCTCCCAGCTCTTTAGGAAGCGAGACATCATCCCAAACCACTAAATGATACTCCCTCCGTCCCACTATTAGATGACCTAGTTGTAATTTAATTTTGTCCCACTATTAGATGACCTATTTCAATTAAAAGGATGAATTTCCAAAATTGTCCTTCTCATCAAATCTCACGCATTTTTTCCTCGGTCTCTCTCCGTTTCTCCCTTCATTTTTCCTGAGTATCACTCTCACTCTCCATTTCTTGGATCGTTTCTCCACCACCACCACCACCACCTCCACCATCAGCGTCAAACGAAATCTCTTCTTCTACTACGATGACCACCATCACCTTAATCATCTTCATCTTCTCATCTTCATCTTCTTCATCTTCTCCGTTTTCAGTTTTTCTATCTTCAATTTTTATTGGATCTGATAAAAAGATTACATTTTTGGTATAAACTTAGCATATTTTGTGTGGGTTTTTGATTTTATGAATAAATCTTCCAAAATTTGAAGTTGAATCTGATATAGGGTTTAGATCAAATTTTATTGAATCGGTATTAAATGGGGATAGGGATTTGATTATTGAATTGGTATTAAAAGGGGATAGGGTAGGATTTTATGAATTTGTCAAATTTAGGATATGTTCTAATTTGTGTAATTGTTCTTTTCAGGTTAAAATTAACCGACCCAACTCAATGGATGAATCAAAACCTTTGGTAATGTGTTTTATCATCTTTAATTCCTTGTTGTTGCCATTGATTGAGTGATGTTTTGTCCGTATTACTTCTGCTACAATGTCTGACTCTCGAACATAGATTCCTTCCGGTGGTTCTGAATCATTACAACAGAAAAAGAAAATTGTTACATCAACTACTAATCCTTCTTCCAAAGGTATATATATTCTTGATTCTTCCATCTTTAGGAGTATTATTTTGTTTTGATCTTTAAACCATAGCATGCAAACTTATCTGGATCGTGTTATTTAATCATCGGATAGTTTCTTAAACTTTTGAATTATGTCTCGTGTTCTGATTTTTTTTTTTGGCTTGCTCCAATATTTTTACAGGTATTCAGAATATGTTGAGGGCTCAAAGCTGCCACCCTTTGGACCCTTTATCAGCTGCCGAAATCGCAGTTGCAGTCGGGACAGTCAGAGCTGCTGGAGCCACTCCAGAGGAGAGGGATAGTATGCGGTTTATAGAAGTAGTATTACTAGAACCAGATAAAAGCATCATAGCACTAGCAGATGCATATTTTTTCCCACCTTTCCAGCCATCACTACTTCCTAAATCAAAATGTGGCGCGTTCGTTTCCTAGCAAACTACCTGCAAGACGGGCTAGACTTGTCGTATACAACAAACGATCAAACGAAACCAGTATTTAGATTGTTGAACTGACTCAAGTACACGCTGCGACTCGCGGTGGTCCAAATAGGGGAAAAGTTGTTTCTTCGCAAGTTATACCGGACGTTCAACCTCCCATGGATGCTGTGGAATATGCTGAGTGTGAATCTGTTGTGAAAGACTTCCCTCCATTCCAGGAGGCAATGAGAAGAAGAGGAATTCTGGATATGGATCTTGTCATGGTTGATCCTTGGTGTGTAGGGTACTACAGCGACAAAGATGCGCCTAGCCGCAGGCTTGCTAAACCGCTCATATTTTGTAGGACGGAGAGTGACTGCCCTATGGAGAACGGGTACGCACGTCCAGTGGAAGGAATCTATGTTCTGGTTGCCTTTGGTAATACATGTGTTTGTCCGTATTACTTCTGCTACAATGTCTGACTCTCGAGAAACTGATGATAATATACACTGGGGTAAGTCTTGGGGTTAGTTCTGGCTAGGTCTCGCGATTTTAAGACAGAACTTAGTAAGTCTGGCATGTTTGATCCTCGTTTGCAGGCTATTCGATGATTTCTCTGACGAAGAAAATAACGATGACTCCGCTGAGCAATTAGTCAACGGATATTCAAGTACAAATGGAGGCTGTACTGGTTGCACTAGCACTCGCCCGTTTGCTTGCTGCCAGTGTGTATCTCTCCTTAAGGTTTGTACGTTATTCTTTGTCTGTGTACATATTCCATAAACTTGACTTACTAAAATCTGCTTATCTTGTCAATTAATAACCTGTGCTTTCTGATTAAAAAAAAAACGTTTGCTTTGTCTCTTTACTTTAGGAGCATAATGGAGTGGAAGTGATTTCTCGAGGAATATATACACTCTCGAGCATAAGGGAGCATACTATGAAGGTAATTTTTTAATCAAATGACGACCCAAGAAGAGGCTGGACTTGTGAGAATAAATTTTTTAATACATTACATTTCAGTTTTCTCCTAGTAGTAACTAATTTCTTCAATCTATTGTCCTTTAGTTGCAAATGGACTTTTGCAAAACCCATAACTTCTGAATTAAGTTGCAAATTACAACAATGGTTTACAACAATGTACTTTTCATGTCCAGCTTATTATGACGGTTTGTCTCTGTAGATGAAGTCATTCGAGGTTTTCTTGCTAGAGAAACCATGTAAGCAGCTGGAAGGCTTGTTGCAGAAACTACATAATCTTTTTATTGCCATGTACTTTGCCAGCAGTATTCTCATCCTTGCAGAAATGTCTTAAACATGAGAGGTAATGAGTTGCTTCTTTCACCAGATTCTTATCAACTTCGATTTGAGTGGGAAGCTCCCCAATGCGTGCAAGTTTCTTTTTCCCTATATGCTGCAATTTATAATTGTTTCCTCCACGAAGCTTTAGAACCTCTACCATGCATAGTTGCAACGATAAGAATACGTCATTCAGAGTTTGTGCCGATAATTCATTAAATGCTTTATCCACAGCTGATAAAAGTTCGTTAACAGTAGTGGGCGCCTCTCTGTGCTGTAACGATTGTATAGCCCTGAAAAACCCAAGATCAAGAACGTTCATGTCGGGACTTTGTGAAGGTTGGAATCTCAACCTAATATCAAATCCTTCTTTTGCCGCTTCTTTTAAGAATTCTTCATCATCCACTTTAACATGTGGTTTCGCATTATCTTGTTGGATGTATATAGTTTCCCCATTGTAGTTTGGCCACTTTTCCCGAATGGCTGGTAACAATTTCTTAATCAAACAAGCTCTTGTAACGTCTTTGTTCACTGATTCAACTGGTTTATCTTCAAGTGTTCCAGCCGGACGATTCTTGCTAGTTCGCTTTGCTTCCTCCTTTACTACAAAAGGAAATATACCTATTTTTCCATTAAAAACTTCATTTCCAAACTCATCAAACCTAGGACGAGCTACTGCTGCCAAAAACATCACTTTTTTAATGTATCTTTTACTTTGACATGTACGATATGGTTCAGTTTCTTCCGGATGAAGGTAGTAATTCTCTGTTGTTTTTGTCATAAAAAACCACTTCTCATCTATATGGATAACATCATACATGGGCTTGATCATCATATTATCCTTGTAAGGGATAAGCTCAAGCATTCCCAAACAGAATTCTAACCGTGTTTTCTTCGTGTCCACTGTGAAGGCTGGTTTTATTGCATTCGTGTGTTTTTTAATCGCTCCTTTCTTGATGTATCTATGCACAGTTGACTTGGGCATGTTCAGAGCTTCGGCCATGGACCTTATGCTGGTGCGTCTTCGCAATGGTATTTCCATAATCTTGCTGAAATCAACCTTCTTAGGTTTAGGACCAACTCTGGTTGGTTTTTGTGAAGACACGTCAAAAGGTAAATTCTTTTCTTTACCATCTTTTCCTCGTTTCCATATGCGTTTTACTGTAGATTCTGATATTGAAAATAGTTGCGCTGCCATTGGGACCGAGCCTTTTTGCAGTCTTCCCTTGTTACTCTCTTTCAATAAGAAATGGAAAATAGTTAGACGTTGTTCATTTGTGAGCTCTTTTTTATTTCTGGTTGGAACACTTGATTCTCTGGCATGTGTTGTTGTTTCTTCAAGAGTTGTTTGCAAGAGAGAATTTGTGATTGTTTCTGGAAAACAAGGGTTTGAATCCATCTCATCCATCTCTTCATTGTTCATACTGAACTCCATCTCCTCCAGCTCTTCGTTGTTTATACCGAACTCCATCTCCTCCAGCTCTTCGTTGTTCATACTGAACTCCATCTCCTCCAGCTCTTCATTATTCATCATGTACTCCTCCTCCAGCTCTTCGTTATTCGTAATGAACTCAATCTCCTCCAGCTCCTCGATTATCTCCATCACCTTAATTAATTTAAAAAGTATTGCTAATTAGTTCAACCTGCTTACAGTTGAAGACCTAATGATAACTAAGATGCACTGCTTAGCTTAGTGTATGTGCAGTTTCTACAACTATTAGATAATGTATTGATATAGAGAGTAATATGTTTGTAATTGCAAATTAGATGATGCAGATTCTTCAGTTAACTTGACCTTGCAGTCTGAAATGTGTTATTTGTGCAGGCTCCCAAAAGAGGTGTAAAGGCTCTAGTGGAAGCAAATAAAAAACGGTGAGATTCAGTTTCTTGTGTACATTTTGTGACTCTTACTAATCTGTTATTCAACTTCAAGTGACTGCTCCTACATGTGTAGTGTTTTACATCTGCTACTATGCTTCACAACTTAAAATGATTAGAAAATGAGGTAAAGATTTAGAGATTTACCTTAGAAGTTTTGTTTATTCTAAAACTCAAATTGATTTCCTGCTTTACAGTACTCCCTCCTTTGAGAATTTGATTTGATATTTTTCAGATCTGAAATTTATCTCATTTCAGGTGGAGATTTGATGAACTTTATCTTATTGATTTTTCAGATGGAAGAGAGATCTTCTGAATCACCTGAAGTTTACAGTAAAGAGAGATCTGAATTTGATTTTGGAACCTTGTTTTTGTAGAAATCAAACTTGAAGTTTATGATTGATGTTTTTGTAAAAATCAGATTGAATCACCTGAAGTTTACAGAGATCTGAATTTGATTTTGGATCCTTGTTTTTGTTAAATCAAACTTGAAGTTTATGATTGATGTTTTTGTAAAAATCAGATTGAATCACCTGAAGTTTACAGAGATCTGAATTTGATTTTGGATCCTTGTTTTTGTGAAATCAATCTGATTTTTAGGAAGTTTGAATTTCCAACGAATGAATGTCGAAAAATTTGACCAAACAGAAACGCTCGGTTTGTGTATGACAGAGAAATTTTAAATTGTCGACTTGAAAAGTTGAAGATTGGAGGGAAAGGCATAGTTGGTACTAGAGTTTTTCTTTAGGGCAATTATGGAAAAAACAATAGGAAGTCATTCTCTCCCGTCTTTGCGGCCAAAATTTGAAACTACAACTAAAGTCATCTAATAGTGGGACGGAGGGAGTAGTGTTTGTCATCACTTCCATTATCCCACAGAAAATTGCGTATTATCTTCTCAAGCTTTTTTATCACACTCATTGGGGCTTCAAGGATAGAGAAATAATAGATAGGCAATGATGAGAGAACAGAATTGATCAAGGTGAATTTACCTCCTTTAGAGAGATCTTTGGCTATCCAAGTCGGCAGAAGGGACTCGAATTTTTCTGTAATTTTGTTCCATTTTAGATTGGATCTATAAGAATCCCGAGAGGCAACCCCAAATAAGTAGTTGGCAAAGATTGAACTTTACAGCCCATAATGTTAGCTAGAGAGTTGATATTTGGAATGTCACCAACTGGCATGATTGAAGTCTTGTGGAAGTTCACCTTCAGCCCGGATATGATTTCGAACCAAATTAAAATGTTGCGTAAATTGGAGATGCTATGATGGTCATTTTGGAGAAAAACAAGAGTGTCGTCGGCGAATTGGAGATGAGTGATTTTGGCTCCACCTGGAACAATCTCGAACCCTCTAAACCACCCAATACTTGCAGCCCTTTCAAAGAGTAAGTTTAGCGTTTCTGCAACGAGAATGAATAGAAATGGCGAAAGGGGATCACCTTGCCGAAGTCCTTTCGAGCTTTTAAAACGACCATTGGAAGAACCATTGATTAGGACGGAGAAATTCACATGAGAGATTGCTGCTTCAATCCATTTTCTCCATTTGATGCCGAAACCCATTCTCTGCATTACATAATCAAGGAAAGACCAAGCAACATTGTCATATGCTTTTTGGAAATCAATCTTGCAAAGGATACCTGATTGGTTGAATCGTTGTGCCGAATTGATACATTCATTTGCAATGATTGCGCCATCCATTATTTGTCTTCCCTCCACATAAGCCGATTCTTTGGTGACTTATAATTTTGGAAGAAATGATTTGAGTCTTGATGCAATGACTTTAGAAATTATCTTGTTGATATTGCTCATCAAACTAATGGGACGAAAATCAGTTATCAATTCCAAGTCCTGCACTTTGGGAATAAGCACTAGAAATGTTGATTTTAGTCTCCAGTTAATCACTTTGTTGGTGAAAAGATCATCCACCACCTTCATAATGTCAGTCTTCATGAAGTCCCAAGCCTTGCTGATGACAAAAATTGGCATGCCGTCAGGTCCCGGAGCTTTGTCCTGCGCTAATTCATTTAAAGCCTTGTAAACCTCTTCTTGAAAACCTTTTTTCAAGAGTGGTTGCATCAATCGAGGAAATGGACGGGAAGTCGAGGCCGTCTAGCTGAGGTCTGGAAAAACAATCTTCTTCAAATAAGCTTTTATAATAAGTAACAATTTCCTTTTTGATGACTTCTTTATCACTGGTAATAACTCCATTAATTTTCAGCTGAGAAAAATTCTTGGCTCTTTGCTTGGCAGACGCGTACTTGTGGAAGAAACGAGTATTATTTTCGTGCTCCTCTACCCAATTGAGGTTAGTTCTTTGCTTCCAAAAATCGTTGTGCATCTCGGCCAATCTCTTAAAATCAGCTTTGGTGTTTATCTTGTCAATAGCTAGTTGAGTATTTTCAGGATCAATCAACAATTTTGAATCCACCAGCTGACCTGCAATTAGGTTGTTGTGAATAAGTGCATCGATCTTTCCAAACCTTTAATTTTTCCTTAAGAGCCTGCATTTTTTTTTGCTAGAATGTAACCTAGAGATCCATTAAAACTGAAAGATAGCCACCAATTGCGCATGAGATTCAGAATATTAGGATCTTGGAACCACATCTTCTCAAATCTACATGGAGTAGGACCCCATCCTCCATTATCAGTTGAGAGTCTTATAGGACAGTGGTCCGAGAATGGCTTAGGTAGAATTGTTTGCTCAATCCTACAAAAATTATCCTCCCAAGTGGAAGAAATGAGAAAACGATCTAGCTTGCTCCATGAAGAATTTCTTCTCCAAGTATAGTGACCGCCAATGAGAGGGAGATCCATGAGATGGTGCTTTTGAACTAGAGATGCAAATTTCCTCATTGATCGAGTGTTAATACTTCTTCCAGATCTCTCGTGCATAAATCTTGTTACATTGAAATCACCACAAAGAACCCATGGCTCCTCCCACAAGTTGCGGATGTCTCTGAGTTCATCCCAAAATTGATTTTTCTCATTGTTGAGAACAGGACCATAAACAGCAGTGAGTACCCAATTAAAATTTTCGAACAAAAATTGACATCTAATTGATACAGAAAAAGCCCCTAAGAGAGTTTCAGTCACAGCAACTTTATTAGTATTCCATACCACTATGATTCCTCCTGAAAGTCCGTTGGAGTCTAAGGCAATCCAATCAAAATTATTTCCTCCCCAAAATTGCTTCACTTGATGTCTCTGCCAACCTTCAACATGAGTTTCTTGCAAACAAAGAATGTCTGGCTTCCATAATCTCAACAACACCTTAAGCTCGTCCCTTCTACTACTTTCGCGGAGGCCCGCTATGTTCCAAGTGATGATATTTGTCTTCATGGATCAACTAAATGTACTGATGCTGCTGCCTCATTGATAACATTTTCTTTGTCAATGCTGGATTCTTCGAATAATTCAAGAAGGTTGAAATCATTGCCAGAGGTTGATTTATGCATTAATGCTTGCAGTTGGTCTTGAGTTTGCTGAAAGGATACTCTGATCCTAGGTCCGTATTGCTCTTCCATTGCTTCAGCTATTTCTTTATCTCTTTGTTGAACGGAACAAATTGCGCTGGAGCTTGCATCAATTGTTGTAACTGGAGACGAAGGAGGTATGCTGATGGGCTTGGTGGATTTCCGGGTTTCTATTTATTCTAGTATTGATCCATTCATTACTGTTTTCCTCAGCAGCTACAATTGGATTGAATTCAAAATTTAAATCCGCATTAATTGCTGTTGGTTGAGGTTGCAGATTGTATTCAGAGAAAAGTGCCTCGTCTACAGCGTTGACTGTACTAAAAGTTCTGGATTGATCAGGAGCAATAACTTCTCTTATGGAGACCATAATCATTTCCTCTTCTGCCCCTGGAGATATGCCATTATTACCTGAGCTGCCATTGATGTTATCTATTTTCCTGTAAGTTTTCAGATTCCAAATGTGAAGAGGGACGCCATGAACTGCAAGCCAAACCGGTTTAGGAATTACAGCTCCTTGCTCTTTAATACTATTGATGTCTGGTGACCATTCTGAGAAACGCAACTTGGCTTCTCCAAAAACTAATTCTTTCTTCGCCATAATTTCATTCTTCTTCTGACTCGTATCTACAAAAAATACAGCCTTGAGAATGGAAGGAGAAATGGGAGCTAATGTTATAGATCCTTGAAGTTTAAACGTTGATTTGATTATCTTCGCAATACTATCCCAAGGAGTATGTGAGTCTTGAATTTCACAAACAATTGCTCCTTTCCATCTGTTGGTGAAGATTTCCTGTTTAGGAGCTTTGATGGTCAATGATGGAGTGATGAAGCTAGTTGGAGGTGGTTGAAAGGTTGTAGCCATGTTTAAACAAAACTTGATTGCTTCTACAAACTTGAAAGGTTGTAGCCATGTTTAAACAAAACTTGATTGTAGCCATACTTCAGCTGGGTCTCTGTTTGCACCGTATCTTGTTAATTTGAGCATCTCTCTATTTCCAAAAAAATTCCTTACCAGAGATAGCTTATCATTTCCTTTGTTAAAACTCCAGTATGTTGGCTTTGCTCTTAATCTTGATGATTCCTGCTGGAGTATTGAACTTATCCATTCAAAAGCTTCTAGGGGTATTATAAATTCCTTGAAACCCGTTTTGATCTCTTTTAGATACGCCATGACTTCACCATTATACTTAACTTTTTCAATTTCGAAAGATTTGTTGCTAATGGAAATGCATTGTTTTGCCCCTGTTGCTATACTTGAAGATGATTTGCCGTTTCCTATTGATGTTGTTGTACTCCTGTTCTTAATGCCGTAATTTGATGCACCTACTACCGACGCCCATGATGATCCATTGTGATTCAGATGATTCGTACCCATGGTGGGTAAGAATTGATGAGACCCCAGCCTTCAATTCGCTTCAGCTCTCACTCTCTCTCCTTACGGAAAAAAAAATTAATGGGGCGTTTTAGACTATTTATCCAAGTTAAAGCTAGTCTCATCTCTTGGACATCTTCCTTCCACAAATGCTTCAACTACAAATTCTATGAAGTAGTTTTCTCTTGGGAGTCTCTTTATGATTGAATTGTTGTCTTTTCAAAGCTTTTCTGTTTCCTTCGGGTCTCTCTTGCAGCTTGCTTTTCTTATTTTGTTATTCTTTTGTTTTTCCATTTGAAGTTTTTTTTTTCATCTTAATACATTCAAAAAACCTGGCGAGATTGGGGTATACCCAGATTAATTGGGGTATACCCAATGAGACAAAATAGGGTCATTTTGAAGTAAAAGAGGTCACCCCTTAACCAAATATTTTCAAAATGGCAAAATTGCCCTCGTTTAATTAACACTAAAATTTTGATTAGATTAATTAATTAAGTTTTAAATTGATTGAATAGATTAAAACTATGAATTTAAGTTATGAAATTTTGTTTTTGATTGAACTTTGTGGGATGATTTTTGACGATTTTTTTTTTTTTTTTTTTTTGGGAAGATCTCTTGCAACGAAAATAAAGCACACAACCGAAATACTTCTAAATAGGATTGCAAATCTATTATATGAAATCGTACTCAAAATCAAAGAATAAATCAACACTTTCGGTTACGAATTATGAAAAGTCGGCATGATCTTCATCATCGACCTTGCCGAGCTTTTTGTTTTTTGACATACGTGAGATGACATAAAAAATTTATTGGCCGGCAAGGTATTCAAAAAATACCCTTAAATTTTGTTTTTGGACGGCAAGGTATTCAAAAAATACCCTTAATTTGTATTTGGTAATAAGGTATTAAAAAATACCCCGCATTTGTTGAAAAATTTCGCCGCCACCATGGCTGTTATGAAAAGTCGGCAAGATATGCATATTACGACCTTGCCGACCAAAAATAGAGAAATCATAATTTTCGATTTCAAACCTAATATAACAATCAAATCACATAACACAATGATGGGTTTGAGTTTAAACATCATTTATAGACTTATTTTCGCTGGTAGAGTCAACAATTTTTTTTGGAAAATCAAAGTTGAAGATTTTTATATGGCTTTGGTTGATGGAAGATGAAGATGAAGAAGTAGATAGAAGATTAAGAGTTGGTTAGTTTTTTAATTTTAGGGTTAATGAAATTAAGAAATGGGTTTATTTTTAAGATTTACTTAGTTCAAGGATATTAAAGTAAAATCACCCTTTTTAATAATGACACACCGTGTCCCCTTGAAATTGGGTATACCCCAATCTCGCCGAGCAAAAAATAAATAAATTTTTATCTTGTTA
>JAJJWW010013408.1:0-44282 GCA_023531295.1 Papaver armeniacum
AAAATACACATGATACTTCACAAGTATCGACTTTCCGAATAACACAGATTATTCAATTCAAGCATTACATGCTATCTTTCGTGGATCCACGATCCACACATTCCGGACATCAATCATGTCACAAACTCGGGGGATACATATTGGGGTATTGAGTCGGCGGTTTACAGGCGTGCGGCGTGCAACGCGCCATCATAAGAACGTGTCGGGAAGTCATGGACGGTTAGAGATGAACAGGAAAAGTGGGCAAGACCGGTCGACGCACAACTCCACTACTCCATCACTCCACTTCCTCCACTTCCCACGAGAGACGTGAATGAGGCTCAATGACTTGTATAAATAGGTTCTCCGCCCTATTTCAAACAACAACACAAGTTCGGACGAGACAGAAAAACCAAGTGTTAATACAAATCGTATTCAAACACCCGAGCCTCGCTTGCATCAACCGCAAGCCCGCTCATCTTTCATTACAAGTCATAAGCAAGCCAACACCTTCACAATCTGGCACACTAATCCAATCCAATCCCACTTCATGTATACAACCATAAATTTATTTTCAATCCCTCTTCTTTCACCAATCTATCTTCCTCCATCAAAACGATCTTCTCTGTTAGGGATTTGAATATGTTCCTATGATTTCGAATCAACATTAGCATCTCTTGATAGAGAAACACAGACTGTTGGCAGTCGCGATAAATTTTGGGAAAAATGAATCTCGAACAAGAACAATAACTTATTCCTGCTTCGACCCTAAAATTGATCAGTTTGATCTCTGTTTACGAAAAAGAATCGATCGTCAAAGATGAATCATAGACTTAATCTCGACAATTTCATCATTGAATCAAAATGAAAACAAGATAAGTTTCCTTTTACTTTTATAGTTATACTCGCGATTATTAAAAAGTTAGGTTTTTATTTGCTATCCAATTTCTGATTCGATTTGAGTTTAGGATCTTAGAACTCTATCAAATTTATGATTCGATTTAAAATCAGAGTCTAAATTAGTTATCGTCTCCTATCAATCTTCATTTTGAGATAAATTTTGAAAAACAATTGAAAAAAAATTCGCCAAATTTTTCTAGGTTTTATCACTGAAATTCGATTTATTTCTCAATCTCCAATCCTGATAGGAAGCTGTTGATTCATAATAATTGAAGGATTTATTACATCCAGAAATCTCAAAATCATTGGAGCTGAACCAGTCATAAACATGATCACATTTTCCATGAGATGCAGTACTTAAAGCTTATTTTCTAGATAAGTATTCTTGTATCTTTACTTGTATATCCATCTAATATTGTTGAATGTGCACTTGTGGGTCTCAATCTTAAACTCCTAATAATGCATACCAAAAATCTGTGAATGAAAGCATTTGATTTATCTTTCATTATCTTCTTTGAACTATGAATCTTGATCTTTATCCAAGAGCTGGAATAACTTCGTATGATGTATTTGATCTGTCAATAAGCTCATTCTCTCCAAAGAATAAATCTCCCTGCATAACATTTTTGGAAGCCATTAGAGAATTAATCTCAGCTCTAGTATGATTGTCCTGTAACTCATACATACTTAAGTTTGATGGTCAAGTTTGGCACTTTGTAATTGTTTCCCATACTAGATTCGCCAAAAAGGATTTTTGCCTGAATAAGACCTCACTTTTCTATCTTAGTTTAAAATGTTATATTGAATTTTGGATTCATGTTCGCATGTTGCCTCATTAATGGTTATTTGGATTAAAGTGTACGTGTTTGATTGGATACTTTGACAATGTTTCTCCATGAGCCTGATATCGTTTTTTTTGGTGGTTCCAAAGCGAGGAGCATGGTCGTGAGAGTCGGGTCAAGCTTATTATTTCTAGAGATGGTGTAGATGTGCAGGCCATGAAGAAAGAAATCAACTCGCAGTGTAAGAGTATTCTTAGGGAGATTTTTTCTTCAAATGCACTTGCCCATAGTTTCAGCGAGTTCGCAACAAACCATGCTAGTGCCACTGTTGTTTTTGTATTCTAATACTCAAACTAGCCTTTTTCTATTTATTTTTTTTCGCTCTTGATGTCGTTCTTCTTGGATGTTGTTTGGACAAAGAATTTATAAAAGATTGAACTTTTACAATATATGTCTATTTATTTTGAAGTTCAAAGTGTTTTTAGTTCTTCATGTTACTTTTATTTACAATTTAAGCAACAAAAAAAAATACTATTTATATTGGAAATTCAATTTTGGAATAATTGACAAGGGGTGCCCGTCAAAAAATAGTAATTATTGACAGGAAAAAATCGTTGTTTACTTGTGATAATTATTGACAGTAGGTGACTATCAATTAGTGTTTTTGACACCTTAAAAAACGACAAGCCATCCGACAAAAAGTGTGGTCCGCTCAATAATCTTTCTATTAACGATGCACTCCGGCCTGTCGAAAAGGTAATTTCTGGCGTAGTGTTCTCTTTCTATTTTGCCTCCTTTATGCTTTACTCTTTTGTATCCTTCATGCAACAAACTTAAATACGTTATCAACACTTTGTTCTTAGTTTCCACTTGAGCATTAATCCTTCACAAACAAAAGTTGTTGGTTCTGCCATTAATATCAAGTAGGATTTTCCAAAAGAAGGTATTCCCGAAACTTCCTTTCTATATTTCCTTTAAAATAAAATACTCATAATAGTAGTAATTATTTTGATTTGCATGCATGTTTATTCTTATTCTTTTTGATTTAAATGCATGTTTGTCCTTCTTCTTCATCACATGATAATTGTTGATAATAATACTTAATTCTATTTTTCTATCACTTGCTTGTATACTCTCTTGATAGTTATAAATTTCTTTTGATAATGCATATGATAGGAAATGTAATAATCCATGAATCATGTTTATCTCCCTTCTTTATTTAGAGATTTTATAGATAAAATAATTTTATTTGTCCTTGTTTGAAAAAAGAAGAAGAAGAGAAAATGTATTCCCTTTTATGCATGCATGCTTGTCCTCTTGAAAGAGACATATTTTATCATCTACTATTAAATATCTCCCTTAAAGTAATAAATATTTGTCCTTTTCACCCTAATAAATTAATTCATGATAGACAAAGCATCTCTAATTTGTTTTAAATTTCACCATATAAAGTTGTACCTTTATGATATTATAATATATTGTCTTTACCTTTGGTCTTACCTTTTGAAAACCTTTTGAAAAACACGATGCATGAATATTAATAAAAAAAAATTATGAAAAAGAAGAAGAAAGAAGATAGTATTATGCTTTTATACTACTTGTTAGAAAAAGTAGTGAACTATTATTACCACTAAATATAGTCCCGATTACAACTAAAGTCATAAAATAATATATATTTTTTTCACTCTTATTTATATATATATATATTTTTCTTGATTATCATATACTTACAAAGGAATAACAACTTGAATCCTTATGAAATATGTGCATGTAAATAATATATATTTTTGTATTCTATTTTTCTTTCAAACAAGCCTATTTTTTGGTTGATCAATTTGTTAACCATAAAGAAATTTGGTTAGTCATTTTTGTTGACTGGTTATGACCATAATTTGGACTATGACATATCCTTATTACCTATATACAACCATAAAGAAATTTGGTTTATATATATTCATCTTGGCCATAAAGAAATTTGGTCATAAGAAATGGTATCGAAATTTGTCATGTTTATGGACTCAAAAGGATTTGAGCACCATATTAATGTCCTTTACTTTGTCTATGTAGATGGACCCAATTCGACCGGAGTTCGAACTTTTGGACTCATCAGGACTTGAGTACCACCGTTGGGTAATGATGTGGAAACCACCTTCGTGGCAAAGGACTTCACCTCCACTATCAAGCCATCTGGTGACGCTGCTCCGACAACTGAGAAAGACAAAGCTAATGCTCTTATGTTCCTCAAGAGACATATCGATCCTAACCTGCGTTGGGGTTATCATCACTTGAAGACACCAAAATAGCTATGGGATGCTCTCGATAGCCATTTTGGGAACATTCATGATTCCTTAATACCACAATTGAACGTCTTGTGGAACGAAATCCGCTTTCTCGATTATGTAAAAGTGAATGATTTCCAAAAAGACATGCTGCAAATTCAGGCACATATGGACTTTTGTGGAAAGAAACTTATTGATGAGGAAATGATTCAGAAAACCCTATCGACCTTTCCTACCTCGTCCATGATACTAGCGAACCAGTATCGTTTGGAGGTTGACAACAAAAGAATCACCACATTCAGTAGGTTGATAAACTTATTGCAAGTGGCCGAAAGGCACAGTGAGATTCTTTTCAACAACAATGCTAGAGCTGTCGGGAAAAAGAAAGTCCCCGAAGCTAACCATGGCAAGGTCAATAAAGGGAAGGGCCCCAAAGGAAAGAGGGCTCGACATTCTGATTCACATCCTCATGATCCATACCCACGTGGAGATAACACCTCTCGTGGAAGAGGACGTAAAAGACATAATCCAGGTCGAGGGCGAAATAGTCATTCTAATGTTTGGCATAGAGAAGGAACTTCTGGCCATAGTGGTAGTGATCCTAAGTTCGAGAAAACCCCTACGAATCCCGCCACAAAAAGGATGCGAGATGGAAGTGCGCCTTGTTTTAAGTGTGGATTCACTTAGGACATTGGTACAAGCATTCAAAGGCTAGCGCCAATGTAGTGCGAGCTACAAAAGTACCTGGAAACTATCGAACAGAGGCTAACTACGTAGAAGAAAATACCGTTACCCCGACGCTAACCTTACAATCTCGAGATTTCTTGGGAAACGAGGACTTTGCCCCAACAATGGATGTTCCTGACTTTTCCTGGGCCTAAACATTTAGTTTCTTGTTTCATGGCTTGCTAGACTATGTTGTTTTAATAAGTTGTTAGTTGCTTTAAGGTACTTTATGTTTTCTTAGTCTACCGTTTGTTTAATGGTTTGATTAGGTTTTGTTGTTGCTAAACACGTTCTTAGCATCTTTATGTTATGTGTGGATTATCTATGAGTACTTGTTTTCTATCATGTTCAATAGAATTCTAATTTGTTTATGATAATCTATTGTTTTAGCATGTATATTAGAATAGAAAGGACGCCATTCTAATGAAACATATTTCTCTAAAGAAAATGAGATAAATTGTTCATTTTTATAACCTTCCTGCCTAATGTACTTGTAGGAATGTCTTAAGGAGAAATTGAATATCTAGCTGATAGTGCAAGCACCCACACTATCCTACGAAATAAACAATTATTTGTTAGTTTTACTCCTTATAATACATCTGTGACTACAATGATTGGATCATCACAAGTAATCGTTGGGCGAGGTATTGCTCAATTCTTGTTGCTAAACGGCACAATGATTAAAGTCACAGAAGCTCTATATGCACCAAGAGCTCACCGCACTTTGTTGAGTTTCAAGGATATCCATGCAAATGGTTATCACTTGGAAACTCAATGTGAAAATGGAATTGAGTACATATACGTGACCTCTAATGAATGCGGAAGGAAGCGCATATTAGAGAAACTAATGAGTCAATCTAGTGGATTGTATATCACTACTATTAGGATTATTGAATCCCATGTTGTTACCGACATGAACCGCTGGGCGGTGACTTATATAAGCTTTAGCACGATCGAATAGGGCACCTGTGTCGTGATATGATGATCCGTGTTTTTGAAGAACTCACACGGACATCCCTTCTTTCAAATGAAAATAAAATGGGCAAACAGATTGTTATGTTCTTTCTAAAGTAAATGATGCACATTTTATGCCTTCTAAAGTAAGAGAAGCGCAACCTTCATCTTCCAAAGTAATTGAAGCGCACACCCTGTCCCATTCTTCTTCGTTGTCCTTATCGAAGGCACATCGCTCATTTTGCAAAGCTTGTTCTTTAGCAAAGACATGATCGAGACCATCCTATGCTAAAGATACCAAACAAAATATTCCATTTTTACAAAGAATACAAGGTGATATTTGTGGACCTATACATCCAAAATGCGGACCGTTCAGGTATTTTATGGTTCTAGTTGATGCTTCGACCCGTTGGTCACATGTTGCATTGTTGTCCACAAGAAATGCCGCATTTGCAAAGCTCCTAGCACAAATTATACGACTAAGGGCTCACCACCCGATCATCCAATCAAGTCTATCGGACTTGATAATCCGGAGAATTTGCTTCTAAAGGATTTTGATGATTTCTGCATGTCTAATGGAATTTACGTAGAGCATCCCGTACCCCATGTACACACTCAAAATGGTCTCGCAGAAGCTACCATCAAGAGAATACAGATGATAGCTATGGCATTGGTTATGCGTTCCAACCTGCCTATTACTGCCTGGGGGTACGCCATATTGCATGCAACATTACTTATTCGCTTTAGACCCACCGCTAGCCAACCATTTTTTCGGCTTGGTAAATCGGATATGAGCATGATATTTCACATTTACGCATATTTGGTTGTGCCGTATACGTGCCTATTACTCCCCCATAGCGTACTAAGGTGGGTCCACAAAGATGAGTAAGTATTTATGTTGGATATGAATCCCCAATAATTATCCGCTACCGCTACTTAGAACCTTTGACAGGCGATCTCTTTACCGCTAGATTTGCGGATTGTCACTTTGATGAGATAACCTTCCCGTTGTTAGGGGAAGGTATGGAAAATGACTTCCAAAGGGAACGACATGAATTGTCGTGGTGTGTTCCCATGTTGTCTCATCTTGATCCCCTCACTCCACAATGTGAAAGTGAAGTGAAAAGAATTATCGATATTCAGAATGTGGCAAATTCAATGCGTGATGCATTTAATGATATCGCTAAAGTGACGAGATCACATATACCAGCTGCAAACGTGCCTGCAAGGTTGGAAATTCCCGACAAGGGAAAAGGTACAATAGATATAGGTACCAAGGATGCACTTGGTGGAAGTGTAGCTAAGGCCGTGGCCCCAAAAAGGAAGAGGGGGAGACCACTTGGTTCGATTTATACTCGGCCAAGGAAGAAAAGGGCGAGTAAGGCACAAACTGATCCATATATCATCAATACAGATAATCTATCTCATGAGATTGTCTCTGATTACAGTTATGTCCATGAATCATTACTAGGGGATGCCCCGAAGTTTGAATTGATTCCAGAGAACAAAGAAATCTCTATGGATTGTGAAAGTTCATCGTGTTGATGGAAAGATCCTCCACGCATATTGATGATATATTCACATATAGTGTTGCTCGAGAGATTATAGAGCATGATGATATCGAACCACGCTCTATTGCAGAATGCCAAATGAGAGAAAATTGGCCTCAATGGAGACATCCAATCCGTGCTGAATTAAATTCACTGGCTAAAAGACATGTATTTGGTGTGGTAGTGCTAACCCCACCAGGTGTAAAGCCTGTAGGACATAAATGGGTATTTGTCAGAAAGCATAATGAGAAGAACGCAGTCTTGAGATATAAGGCTCGCCTTGTGGCGCAAGTTTTCTCACAACGCCCTCGGATTGATTACGAAGAAACATACTCTCCCGTAATGGAAGTCATCACGTGCCCGTTACTTAGTCGCCTTAGTAGTTTCAGAAGGACTTGAAATGCAACTTATGGATGTGGTTACCGCATATTTCTATGGAGATCTTGATACAGAGATATTCATGAAAGTTCCAGATGGACTTCCATTGCCCAAACCCAATAACTCTAAACCACTGAGTGCATTTGCAATACAGTTGAAAAGCTCACTTTACGGATTAAAGCAATCCGGACGGATGTGGTATACCCGTATAAGTGATTATTTGATTAGGAAGGGATATACAAATAATGAATTTTTCCCCTGCGTGTTTATAAAGAAAACAAGTTCCGAATTTGCAATTATAGTTGTCTATGTCGATGACATGAACATAGTAGGTACTCTTGATGAAATAAGAGAAACCGCTAGATATTTGAAATCCGAATTTGAGATGAAAGATCTTAGGAAAACTCGGATGTGTCTAGGACTTGAACTAGAACATCGAGCTTGATGAATATTAATCCACCAGTCTGCATATGTCCAAAAAATACTCAGGAAATTTAATATGGACAAAGTGCACCCTGCTAGCACTCCCATGGTTGGGATGTATATAAGGACCCATTTCGTCCAAAGGAAGATGGCGAAGATGCATTGGGAGATGAATATCCTTATCTAAGTGCAATAGGCACATTATTGTACTTAGCACAATGTACTCGACCAAATATCTCGTTCTCAGTGAACTTGTTAGCTAGATATAGCTCAGCGCCAACGCAACGTCATTGGAATGGTATAAAGAATATCTTTGGATACCTAAAGGTAACCATCAACTTGGGTTTGTTTTATCCATACGAAGACGAAATGATAAATGCTAATGTAATTGCAACTCCTTACACCAAGACCCCAAATAATGTTTTGGTTGGTTTTGCTAATGCTGGGTACCTCTCAGACCCACACAAAGGTCGATCACAAACTGGATATGTGTTCACTATCGGGAATACATCGATATTATGGTGATCGACCAAGCAAATGCTTGTGGCTACCTCCACGAACCACTCTGAGATCATTTCCCTACATGAGGTGGTTCGTGAGTGTATATGGTTAAGGTCTATCATTACACATATTCGAGGGACATGTGGTTTGAGTTCTACCACTGAAGAGCCAACTTGCATTTACGAAGATAATGCATCTTGCATCGAACAAATGAAGCAAGGGTATATCAAGGGTGATAATACGAAACATATATCACCGAAAGTTCTTTTACAATCAGTAACAACAATGTCTTCTAAACATTCAGGTTAATAAAGTAAAATCTAACGAAAATGTGGCAGACTTATTTACTAAGTCATTACCTAAGGCCACATTTGAAAAACATATGAGAAGTATAGGACTAAAGAGATTGTCCGAACTTCCATGACCCCATAGGACTAAAGGAACTGTCCACTCCCATGAATGTATTAGACTAAAGAAATTGTCCTGGATTTTTTGAATTTTTCATGAATGTATAGATGTCCATGGATTTTTTGAATTTTTCTCTATACAAGTGCAAACTCTACCTTCTCCAATGCAAAAACACCATCCCTCAATTTTTTTTAATTATTTTTTATCACCAATGCCAATGATTGGCTCTTATCTTGTGCATGGGTGCACAAGATAACAAAACCCATGTTTTTTTTAATTAAAAATAAGATCTCTCTTAATAATAATTGCATGAGATATTTTTGGGACTAATGGAAATGGAGTTATTACAGGAGATATTCTAGGGATTACTTGTATGATTTATCCAATTAATCTTTCTTTATAATTAGGGACCCCCAAATCGCCACATGGCGTTCTCACAATTAGTCTAGATTCTGATGAAGCCACATCAGCAATAACTTTCCATGTCATGCATCTTATTGGCTATCCAACAATTACCACAAATTGGGCAAATCAGGTTGGCAACTTCAAAGGTCACTATCAAAATTGAAAACAAACCATCCTTTCACAATTGCAACAACACACCAAATTGCATCTGTTCACCAATTAAAATATGAGCATTACGTATCCTTACCAATCATCATAGTAATTTTAGAGTATATTTTGTTAAGTACCCGATTCAACATCAACATTTGTCGGGAAGAATCCAAACGAAACACCTTTTGATGGTTTTACGTGTGAGATAACTACGAAACGTGTTTCTCTCAATATTCTCTATTACCAAGTCAACAAACCGTTACAATCCTCCATTCTCTATTACCGAATCAACAAACTGTCACAATCCTTCAGCTTACAGTCACAACCTTATTACCTTTTAGGATATCAGGTCATTTTGCTAAATTATAAATTACACACAGTAACCACCACAATCCCATTTTTACATTTCAAAAAAATCCCAAAAGAATGGACGACCACCATGAAAGGCAAGAAGCAATGAAAGACGCAGGTACTTGGCATTCAACAAGTCATCACATGAAATGCTCACAAAACTGTTACTTTTCTGCAAAATGAGAAACCTAAAAGAACATTCATAAAGATGATATTCTGCATCGAGAAAACAGAAACTTTCTCTTAACAGAAGCTTCATCAGGAATATCATCACTCATTGCCTTGAGGGAGGGCAGCACATCCAACATTTAAAATACCTCTAGATCTTGGTGAAAACTCGGTCTGTGACATATGAAACGAAACACCATTGGCAGCGTCAATGTGCAAGCTAGACCTAATAATAGGGGATGAAGCAAAGATGGTGCATAAACATGACTTTTATCATCAAATTGATGATAAAAAGTATAAGGTGAGGGTTGAATATCCATGGAAGCCTACTCTATTTTCTCTTTGTAAGAGTTTCGGGCACTCAAGTGCTAAGTGTGGTTCCAATCCTGCACCTAAGTACAAAAAAAGGTGGATTCCTAAGACCAACAATGTTGCACCAGCCACTACAGAGACTCATGAGACTAGTGCAGGGGAGACGACAGAAGTGGTTACGAGGTCTGTGCAACAAGACTTGGAGGTGCTGGCTCAATCAAAGGAGATTTTGACTGCTGGTGTATAACATGTTGGGGATATAGAAGTGGTAGCCAAACCTTCAAACAAAACTGGACAGTTTATACTACAAAGAAGAAGAAATCAAGTGGAAAAGGTACTACTTCACAAGTTCAACCTTGCTCCCTGGACCCTTTTTTCTTTTTTAGATACAAATCACCGAAAGTGAGAATGCGGAATTAGATGAATCTATGACAGAGAGTAGAGTAGAAGAAATTAGAGAACAAGAGGGTAACAAGGAAGTTAGCGATGACAAAGTCACAATTGAATCTTGTGATGTTTCTAGTGAAGAGTCGGAGTACGAAACAAATAAAGAAGGTATGGCAGTTGAGAAGTTGAGAACTCTAGAAGAAATACCTAGAAGGAGACCTATGACTAAGGAGCAAAAGGTTGAAAATCTTGTGAATGTTAGTGTTTTGTTAGGTGTTGGAGGAAAGAAAGCCAACATGAAGAATGTATTCAGTGGCATAGTAGAAAGGCATTCCAAGCTAAACCCTGAAAAATAACTCGCTAAACTCAATTGGCCTGGGTTTGAACTTTTTAAGGTCCAAATTTTCTTCTTCCAACATGTTGATTTTATCAAGAGCACTATCTAAATCATCCTCAAGGTGTTTTTCTCGGGAGAGATATTACCTTCTTAATTTCTCTTCAAAACTCTTTTGTTGAGAGTTAATCCTTGCATCATAATCAACAAGTTTCTCTTCCAACAAATGTACTTTTTCAAGAGTAGCATCGCGATCTTTCTCTAAAAGTTACGCTCGAGAAAGAATAGCAGTTGCTTTTTCCTCAAGATTCTGTATATATTTAGAATCAGTTTTCTTTGCTTCCTCAAGGCAATTGTTAAGCCTTTATTTCAGAGAATGAATCTTTAATGAAGCTTCTCTTTTTAGAGAAACAAATTCAGACTTTGAGGAGTTAAGACCAATGACGAGTTGATCAATCATAGCTTGCAGAAAATTTATATCGTCTAGATCCTTTTTTTTCTCTTTCTAATGCAGGAATTAGTTCAGTTGAACGTGAGAGAAATTTTTCGCTTAGTTCGTTTTGATGAAATGTTTCTATTTTCGATGAATCAATGTTTTTCTCGTCATCAAGAAGATTTCTTTTAGAGTCTGAATCATTGATTACGAATACATGACTTAACTTAACCTCGTCTTGAGAACATTCAGACTTATTCTCGAGAAGAGCAAGTAGAACTCGACGAAGAAGCCCCTTTAAACATTTCTTAAAATCAAAACTTTCAACGTCTTGCGATACGTTAACCGAGTCTTTTTAAGTTTCCGCCTCGCTTAACTCTACTTTGACTCATGTCTTATAGGTTGGATCGCATCAAACACAGATTGTTAGATCTTTTCGTGTTTGCCTGCTCTTATACCAATTGAAAAGGCGATGGTACCCAAATATACCTCAAGCTAAAACTTTTCCTACCTATAAATCCTTTCTCCGAAAGTTATTGTCTATGGAATGAGTCGAGACAATACAACTAATCGTTTTACACTTCGTGTGATCGTCTATGGATACTAGATCAAGACAATACAACAACGAAGTATGTTTACTTGATACAAAGGATCAGACTTAACCAAACACAATATAGGATTGCTTATCAAGTAAATAGGAATTAACGTTTGTGTAATTTACTTTAATTATAATAAAACAATTATAATGCGGAAATATAAAGAAAATGACACAACAAGATTTTGTTAACGAGGAAACCGCAAATGCAGAAAAACCCGGGACCTTGTCCAGAATTGAATACTCTAAGGATTAAGCTGCTACACAAAATTACACCTAACTTTGTATAGTTGATACCAATCAACTAAACCTATAGTTCACCTAGTTCCGTCTGTATTCCCACGCCTCCAACTTATAAATAAGTCACGTACTTGGAACAATTACTTTGGTTCGTATTCCAAACAGTAAAGGAACAACAAATCTGTTTGGTATCAACTCTCTTCAACCAAGTGATATGAGTCAAACAAAGGCTCTTACATTTATCTTAATATAAACTCCTTCGTCAGGTCCTTAGATCTATCTTATGTTCAATTACCGAAGTAATCTTTTAAGATTAAGCCAACAACACTCTTAATCCAAAGAATTGTGTTGATGCCGATCTACTCAATTAATCAATCCAATCTACCACAAGGATAAAACGATTATTAATTGGATCCTCTTTTACCAAAACAAGTATTGTGCACACCAAAGATTATAAAACCCAAGTCAGATCTTCAATATCTTATTTGTCTTCAAATCTTCTTAAATCTTCAATAAAAACCTACACACAATCACTTGAATCTCTTGTGATCAATCACGCACAGAACGGAGTCTGTTAACAATGGATTATCACAAGATCATCTTTAGAACTAACAACAGTCTAAAGATCCTTGTCGAAACTTGAACTAGTTTGAGTGAATCTTATATCAGAAGAGAAGATTCTCAAGCATAAGCAAACTAGGTGCAATTAGATTTCAACCACCGTTAGTCGATAAAATCAATCGAAAACAAAAGATAAACCTCAATTATCTAGTTTCCCACCAACGGTACACGCTAGAGCTTCTTAATCCCAAAGAAGACTTTAAATTGAGCGGTCGTAAGAGATTTCTCCTAATTAGGTTAATCTCCTCTCCGAATAGGCATCTACACCAGTAACAACAACAAAAGAGGAAGTCTGTTGTTACGAATGATTAGTTTACTAGAAAGGAAAACTTCAAGTATTTATAGACAAGGAAGTTTGGACACAAGGAATTTCCAAAACCGAAAATATTCTCAAGATTTTCATTAAGGCACAAATTCGGTTTCCATAATTCCTGGAAATGCTCTGTCCAAAAATAATGATCGAAATCTCTCGGAAAATCTAATTAGTAAATGCACATTACTAATTCTTATATTTCCCTACAAAATGAAATTAATAACCTTAATTAAAAGATTCTTAACTTACTTATGTTTCGATCCTGGGATTCTCTTCCCTTAGCTATTGTTAATGGTGGATTTTAATTCAGGGCTGAAATTGTAAAACCACCATTTAATGCGCTGTTACCCTGCAAAAGGAAAAGCCGTTTAAGAAGTGACGAGTGCAGAAAACCTCTTCGCTTTATTTGAAGCAATTCAATATAATTCATGAAATTCACTCGAAATGGTGCATGCAACAGGATTCCCAAATATTCTGTGAATTATATCAGCATTATTCACTAATGCATGACTTGCCTAGTGTTTCCCTATGCAATGTTCCCCAGTGAACTCTCAATATTGGCATGACATGACGATTAAATGTTCGCCGCACCTGAGTAACATGAATCTCCAAGTGTCGTATTGAGACTTGCATGAAAACACTCACATAGGCTACACCACCCCTCGACAAAAGAGATCATCGCGTTCGCACACCTTTTAATTAAAAGTTAGAGCGATCGAACGCGTTTAATTTCCTTAAGGAAAATCTAGACTGTCCATATCAGTCTTAGAAACGATCACGGCCACACAATTTGGCCGCGCGATTCAACAAGCCTGGCCAAGCCCTGGCGGAAATATGCAACCATCACGATGACCATTGGCGGGCCCACCAAAGCCCCAACTGATCGGACCTTGCCTAAACACATCCCGGCCTTTGTCAAACGCCAACCCTAAGTAGGGTGGTCACGCGTGGAAAGCGGCTCGATCGAGCATAGACTGTCCAAAACAAAGCCTAAAAGCGTCACAATGCCCAACTTTGCCACTGGTTCGACCCGGCTTGGATTACTCCACGAGTGATTAGGGAAGTGCTAGCACGCCCACCGATGGGCTCACTGGTCATCTAGTTGATCGAATCCCATGTTGACCATTCACAGGCGCTTCAAACGCTGACCCAAACATGGGCGTTGGCGCTGCGCAAGAGTAAAGCTCGAATGAGCTAAAACCGTAAAAAACGGTCTCAAAAGCCATCATATCCATCCAACTTTGCCAGCCTATTTGGACGGCTTAGATCGCGTTCCAAACAATCAAGGAAGTTCCAACATGATCATTCGTGGGCTCATTAGTGCCCTAGTCGATCGACTTTCCTGCAGTAAGCCTATAGAGTGTTCAATCGCTTACCCAAACTATGGCAGACGCGATGCTTTTTAAACCCTAATTTGGGTCGCGGAAGTGTATTAGTGTCTTAAATCGATCACGACCATCCAACTTAGCCAGCCTGTTTGGATGACTTAGATCGCGTTTTGGACAGTCAGGGAGGAACGCAGGAGTTCACCACCGGCCCAACACTATTCCTGCTCGATCGAATTGCCCATGGGAAGTCGATGATGTATTGAATTGCTTGATCGAACTAGGGAAGCCGCGGCGGTTTCAAAACCCTAAATGGGTTTACGACAACATACTTCGGCATTGATCACAACCATCCATCTTCGCCAACTTAAACGAGCAAAGATAGATCTAGATTCAAGTGGTCCCGAAGGTGTTAACGTGATTATCATGGACCCACCTTTACACGTGATTGACCGACCTACGAAAACTAGGGCTCAATGCCTCAAACGCACGCCCAAAGAGGGGTGGGCCACATGGCTCCCTAAACCCTAAAGTCATGGCCAATGGCGATGCAACCGCCACAAAACATCTCGTCCATCCAACTTTGCTAACCTAGTTGGATAGTGTGGATTTGTTCTTCGAAAACAAGCAAAGCAACATTGTGAAGGCCGGCCATCCCTCTTCCACATGAGGCGATCGACCAAGTGATGACGTGACCGTAGGGTCCTCAAAAAATCACCCAAAGGTAGTCGATCATGCCGCTCCTTTAAGACGCCTATCCGTGTCTTATTCAATCGTGCTCTAAAACAATGATGCTTCATACACATCGATTAGTTTAAGCTGCTTAAATGCGATGCTTCACATGCATCGAATACATACAGTATTTTATATTGGCCTCATAAACAACTTAGTTGTTTCACCTAATAGCACCATGCTATTCTCCGCGACGAGTCCCACGACTTGACCCACTTATTCGAGACATCAAACATGTCACAAACTGGGGGATACTTACTGGGGTATTGGTCTGGCGGTTTACAGCGTGCGACGTGCAACGAGTCCATTACGAACGTGTCGGGAAAGATGGGCGGTTACGACGCAGTGAGAGAGTGGTGGAAGAACGTGTGATCAGTTTTCCCTCATAACGGAAACTCCATGATCACTACCTTCCGCACAAACCCACTCCTCCACTACTTCACTTCCTCCACTTCCTAAGAGATCAGGGTGCGTGCGCTCAATGACTTGTATAAATAGATTTTCAATCTATTTCAAAGAAAACCAAGTGTTGTATCATAATATCGAGAAAACACCCAGAACTAATAGCTTACATTATGCAAGCCAGTTCAACGTTCTGATACAAGTCATAAACAGCCAACACCTTCATAATCTCAACACCTTCTTCGCTTCCCTCCCTAAGATAAACCCCATCTCCTTCACTTAGTGACCGAAGCAAGTCTGGAACGACCATTTCTTGGTTTAGGACAGAATTGTACAGATTGATCTCTCGAATCTAAAAGTACTCCCGTGCAGTGCATTTGTTTAGGATTTAGATTCGTTTCTCATTCACACACACCCCAAAGTTACCAAAACCAGCAGAAACAGTTTTCACCCATAAACAATTGGCGACCACAGTGGGAGATTGATCTCTCGGTTTCAAGACCAATATTCATTCCAGTTTTCTCAATTTCAAAAGGGTAGATCTTCGATTCAATTCAATCATTAAATTCAATTTAGGTTAAACAACCAATTTAAATTTCGGTGTTCCATTCGCCAAAAAGCTTCACGAAAATGATTTTCAAGCAATGCTTCTGATAGTTGAGCACCAGTAAATCTCCCAGATAAAAGGACCAGAAATCCGCATGGAGACACAAGACGCGACTATTACTTACAAGAACGCAGTGGCTTCTATCGAGACCCGGATGGAGCAACCGTCCTTTCTACATTACCACAAGTTTTGTATAGAGCAAGCCAAAAATACCTCAAAGGGTCCACACCCAGAAAGACGAAGTGAAGATTCGTGTAGCTATTATTCCAGTATGGAGATAGTTGACAACAAATCTCAATACCATTGGAGTCCTAAGGAGACACCTGCAGAGATCACAAAAGAAAAGGTCTATCTCTATTCCACCACTGCTACCAATTTAAATTTAGGAATATCCTCTACCACTTCATCAACGAAACGTGTAGATCCAAAACATGGCGTAATTCCGAGAATTTGTGCATCTACAACAACAAAGAAGGCTTGACACATCTTAAAATCATCATAAAGGGTTCGCCTATTATGTCAACCCGGACAACAACGAGAAACTTCCTTAGGTGTGACACCTCCGATCATCAGAGACAGAGCCGCTTCCCCACCAATATTTCTTCGAGCGTAACGCCCCCGGCCGTTACTAGCGCTACTGCCACTTCCCTATCAGGACGAGAGACCGGAGGAACCAAAGGAGGCCAACCCCCTATCATCGTTGTTGATTTAATGGAAAGACGAGAAGTTCTCGCTAAGGCTCATACGGATATGGATACAACTCAGAAAGAGGGCGTGCATTCATAGATGGAGAAATTCCTGAGCGCTCAAGGGAAAGGAATCATCCGTCCAATTTCATCACGCGTGAGGATCTAGAACGACTTTTCCATCATCGAGGCAAGGAAAACCCGGTAGACGTGCACCAGCATCAGCCTCCTTATCCTCCTGATGTGCAAAGAGTTCATCTTCCGAGAGGATACTCCTCTCCTCAATTTTCCCTTTATGGCGGAACTGGTAATGCTCGTGAACACATCTCTCGTTTTCTGGAGTCATTAGGAGAGCATGAATACAATCATGTCCTCTGCCTGAAGGATTTCTCAAAGTCACTTACTGGGAGAGCGTACACCTGGTACAAAAACATCGCACCAAACAGCGTATCCAACTATTGTGAGATGGTAACCGCTTTCTACAAGAAATATTTCTTCGTATCCGTACAAATCACCATTTCAGATTTTGGGAGAATGTTCCAACGAAATAATGATCATCCAAATGATTATGTCAAGAGGTTCAAAATCCAGGCACTAGATTGTCACGATCCAAATATGATTGAACAGCGATCAATGGAATTATGCATTAATAGGATGGTACCCATCTATCGTGCTATGCTGGAGAATCCGCAATTTCAGACATCCTATGAACTTCGTGAAGCTGTTAAACGCTCGGCTCCAACATCACCTGCCCTGCTAGAAAGAACCAGGCCTGCCAGGAATGAAGAGCCTCATGATATTCTTGGAAGCATACATCTCACCAACAGGCAATATGATGAGTGCTAAATAGTGCATATTTATACACCTTTTTATTGGCATTTACTCATCTTTTGTGCTCAAGAATCGATATTATCCCGATTCTCGTGTTTTCTTTGTTTTCAAGAATAAATATTTGTATTAATTAATTTTGTATTTTAGGTACTAAATAAAGTTCGGAGAATCTCGAGGAGCCAAAAGAGCGAAGAAGTGGAGTCGAGCATCTATGGAGCAAAAGCCAAAGTCATACAAGCAACAGCTTGCAACCCAACAAGTAGCAACTCATCTACAAGACATGGGCTTGAGCCGGAGCAACCCGCGACCC
The DNA here is from genome assembly GCA_023531295.1 of Papaver armeniacum. NCBI lineage: Eukaryota > Viridiplantae > Streptophyta > Magnoliopsida > Ranunculales > Papaveraceae > Papaver > Papaver armeniacum. The sequence continues at coordinate 18,083 of JAJJWW010013408.1, forward strand.
GATCCGAGCTCCGTCCACTCCAAACCGTTGAGATCTCTCTCATCCACATCCTACGGTCGCTGCCCTCACTATACATCATCTCTTGATGCACTCGCAAGCAACACCATATCACAACAAATGAACCGGCTACCAACCTCGACCGTTCGGATATCTCCCGCAAGATCTCTACGCTCGGTGCAGCGTTCCCATCGATCTTCGATGTACCCGCTCAACACCATAGCCCCTATATAAGCCCCTAAGCCTAACCCTAAACTCATTTCTCTTCTCTTCTCCTCTCCCCGTCACTTTCACGTAACAACCCTCCGCAAACCCTCTCCCTCTCTGCGCGACCATACCAGTCGCCGCCGCAAAACCACCACCTCTACCATCTCCCGACAACCCAAGCCGCACCACCTTACCTCATCACTTTCTAGTCCTTTGTAGCTTCTCTCCTAGGAGCTAAGAGAGAACTAGACAGAGATAGGTTTAGGTTTCATTGACAAATCAAAGGGAAGCTAGAGTAGTCGATGGAGAGCCGATTGACAGAAGAGGGAGCGAATTCAGAGTATGGGTGTGATGTAATTTCATTTAATTTTTATTTTAATTGAATTAGGGTTAGGTATTTTGGGAGAAACTTGGCATGTATAAATAAGATGTAGGAGATGATTTTAGTCACGCCGGATTAGATCTTTCATCAATTAGATTTAATTGTTGTTATTTGTTGTTTTAGTTTAATTTTGCTAGGGTTTGAGATGAAACCTAGTTTATCTCTGTGTTCTTCTTCATGAACTGTTCTTGAATGATTGAATGTTTTCTAGATAGAATTAACATCGAGTGTGATACACTTTGCTCTCACAAGGCATACCAACGCCATGGATGCACTGTAGTTTGATTCCCTCTGTGTAGTTTACACTGCAACTCAAGCTTAATGAAATCAATGTTTATCTACAGATTAATTGTACTTTAGTCAGACAGTTAATACTTAGGATAAATACCTTAGTTGAGATTAATCACAAGCGGAGAAACACCTTAGGTAAGTGGAAGCATCGACACTCTTCCCTTATCTGTTACAAGGGCAAGAGTAACATAATGAAGTGAACACAAAGTGTAGACTAGTGGTGGATTTAAAGACCCTAGTGCTCTCTAATTTATATCTTTCATTCCTTAGTTTAGGTTCATTCTACAAAACAGCCGTATCGGCACAAAAATATATGTTACAATCTGTTGTTACTTGTCACTTTTAGAACTCAGTTGAAGCAGCCTTAGATCAAAATCAGAGCACCACAAGTCCTTGTGGGATCGACCCGTACTTGCCGCGTCTCCGATAGACGCCGTGCACTTGCGGATTATAACATGTAGGTCATAATTTATATACACATCTTCAGGCCTACCACATACACATTCCAACCGTGGTTCCCTAAAAGTGTTATACTTTGATGCAAAATAGTCCAAGAGGACTTGGGAAGCACAAAGCTCTAGGCCTAAGTTAGGCATTTTCAGAAAAGTTGGTTTTGCAATTTTGTTACAAACTTTGTTACAAACTACACCTAGGTTTGGTGGAGGATTTTCAATCTGTGACTTAGGAGAGAAAGTAGGTACATCTAAGTTGTTTTCATGCATAAGATCATTTGCACAATTACACACTTTCCTAAAGTCGACACGTGTAAATCATGCTCACCAAAGATAGAACAATTCATCAATCACCATGTCATAATCATCAGAGCAGGCAACATATTGTGATAAGGGCAGGGAATCGACACAACAATAATATCATGATCCAAAAGAACATTAGTGTCAATGTAAGATTCATCCTTTCTTAAGTCACAAGCAAGTTGTGTAGCATGCTCACATTCACTGAAGAATTTCACAAATCCAAGCTCAGAATCAACATCACATATATGAATGTTAGAAGAAGTATCATTCTGTTGATGGGTGAAAACTACTCCCGAGAATTTGGTAATTTGGGGTGTGGATGAGGAATGAATCTAAACCTTCAACAAATGCATCGCGCGGTGAGTGCTTGTAGATTCGAGAGATCAATCTCACAGTGCAAGTCCGGCCTAAACCAAGAAATGGCCGTTCCAGCACTTGTTTCGTCACAAAGTGAAGGAGATGAGGTTGATCTTAGGGAGGGAAGCGAAGAAGGTGTTGAGATTGTGAAGGTGTTGGCTTGCTTATGACTTATAACGTAAAAGATGAGCAAGCTTACGGTTGATGCAAGTGTGCCTCGAGTGTTTGAATACGGTTTGTATTAACACTTGGTTTCTGTCGTCTGAACTTGTGTTGTTCTGTTTCTTTTGAAATAGGGCGGAGAACCTATTTATACAAGTCATTGAGCCTCATTCACGTTTCTCGTGGGAAGTGGAGGTAGTGGAATGATGGAGTAGTGGAGTTGTGTGTCGGTGATACACGACTAGTCTTGCCCACTTCTCCCGTTCATCTTTAACCGCCCATGACTTCCTAACACATTCTTGTGATGGCGCGTTGCACGCCGCACGCCGTAAACCGCCGCACCAATACCCCAAGATGTATCCCCGATTTGTGACATGATTGATAACTGAATGTGGATCGTGGATCCACGAAAGATAGCATGTAATGCTGAATTGAATAACTGCGTTATTCGAAAGTCAATACTTGTGAAGTATCGTGTGTATTTCATGCAGTATCGCATTGTGGTGTGGTAAGGTGATGGATAATGACGCCCATCGACCAATTGACTCCCCGACTGTGGTTGTGTAACCAAGCTTGTGAAGTTGGACGGATGAGATGAGCCTTGAGATACTCATCTGCGACCGTTAATGAATATTAGGTTTTTGAAGAGGTGCGCAAGCATCACTCTCGCCTTGGTCGAAACCAAGCATGGGAAGGATTTTGAGAGGACCGACTATACATGCGTGTTGACGCATGATGGTGTAGGTGCCTCGTATTCCGTTCCCTCATGAAAGCGCGATCCGGGGCCACTCAATTTGACCGTCAAAGAGGAGTGGTCGAGATTGATTTTGCGATAAGAGTTTGATACCGCAAGAAGCCGCGCGCCCATACCCTTTTCCGGCGCGTTTTCCAAGACGACCTAGCTTGGTCGGTCTTGGCCTGGTTGGTTTGGCGTGTAGACGGTAGGCCGATGTTCACGCCTATGTCTTACCGTCTCATGAAACGTGATCTAAGCCACCCAATTTGTCCGGTGAAGTTGAGTGGTCGAGATCGATTCGCAATTTGGGGAAGTGTAGCCACGCATGTTTGAGCGGGCGTTTTGATTGGCCAGGCATGATATGCCTTGGCCGACCGCATGGAGAGGTAGATGGGCCCACGGTGGTCATGCTGGTATGACCGGACCTGCTCGATTTGATCTGTGACCCTCCATTCGTGCCTGAGAAGATGGACGCGCGTGATGGCTCGAACCCTAATTTTGGCTTTCAAAGCGCGTGCGACCATGCTCTTTCAAAGCGGGCGAATGTGTTGTAACCAATCATGGTTGGTTTTGACCGATTGGTCAAGTGTGTAGGCGGTCACATGGTGATTGTGTCGACATGCTCCGGCCTTTTGATTCTACCTCTACACCCTCCATCTATACCTGCGAAGATGGATGGTTGAGAACATTTTGCGGCACATGTAATATGCCGCAAACCCTAATTTAGGGTTTTCCGTCCATAATGCTTGGTATGGACGGTTTTTTGGCAAGCGAAGGCCAATGGTCGACCATGCGGGTCGGTCGTGTGTATTCCATACCCGCTTGGGGGTGATGGAATTGATCCGGGGTCGTCCAATCATGCTTGTGGAGTTGGATGATCGCGATCGATCATATCGGACCGATATGGTCGATCTTAGGATGCTCAATCGGAGCTAGTATAACACACCGAGCAAGGGGCTCAATCGGGCTAGTATAACACACCGAGAGGGCTCGGGCCAGTATAACACACCGAGAATCACCAGACGGGTATTTCGTACATGGTTTCATTATAGTGTTTGAGGTTCGTGTTACTCTGTAAGAGTAACACTCGCCGTCATGCCACACCGATAATGATTCATTATAGTGCTTGAGGTTCGTGTTACTCGTAAGAGTAACACTCAGTCGTCATGCCACACCGATAATGAGTACAGAAATACAAGGCCGATATGAAATTCACAGAAGGGATTGTTGCTACATGCTCCAACCTCGGGAGGAATTTCATGTATTGCGTAATGGGATTGTTGCTACATGCTCCATTCTTGGTGAATTAAGTGAGGAGTATCCGTCACTTATAAACGGCTTTATCTTTTACAAGATGTCGCCGCATGATTTTTCTGGTTACTTACGAATTTAACCTTAAACGAAAATCCACCATCAACATTAAGTCCCCGCCTAGCACATAATGGTTACATTATTGTGTGGTAGGCATGAGATGGTGACATACATACGTGAGAAAGACAGGATAAAAGGAGTTTACCCGGAAGAGTGTTGGCCGACCGCTAGTTCCCACGCCCGTCACGCTTGTATGGAATCCTCTGGTGGGGCCGGTTTCTTTCTTTGGGTATTTGAATCAAAAGAGGAAACCAAATAAGAGAGGAATCCTTTTTCTAGTGGGATTCTTCTAATTTTTGTCTATAAAAGAGACCAAGACTCCTTTCTTTTCCTCACGATTTTTTTTTATTTTTGTTCTCGTCCGCAACCTTTCGCCGCTCGGTCGACCGCCGCCGTTCTTCGCCGCCGGAATTGCTGTTTTAAAACCGCCGCCGTCCGTTCCGGAGTTGCTCCCGTCCGGCCGCTCAAGGTAGGTTTCGCTCTTTTTTTTTTTTTTTTTTTTTAACGGTCAAACCCTAGTTTTGTTAGGTAAATACCTTTTGTAAGACATGTGCATGCTTAGCTTTTTTCACCATTTGGCTTGAATCCCGTAGACACGATTCCCATGAATAAAGAAAATCGTGTTATGATGCATGCGATGAATGTGGGCCCGCCGTGTATGCTTTCTGAACGTGGGTCTTATTCACACATGTTTGACTGAAATTTACACCGAGCTTGGAACTTGTACCGGACTTGAAAACAATACCGCACCGACTTGAAAGTTATACCAGAGAACTTGAAATCAACACCGAAACTTGTATGATGTTTGGACGGCCATTGTGTGAGTCGTGTCTTGCCGTGTGTGACTACACTTCTCATATGCTTTCATACAAGTTCTAACTCCTGTCTTTTATTTTATTGTGGTAGAAAAGAACTTCTGTCGATATGTCTTCTGGAGATAATGCTGGTGCCAAGTCAGGAAGTGTTGATAGCTTCAAAGATATGCCGAACATCAATGATGAATTGTTCACCTCGCCTTTTCCAAATATTAGGAAGCATCCTCTCATAAGATAGTCTTGCTTTCCGATTCGTAAAATATGGATGTTGATCCATTTTCTTCTTCCGCACTTGTGATGAGATTTTGTCTCCAAAGAAACGAATATCCGCCTTCTCCTATTGACTTCAAGATTTGCCATGCTCCACGGGTTCTTATGAGGGATGGATGAGACGCATGTTGAGTAATAAGGGTATTAAGGACAATTTGACCAAAGCACAAATCCTCGATGCGGTCATGGCATCTCGCTACCCTCGAAATTAGGAAAGACACCGCGGGCTTGATCACCTTCATTTCTCGGTGGCGTATTTCCACTCACACAGCCATATCTAGATGGGGAGAAATGACTATTACTCTGGAGAGTGTAGCCTCATTAATGAACCTGCCTGTTGCTGGAAGTCTTTCTTACGAACTCTCTGATACGGAGAAGAGTAATTATGCCGCTATACTTCAAAAGGTGGCGGAATTCGACAATCTGGAGAAGGAGGAGAAAAAGACACGAAATGCTTCTACACATGGTGGGTTTTGAGTGGTCTTCTCAAGCTTGAATCAAGAGTTGGAAAACGAGCTCAGCCTGATCGCGTTCCTGTCTCTATGGCTATCCAGAGATATATTTGATGACGGTTCCGGAAAGAGGACAATTAGACGTGACCTTGTCAAAATTGCTATAAAGCTGGCGCAGGGTGAAGTTCTTCCTCTAGGTGCATTGTTCCTTGGATCACCGTATTCTCACCCTGACGCTTTAGCAATGGATATGCATGTTTCTAACGGTACAAGAAGGTGGAGTCGCACGTTCACTTCGCTTTTCTTCGGGCGTTCTTATGGGAACACTTCGTGGTTATGCTCCTACTCCCGCACCTTCACTCGTTAACTTGGCATGCTCGAGAATACCCGATGGAATAAGAAGCGTCCTAAAGCGGTGCGAAACTTGTGGAGGTATTTGACAACATTTCTTCCGTAGATTTTCGTCCATGGGGGCCGATTCACTCTTCCATCGTTCAGCCAAAGACCTTCGCTGACGATCCTGGCGTTGTGTTGCGTACCGATGTCAAGACCATGAGATACGGGGAAATTATTTACCCGCGCACCTGCATTCCAGATACGTCCCGTCTCTATTCGACGGAGAATTTTCTCGTGACTCCGTACAACATTGATGTGGCTGCTCGCCAAATGGGATTCGATCGGGTGTCCCATTTATCCGTCCACCAAGGGCTGGAAGAATTCCTTCCACAAATTCTTAACGCCAATGTGTTTTTAGACCGGTGAGCCTTCCTTTCCGGCCTATTGGGAGAAACCCATTGGCGACCGAAGGTGTATAAAGAATTTTGGGGGAAACAACTGTTGATCTTCCGTAAATTTTCGAAGAGTGTTGTGACGAATTCCCGTAGTGAGCCATCTTCTGATGTCTTGACGAAGCATTTCCGTTGAAGCCACTTCCACCAAACGGACCGTAGCCGAGGATTGCAGTCCCAAGCAGGAGAGAGACTTAAGAGGCAAGCATGCGGTCCGGTAATCCTCAATTCTTCCAATATGCGAGGTATTTAAATCTCCTCCCATCGGTTCTTTCATTTCTCAAAGTGTAAGTTCTTCTAAAACGATCCTTGTTTTAAATCGTGGAATTTCGAAAGATAATGCCTTCACAAGGTTGGCACGCATTCAAAACGGAAGGCCGGCTTCATACTGGTCTTCATCTTGCCGAGAAGTCTCAAGGTACGGACCTTCATGCCGAGAAGTCTTCGCGGCATGTACGGACCTTCATCCGAGAAGTCTTCGGAGAAACCGCTCCTTTTCGACCATGACGAGAGATGATGCAAGCTCGGTTGAACAAGGCGCTTCCCTTAGTGATCTTGTTGACGGGGCGTGAGGGAAATTAGCACCCGTGAAATAGTGAAAGAGAGGCGCGCCTCGCCTTAGTTGGGGTGGCTCCTCTTGAAATTCGTCCTGAACAGGCTCCGGTCAATATGGCCATTGTGGTGACTTCTTCTGAAAATCCTCCTGCACCTGACAAGGCTCCTGCGGTTGGTGAATTGCCGGTGATGCAGCCTGGGGCTTCGTTCGATCCTCCTTTTATTGTCCCTTATCCAGGACATGCGTTGGTTGGTGGATTCAGCGTGCCGGTTCAGTTTAAAGAGTTGTACACGGCAATATGGGAGAAACACGGACATATTGCTACCACCACGAAGCTTAAGAGTCGTCTCGCGGGGTCAACCGCGTCCAGAAGCTTTAGTTTCTATCCAAGGGATGGCGGCTGCACGGTGGAACGGTTTCGAAGAGGTGATTGAAGATTCGGCGGTGCCATCTGGACGTGTTTGCGCAAGATGACTTCAATGCTCCTTGGTTCTTGAAGGGTTCTCCAAGATTCAGGAGCTCCGAAATTACAAGACGAAGTCCCTTCCGCGGATCGTATTGCTCGCAGAAGAAGAGGTTGAGGGAGGTTCATCTAAAGAACTCGGAGATGAAACAGGCTGTACTCCAAAGGATGAAAGCCTCTCTTGCCCGAGAAGGACGAGTTGTTGCTGGAAAGGACTTTCCTTGAAAGATTGTAGCTATATACTTGTCTTTTCTTTTAGATGCTTTTGAGCGATAGTGAGGATTTTCTTTTGACTTTGGTTTTCAATTTAATAGGTAATTGAATTGGCTTATTTTGAGATAGTTTTGTGAACAACCCTTTTGAAAGAGATTATGTTAAATGAGATTTGCATCTTGGTCATGAATGATTGCACATATTACATGATATTGCAAATGTTATTTAAAAGGGAGAGGTACGAATGGAAACAAACATGGCGTTTGATCACCGAGCCTCTTTCACGTGCGGGATGCTAAGTCCCCGGTGAATTCTAAACTATCTTTCTTACAAAGTTGTTGAGTAAAACTTACTTGCCTTTTGAAGCCTCACTTATATCAAACCGGAGTAGTCTTTCTAAGAAAATCCTCTGAAAGCTAATCTCTCGAACCAAGCTTCTCCCGAACAATGCGCTTTTTAAAGCGTTGCATTCATCGGTGGGGTGATGAAAGAACCGGTGGTAATGACAAGCACTCGGGTCCATTACTTCTTGATCCGCAGGCGGACGCCATACCTGGGGTAGCTCCACCTCTCCATTTCGTACCCACGTCTCAGCCAGTTCAATCTTCTTCATCGAGAAGGGGAAATGTAAGTACCTTGAGTCTAGCTTTTCCCTGCGTTAGCGGCGTTGCAATGTCTCTGCGTGGCCTTGATGTGGGACGGGAGATGAAGTTGGAAGACTTTCGAGCGCCATCATATCGGCGGATTGCCTTCCTAAGTAGAGGGATGTGGAAGGTGTCGTAATGTCACCCCCGAGTGGCCGGTGAACGCCCCATCCTCTCGTATTCAGGCATTTCTTGATTGATTTCTCCTTCCTCAAGCGTTTTCCGTTGGTTGGAAGGCCGACGCGATTGGACGATCTTCCGGGCTTCGACAAGAGTTTTGAGGTATAAATCCTCTAGCAAGGCTCCATAGGCTGAGGTTCCCCTTCTTCATCCGCACATTGTAGTATTCCGAATAAGTCTCTTTTCCTGTGGAGTTGCATTGGGTCTCCGTTGTTGACCGGACCATGTTGTTTATCTTCCATGGGTCTCTGACGGTTGCGCGCCCTTTTTGCTTCTCCACCGGTAAAGATGTGACCCCCGGTTAAAGATTCCGTATCGCCCGAGTGGACGCCCCATCGATGCTTCTTGTAATTGTGCCGCCATATCATTCAAAAGGCGAAATGTCTCGCTCTGCCTTCGGTGATACCGACTTGATTTGCCAAGACATCCTCCAGCATTCTAGCTATGCTTCCCATGATATCTGAACCACCTTCGGATTCCGAGTGAGGATACATCGTGAGAGACGAAAACGAATTCGAGAATTCGATTTTGTAACAGAGAGATCAATCTCCCACCGTGGTCGCCAATTGTTGATGGGTGAAAACTACTCCCGCAGAATTTGGTAATTTGGGGTGTGGATGAGGAATGAATCTAAACCTTCAACAAATGCACACCGCGCTTGGGTGAGTGCTTGTAGATTCGAGAGATCAATCTGTGCAAGTCCGGCCTAAACCAAGAAATGGCCGTTCAGACTTGTTTCCGGCCACAAAGTGAAGGAGATGAGGTTGATCTTAGGGAGGGAACCGAAGAAGGTGTTGAGATTGTGAAGGTGTTGGCTTGCTTATGACTTATAACAGAAAGATGAGCAAGCTTACGGTTGATGCAAGCAGGCTCTGAGTGTTTGAATACGGTTTGTATTAACACTTGGTTTCTGTCGTCTGAACTTGTGTTGTTCTCCGTTATTCCCCTTGTTCTTTGAAATAGGGCGGAGAACCTATTTATACAAGTCATTGAGCCTCATTCACGTTTCTCGTGGGAAGTGGAGGTAGTGGAATGATGGAGTAGTGGAGTTGTGTGTCGGTGATACACGACTAGTCTTGCCCACTTCTCCTGTTCATCTTTAACCGCCCATGACTTCCTAACACATTCTTGTGATGGCGCGTTACGCCGCACGCCTGTAAACCGCTGCACCAATACCACCAAGTATGTATCCCCGATTTGTGACATGATTGATGTCTGGAATGTGGATCGTGGATCCACGAAAGATAGCATGTACGTTGAATGAATAATCGCGTTATTCGTAAAGTCAATACTTGTGAAGTATCGTGTGTATTTCATGTGCATCGCATTGTGGTGTGGTAAGGTGATGGATAATGACGCCTCACGACCAATTGACTCCCGACCTGTGGTTGTGTAACCAAGTCTGGTGAAGTTGGACGGATGAGATGAGCCTTGAGATACTCATCTGTGGACCGTTAATGAATATTAGGTTTTTGAAGAGGTGCGCAAGCATCACTCTCCAGCTTGGTCGAAACCAAGCATGGGAAGGATTTTGGAGAGAACCGACCATACATGCGTGTTGACGGCATGATGGTGTAGGTGCCTGTATTCCGTTCCTCATGAAAGCGCGATCTGGGCCACTCAATTTGACCGTCAAAGAGGAGTGGTCGAGATTGATTTTGCGATAAGAGTTTGATACCGCAAGAAGCCGCGCGCCATACCCTTTTCCGGCAAGCGTTTTCCAAGACGACCTAGCTTGGTCGGTCTTGGCCAGTTGGTTTGGCGTGTAGACGGTAGGCTGATGTTCACGCCCATGTCTTACCGTCTCATGAAACGTGATCTAAGCCACCCACCCGTCCGGTGAAGTTGAGTGGTCGAGATCGATTCGCAATTTGGGAAGTGTAGCCACGCATGTTTGAGCGGGCGTTTTGGATTGGCCAGGCATGATATGCCTTGGCCGACCGCATGGAGAGGTAGATGGGCCCACGGTGGTCATGCTGGTATGACCGGACCTGCTCGATTTGATCTGTGACCCTCCATTCGTGCCGGAGAAGATGGACGCGCGTGATGGCTCGAACCCTAATTTTGGCTTTCAAAGCCGTGCGACCATGCTCTTTCAGGCGGGCGAATGTGTTGTAACCAATCATGGTTGGTTTTGACCGATTGGTCAAGTGTGTAGGCGGTCACATGGTGATTGTGTCGACATGCTCCGGGCCTTTTGAGTCTACATCTACACCCTCCATCTATACCTGCGAAGATGGATGGTTGAGACTGTTTTGCGGCACATGTAATATGCCGCAAACCCTAATTTAGGGTTTTCCGTCCATAATGCTTGGTATGGACGGTTTTTTGGCAAGCGAAGGCCAATGGTCGACCATGCGGGGTCGGCTGTGTGTATTCCATACCTGCTTGGGGGTGATGGAATTGATCTGGGGTCGTCCAATCATGCTTGTGGAGTTGGATGACTGCGATCAGATCATATCCGATCGATATGGTCGGTGCTAGGATGCTCAATCGGGCTAGTCTACCCCACCGAGAGGGGCTCAATCGGGCTAGTATAACACACCGAGAGGGCTCGGGCTAGTATAACACACCGAGAATCAGCACATACGGGTATTTCGTACATGGTTTCATTATAGTGTTTGGAGGTTCGTGTTACTCGTAAGAGTAACACCTCGCCGTCATGCCACATCGATAATGATTCATTATAGTGCTTGAGGTTCGTGTTACTCGTAAGAGTAACACTCGCCGTCATGCCACACCGATAATGAGTACAGAAATACAAGGCTGATATGAAATTCACAGAAGGGATTGTTGCTACATGCTCCAACCTCGGGAGGAATTTCATGTATTCACAGAATGGGATTGTTGCTACATGCTCCATTCTTGGTGAATTAAGTGAGAGTATCCGTCACTTATAAACGCTTTATCTTTTACAAGATGTCAGCCGCATGATTTTCTGGTTACTTACGAATTTAACCTTAAACGAAAATCCACCATCAACACATTCATAGGGTTCACAGAAGAGACACCTAACGTCTCTGAACCAAAAGATTCCATCATATTTTGCACATGCTCTTCTAACATATCATATTCATCATCATCATCATCACAAAAATGCATTTCCCTATTAGCATTTCTAGTGTACTCATTTTCCTCTAGATTAGGTTCATATTCAGTGTATGGTTTTGCATATGGTTCACTAGAGAAGGGATGCTCATGCAATGCTTTCCATTCAAGTATATCATTGTTTTGCTCTATGAGCTTTTCCATTAGTGATTGCATACAAGGAGTTGGGGGAGTATAACATTGTTCAACTTCCCATGGTGATGGATGATTCATGTGTACATGGTTCTCATGGATTTCCCTAGACTGCCTAAACTCATGCAAAATGTAGCAGTTCTCAGCAGGGTGGTCTAAACTACCACATAAGGTACAAGCATACATTTCATAGTGCCTGGGGAAATTAGATTCGACAGATTTCTCATGTAATTGCCTTTCTAATGCAGATACTTGAGCTTCTAATTGATCGAGAAGTGATGACCGGGTATGAGAGAAGTGTTCATTTTCAACTTTGTGGTGGATGATGCATGTGCTCATAATGATTAGGGTATGTAGTCGGGGCCCCGAGAAGGCTCATAATATTCCCTAAAATCACTATGGTATGTGGGAGTTCATACCGTGAAGCACGCCCGTAAGCAAGCTCTCTAATGGATTTGTTTCCATCCCCGGATGCGACCAAAATCCCGACATGGTCTAGCAACTCAATTTGGGCTCAAAAAGAAGCATATAGCCTAGCACACATCAAGTATACTAAGTCCGGATGCAAGCCCAAGTGACGCAAATGCCCAGCCCAAAGGTTATGCAAAGCCCATTGTTGTGGGCTCGGCTTTTGGTTTGAATGGGCTTTGGTTTATTTGGGTTTTAGTTTTGTGGGCTTTGGTTTGTGCAAATAGCTTATGCACAGGACAAGTTTGTACACGGCCGCAGAGATACAACCCACAAAAGAAAATGACACCGATTCTAAGTGTAAGCCCAAAAGGTTGCTTTGTGGTACAAGAAGGCCCGGTTGCATTGTGCTTATGTGGGCTTAGTTGTTTGCAGCCCAGTTATGTGGGCTCAGTAATTGTGCAAAGCCCAGGTTAGATGAACATGTGCAGCCCAGCCAATTGAATGGCCCAAGATGTGGGCTTTAGTCTACCGATTGGCATTTTCAGTCAGTAGGTGATTCGGTGGTTATACACGGCCCGTTTTATGCGGGGTTGGAGTGTGTGCAGAGATTGGCAAGCTCTCACAACTTAGTTCTGAGAGCAGCTCAGCTCAAGCATTGGCTATGTGCACAGCCTGATAAGTTATGTGCAGCCTTGATCAGGCCAAACACAAGAAAAATAACAATTGGCAGTTTGCACAGGTCTAAGCGCAACTCACAGCACAACTTCGATTATCAAAACTCACACAAAATGACACAGCAATCTCTAACACAGGGGAGTGATTCTTGAGAATGCACATCACAGGGTTAAGTGCTGGTTGGCAAGGTTACACAAGTAAGGCCAAGCACAGATTATGTTGCACAGAGCAAGGGAAACAAGCAAAAACCACAAAGATTGACACAGCCCATGCAGAGCACAGATTCAGGTTTGCACACGGCTGTCAACAGCTTTGGTTGACTGAGTTATAACATGCAAAGGTTTGGCAAACACTTGGCTCAAGGTACAAGGCTGATGGTGTCAATGCATACAGCTGATGTCAACAGGGCTTGCAGCTAACTTGGCTGTCTAAGTTGCAACTCACCCTCAACAGCTTCAGGGGCTGGAGGTGAGTTTCAATTTTCTCAGCTTATGCTCAGGGTTTAGTTGACCTCAAAATTCACAGATGAGCAATTTATAGCAATCACAGATGCACAGATGAATTGGTTAAGCTCTTTACAACATGCTATAGAGTGTCAACACACTCAGTTGACTTCAGTTTTCTCAGAGGTTAAGCTCAAAAATTGCAGAGCAGATGAAGTCAACTATCACAGTTGATATCAACTAAGATTAAGAGCTAACTTGGTTAACAAGGTTGCAGCTTAAACTCAACAGCTACAGGGGCTGGAGCTGGTGCTTGTTAAGGCAAAGAATTTAATGCACAAATCACAAATCACAAATGCAGAAGATCACAGCCAATGAACAAGGTCAGCTGTTTACAACATGCTCAGGGTGTGTGTACTACCTAGCATAGGTTTTATCATGCAATCAAGGCTCAGCATTCACACAGGTTGACATACAAGTTTGGCTTAACGGCTTGGGTGAAGCTCGGCGTATGGGTTGCGTAATGTACAAGCACGAGTATTTCAGGTTTCACAATTGCTCAAGTGCCACCGAGGTGTGCAAGCAATGAGTTCACAGACAATTAGGGATGGTTACCTAGCAGTGGTGACTACTCTTGCAAGCAAGGTAATATAGGTGGTTATACTGTGATGCTTTAGGCAAATCTTAGTGATGCTCAGTTCAGTTTTGATAGGTTCATGCACATGCCCAAAGGTTCAGCACACAATCATGGTATACAATTCAACACACAGACATGATATAATTCCCATATCACAGAGCCACTCACCTGAATTGCAGTGGTTGCTCAGGGCTTTGCAAAACTCAAGTTTTGCGCCTTTTTCTTCTCCTCCTTGGGCTTGCTCAGCAGGGGATATGAGTACCTGGTTACTCAAGGGAGAAGATCAGTTCTCAGAACTGTACAAGTGAAGCAAAGGATTTCAAAGCTGAGAGTTAACACCTATGCAACTGAACCACAAAATGCAACCAAATGTTTTCTAAACTGCAGATGCAGTATGCTATCAACTTATGATTTAGCCATATGGATTGCAAAGAGAATAGAACAGAAACTTAGGCCACTTATGATTCAGCCAACTCAAGTGCACAAAATTCCAGAAAGATGCGCAGGCAGCTGTGACGTGACAGACTAGAGTCACAGATTTGATGTTCTAGCACTCTAAGCACTGAAGTTTAACTGTTGGTTAAGCTAAAAACTGAGCACCAGGCATTAACCATGATGACCATGAATAACTAACTACAACTAAAATTTTCAAATACTGATATGAATGCTTATGGATGCAAGTATGCAAATGGTTTATACTGACATATGCAACTGAGAGTGTTTTGGACTGTCACAGGGAACAAGAGTTACTAAGCTACAGGACAATGATGCTTATAGCTCAGATCAAAAAAGAACTAAGATGCAAGTAAAAGAAAACAGCTAAGTTATCATGCTTATAACAATCTAAGTGAAAGAAAACAACTAAGTTATCATGATGGTGCAAGTAAAAGAAAACAGCTAAGTTACACTAACATACCTAAGTTACAGATGGAGTTTACAAGAGTTAAACTAAGTTATACTATCAACAAATTACAGAAAAAATAAAATTTTACAAATATGTACAGGGCCAGATGAAACTCAGTGAAGACAAGCAATAATCAATCACAGCACTCGCCAAGTCCCCGGCAACGGCGCCAAAAACTTGGTAGGCCTGAAAAGGGGTTTGATTTTGCATACTTGTTATAAACCGCAAGTGCACGGTGTCGATTATGTAGCACCGAGCAAACACGGGTCGATCCTGAGAGAAATGGGTGTGCTAAGTTGATCTAAAGGCTTACTAGACTGAATTCAAAGAGGTGTAACACAATATTGAGTTGTTTGTCGGTTAATCGGCGGAGTTGTAGTGACTCTAAACTAAGGTTGTAAAAATATGGAAAGCAACAGGTGGTGAATCCACCTCTAATCCCATGTTTAGGCAATCTAATTGAGGCTATATTCTTGAGCTTTCCCATGAAAGTCTAAATGAGATGTTTATTAAGCGATTTTTGCTAAGTAATCTCTAGTATGAGCTTCTTCTTACAAGATGACTCATCACAAAGCTTGTTAGTTTCATCGGTTAACTAATAATCCTACACAATATTACACGGCAAGGATAAAACCTAACTAGATATGCTTGACATTTGAAAATCAGGGGTTTCATCAACACCCCGATAAACTAAATTAGAACATTCAAAAATAACACAAATTGAATCTAAAAGTGGTGCTCTGCTTCCAGCATACCCAAAAACATCCTCTACCTCTTCTATTTATACATGCCAATTTCAAACCCTAATTTACTTCAAAATATAAATTAAAGTAAACCTCTCTCACCCACGTCTCTCGATCGTGCTCGGGGCTCTTGTCACTTCGTCTCGCAGCTCCCTTGATTGATTTGATGTGAAACCCTGACTTCAATCATCTCAACCCTAGCTTCTAGGTAAGTGAGAAGCTACGGATGGAGATGAGTGATGCGAGGGTGGCGGAGAAGGTGGTGATGTAGCTAGTGGCGATGGCGACAGGAGATAGGGTGGTGGTGATGATGGCAACAGGTATGGGGGAAGAGAAGAAGAGCAGAGCTCTGGTTTCTCTGAGCAGAGGTATGGGGAAGAAAGAGAAGATGAAGAGAGGAATGGGTTAGGTCGATGGGGGTATAGGTGATAGGGGGTTTTGCTGTGGAGCGGGCGCAGCGAGAAGACGATGCGAAGGTTGGACCGAGCGTAGGATGAAGATGCGCGAGATCTGAACGGCTCTGGGAGAATCGTGGTGATTTGGTGTGGAGCGGAGCAGCCGAGAACTGATGTGAGTGATGGAGCGACCGTAGGATGTGGCGGTTGAAGATCTGGACGGCTGAGGAAGTATTGGGTTGTTTTGGTGTTGAGTGGAAGCATCGAGAAATGATGTGTAGGAGGCAGCGAGCGTAGGATGCAGCAGGACGAGATCTCAACGGCTCGTGGTGGATCGCCTCGGATCCGGGTCGGGGTAGCTTGGGCCCATGTCTTTTAGATGGGTTGCTACTTGTTGGGTTGAATGTTGCGCGCGCGGGCTTTCAAGTTTCTACTCCATGACGCTTGTCTCCAATTCTTTGCTCTTTTGGCTCCTCAATTTCTCCGAACTTTATTTACTACCTAAAAACACAAAATTAATTAGTACAAATATTTATTCTTGAAAACAAAGAAAATACAAAATTTGGGATAATATCTGATTTCTCGAGCACAAAAGATGAGTTAAGTGCCAATAAATAGATGTATAAATATGCAATATTTGGCACTCATCACGTGACAACATCTATCAAGTTGAAAGCTCAATATATACTCTTGGGCAGGGGACTGTCTCCCTCTTCTTCATTCCATGAGGAAACATCAAGGAACCTATCAGTTCCATCATCAGCTTCTCCCTCTACTAACGAAACGATCTCTACCATTATATGAAGATTGTCGAGTTCGTGCAAGTAGCTACCATGCCTCTCCCCGCCTCGTCTCTTCGATCACAACCACGCCAAGAATCGTTGTTGCTCGCCGCAGCTTCACCATAAAAAAACCACTACCGACAGAGGTAATCAACTCTCGCATATTTTTCTTACCATGGAGAAGTAATAGAGTCACGGTATGGAGGAGAGATGGTGATATCTTTATTATGGTAAACCACCGACCATACAAGATAGAGCCATGTAACTCACGCTTAGACCGAGACTCAAAGATGAAATTCCTTCACCGTCAGTCAAGGACTTCTTCAACACAAGAGAGACGGTCAAGAAGCATGTAATTTGCAAGAGAAAATCAAACTGAAGGAGAAGCCGCTTCAACGCTCTCTTCAGAAGAAGCCGCTTCAACGCACGCTCCAGAAGCTGCTTCGACGCACGCTCAGAACCCGCTTCAACGCACGCTTCAAAAGCTGCTTCAACGCACGCTCTCTCCTGAAGACGTTTTAACGCTCTCTCCAGAAAAAGTCACTTCAACGCTCTCTCTCCCGAAGCCGCATCAACACCCTTTCCCGAAGCCACTTCAGCGCTCTCTTCAAAGGCCGAAGCCGCTTCAACACCTTACCAAAGAAATGCAATGGAAGTACGTCTTTTTCAAGAGAAAATAAGCTCGGGATAATTACACCGGGGACTTCCAAAGACAGATGCCTTCACGTCCTCAACCGATTTATTTCTAATATCAGCAATTATCACTGTTGAAGCTTTACGAGACGCAGAGAATTCTCAACATGAAGACGTACATGTGCATCAAAGACTCCAAAGTACAAATCAGAGATATTTTCACGTATCCATCCACGCCATTGATTCGAAGTGTAACGGGGACCGCTCATCGCATCCCGTTCCATACAACCATCCAAGATTCAAGACAATTCAAATGATGTTTCTTCAAACGAAGTCTTTGAAGACTTATAAGTGGCACGTCGACAACGAAGGTCTCTTAGCTTGTATACTTCACTCAACGGCTCCCGAGGATTGTGCCCATACAAGCATATCATCATCGCAATCAAAAGAGCAAGATGATGAAAGAAATCATCAAGCAAACCAATAAATTCTTCTTAGGGCAAGCGTCATTCGTACTGAAGTGCAGGTGCTTCAATGACGAAACAACCTCTTAATCACCATCTCATTGTTCCTAGATCCCGTAAAGAAGTTTCGCCATATATCATTTTCATATTTTGGGATATCCCTTCACGAAATCGGGAAGCAGCGAGCTAGTGCACGCGGTACTCCCAGATTGCGGTTACTTCTTCAGACGTGTACAATCACATCACACGCGCTATTAATTGGAGATAGAGCCTCCGCGCCTAACAAATACGAATTTCGGATCTCATGTTCACTAAGCACAACACACGTAATATAACAAATGGAAGTTACAACATGAATGAGGGATTATTATTCGATCAAGCCATGACTCCGGCCGTATGAAGCAAAGACTACTAAACATCAAAGAAGTGCCGTCAACGCCAGGTTCAATGGTGCCTTCGCTAGAGTCCTCTCCAGGAGATGCTTTAACAACCTCTCCAGAAGACGCTTCGACACCCTTCTCGGAAGATGCATCAACGTTTTGAGTCCGCTTCAACATCTTTTTCGTAAATTGCTTGACATCCTTTAAGGATATTCCTCATGATAGACTCGTCCACATCGTAGTCGAGGATTACGACATCGTCATGAATAATTTGAGATCCCAACCAACCGTATGCCTAATCTACACCGGGGCTAACCGACATCATGCTAGGGAAACGCTCACCGGATGCCTCTTGAACGTGACATGTTCCAAAGATGTGTCGACCTATCTCTCCTGGTAGCATCTAACTTTGTCTCATAAGTTTTATCTTTATTTGTCACCATCTAGTGCTTACCCCGCAATAGTGTAACTATTACGTGCTAGGCAGAGGACTTAATGTTGATGGTGGATTTTAGTTCAGGGCTAAAATTGTAAAACCAACATTTAATGCGTTGTTACCTTACAAAAGGAAAAGCCGTCTAAGAAGTGACGAGTGCAGAAAACCTCTTCGCTTTATTTGAAGCAATTCAATATAATTTATGAAATTCACTTAATGGTGCGTGCAAAAATGTTAAATCCCAAATATTCTCGTGAATTCTATCAAAGATTATTCATTAATGCATGACTTGCCTAGTGTTTTCCTATGCTATGTTCCCCAACGAACTCTCAATATTGGCATGACATGACGATTAAATGTACGCTCGCAATGGAGTAGCGTGAATCTCCCGAAGTGTCAGTATTGAGACCTGCATGAAAACACTCACATAGGCTACACCACCCTCTGACAAAGAGATCAGCGTGTTCGCACACCTTTTAATTAAAAGTTAGCGCGATCGAACGCGTTTAATTTCCTTAAGGAAAATCTAGATTGTCCATATCGTATCAGAAACGATCACGGCCAATTTGGCCGCACGATTCAACAAGCTCCGGCCAAGCCCTGGCGGAAATAGGCAACCATCATGATGACCATCGGCGGGCCCACCAACGCCCCCAAATGATCGGACCTTGTTTAAACGCATCCCCGCCATTGTCAAATGCCGACCCTAAGTAGGTGGTCACGCTGTGGAAAGAATCTCGAACGAGCATAGACCGTCCAAAAAAACCTTAAAAAGTGTCACGGCGGGTCAACTTTGCCACTGGTTGAACGGCTTTGGATTACTCCACGAGTGATTAGGAAGTGCTAGCATGCCCACCGGCGGGCTCACTAGTCATCTAGTTGATCGAATCCCATGTTGACCATTCACAAGCGCTTCAAAAGCCAACCCAAACGGGGGCATCAAGGCGGCAAGAAGAGCAAAGCTCGAATGAGCTAAAATCGTAAAAAAACGATCTCAAAAGCCATCATATCCGTCCAACTTCACAGCCTAGTTGGACGGTTTATATCGCGTTCCAAAATCAAGGAAGGGCCAACATGTTCATCGGTGGGCCCACTAGTGCCCTAGTCGATCGACTTGCCTGCGGCAAGCCTATAGAGTGTTCAATCGCTTGCCCAAACTATGGCACGCTGACGATGCTTTTAAACCCGACGGGTCGCGAAAGTGTATTAGTGTCTTAAATCGATCACGACCATCCAACTTAGCCACTTATTTGGATGGCTTAGATAGCGTTTAGACAATAAAGGAGGAACGCACGAGTTCACCACCGGCCCAAAACTATTCCGCTCGATCGACTTGCCCATGGGAAGTCGATGATGTATTGAATTGCTTGATCGAAATAGGAAGTCACAAGCGGTTTCAAAACCCTAAATGGGTTTACGGCAACATACTTTTGTCGCAGATTGATCACAACCATCCATCTTCGCCACCTAAATGAGCAAGATAGATCTAGATTCAAGTGGTCCCGAAGGTGTTAACGTGATCATCATGACCCACCTTTTACACGTGATTGACCGACCTACGCAAACTAGGGCTCAATGCCTCGAAACGCACGCCCAAAGAGGGGTGGGCCACACGGCCCCTAAACCCTAAAGTTGCGTCAATGGAAGTATGCAATCGCCGCCAAAACATCTCGTCCATCCAACTTTGCTAACCTAGTTGGATGGTGTGGATTTGTTCTTCGAAAACAAGCAAAGCAACATTGTGAAGGCCGGCCATCCCTCTTCCACATGAGGCGATCGACCAAGTGATGACATGACCGTAGGGTCCTCAAACGATCACCCAAAGGTGGTCGATCATGCTGCCTCCTTTAAGACGCCTATCCGCGACTTATTCAATCAGGCTCTAAAACAATGATGCTTCATACACATCGATTAGTTTGAGCTGCTTAAATGCGATGCTTCACATGCATCGCATACATACAATATTTTATATTGGCCTCATAAACAACTTAGTTGTTTCACCTAATAGCATCATGCTATTCTCCGCGACGGGTCCCACAACTTGACCCACTTATTCAAGACATCAAACATGTCACAAACTGGGGTATTGGTCTGGCGGTTTACAACGTGCGATGTGCAACGCGTTCATTACGAGAACGTGTCAGGAAAGATGGGCGGTTAACAGTAGTGAGAGTGGTGGAAGAACATGTGACCAGTTTTCCCTCATAACGGAAACGCTATGATCACTACCTTCCGCACAATCCCACTCCTCCACTACTTCACTTCCTCCACTTCCTAAGAGATCAGGGTGCGTGCGCTCAATGACTTGTATAAATAGATTTTCAATCAATTTCAAAGAAAACCAAGTGTTGTATCATAGTATCGAGAAAACACCCAGAACTGATAGCTTACGTTATGTAATCCAGTTCAACGTTCTCATACAAGTCATAAACAACCAACACCTTCATAATCTCAACACTTTCTTCGCTTCCCTCTCTAAGATCAACCCCATCTCCTTCACTTTGTGACCTAAGAAGTCTCGGGAATGGCCATTTATTAGTTTAGGTTTTAATTATACAGTTGATCTCTCGAATCTAAAAGTACTCCCGTGCAGTGCATTTGTTTAGGGTTTAGATTTGTTTTGTCATTCACACACACCCCAAATTTACCAAAACCAGTGGAAACAGTTTTCACCCATAAACAACTATTAAGGAATATCTTCGAACAATTAAAGAAATAAACATTCACAACACGTGTTCAAAGTATGTCGACATCCTTACTTTGTAAGTTCTCTTTCACACTTACAACCTTGAAACAATTTTGCCACACTTCCAAACAAGTTTAGAATTGGTTCATCTGACTTTCAAGAACTATGTGGTTGATTAAACAAACATTCAATCACAATTATGGGTTTAACGGTTCTACCAAAACAAGTTTTGGTTCTACCTTCCATGTGAGTATTGTGCATAGTCACACTAGCTTTCCAAAATTCAGTTGACTAGGTACTAGGATCGGTTCCCCACATATATATGGTATCTAACTTATATGTGTTGCACATGTCCATAGGATCAGTTCCCCTTTGCCTAAAAACGTGTTGCACCCGTCCATATGATCGGTTCCCCTGTTTGCTATAAATCTTGCTGCACCCCATACAAGGATCGGTTCCCCTTTGTGATGTATTGCACCTATTACTATGATCGGTTCCCCTTTCCCATATTTGGTCGACAAAGAGAAAATCACAAACCCGATCATACCATCTCAGTGATTACTTAAGATGGTTTCACTAATAAAAGTCATACCAATACATAAGTCAGGCCTTTGTGAATAGTTCTAACAAGAACACAAACAAGTTTTGAGCGGTTATACTCAATCACACATATTTTTTGTTCATAAGATATGCAATGAATAACAAAACCAATAACACCTGGCAATTTCCTTTTGGTTCACAGACAAGTTTATGAACTTACTTCCTTGAACACATGTAAACATTGTTCCCTAGATGAAATCCTCACCTCATACCCATAGATAATCACAATAGCATTCAAATGATTATGACGATGTCTTATCTACAAAGTTTAATGGTTAAGCAATAAACCTCGTATTGTATTCCTTAATACTATGTCTATCTAGAGTTCAATATGCTTCGGCAGTTTGTTTTTCAATATGCACGACTTGAAAGATACGTTAGGAATGAAACAGTTCAAGTCAAATATCACTAACCTCAAGTGGAAGGATGATTGTTGTCGTTGTAGCTCCTTGCTTCTTCACATCTTCAAGACTTCGCAATACTTGTAATGTCTCATATCATAATACTTTCAAGCTAACCTATACGAAGTTGACTCTAGTACATAATCAAGCGACTCTTAACATGAGTTTTGATTCACTAAAATAGAACAACCAAACTTGACATACCAACTATTGGTGGGTTAAACCGAGCCATGCTCTAACACATGTGATTACTTAAGATCGGTTTCACTAATAAAAGTCATACCAATACAAAAGTCAGACCTTGTGAATAGTTTTACCAAGATACATAAACAAGTTATGAGCGGTTATACTAAAAACACATATTGGTAATCCAAAGATTTGCAATGAATAACAATACCAATAAGCCTAGCGATTTCCCTTTCGATCCATAAAACAAGTTTATGAATTGTACTTCCTTTAAACGAATGTAAAACATTGTTTCCTAGGATGAAATATTCACCCATGCCCATACATAATCTCCCATCCTTTAAAATACTAAGTCATATGAGCTCCCACGTCGCACGGTGAGTATGACACCCCCCTCAAATTAAATTAGATAAAAGCTTTCACACAAAGCAATTCTGGAGAGGACAAGTGGCGGGACTCTATTGGTAGAGACATTAAAACCTTAATTACACTCTGTTTACACCCTCTACTTAACTAGACGTTTGTAACACTGTTAGCCAAAACGTGGGTATACAATACTTATGTGTGAATTCACACCTAACTAATTACTTACACTTGATTTACACCAAATACTTAACTGGACGTTATTAACGTCATCTGATGTAGACAATACCTCCATCAAAATGTAACCCTAAACCATAACTTGATTTTTACGGACGCTTCCGATTTTCTTATTTCGATCTAAAAGAGAAAGCAGCCTCCTTTTTTCACACTTTCATATAAAAACTCCGAGCCCGAGCACAAGAAACAAAAGACTGTGATCATGGATTGTAGGGCGTGTTTCAAAGGGTTTATGAAGAATTAGAAGATGGGTTCAATGGAAATCAACAGGTAATGGAATGAGGTGTTGGTTGTCTATTTCGAATTTGCGGGAATATAATTGAGAAATTAAGCTATAGATGAAGTAGATGGATTCGATCTGAGATTTGAGAATCAGGGAATTGTTGGTAGTGATGTTTCTGAGGTAATTCAGTTCTATGATTTGATGGAGATGGTGATTCAGAAAATAATCAACCAAGAAGGAAATCACTAATTCTTCTTTGCAGGGAATTAGGGTTGGGACATCAAGTCTATCTAGACTTTCATTTTAGAAAACTAAATCCGGGTTGGTATATTAATTTTATTCATCGACTGATTCACCTCTTTATGTAGAGTGATGGAGCTAATTTTTTTTATTTTTTTTGATTTTGCAGGATTTCTAAGGTTATTGAATCATAAAATGATGCAGAACCAAATGATGTAGAGATAAAAGGACCTGAACTTAATGCCAAAGATGCCAAATGATTCGAAACTCTCTCGGAAACTATTAAGAAAGTTATTGGGTTGTAAGGTGTTTGATATAATGGTTTAATGAGGATGTAAGTTTGTGGGTTGATTTAAATGTAGTTTGTGTTTTGTTTTTGATGGATGAGAACATGTGGTCAGTTGGACAAACTGAATTTAATTTTTATTTGAGGAACATTGGATTAGGATTAACATGGAAGAAAAACGTTCTTATGGATCGAATTAAGGAACATCTTGGGTAATAATGAATTACATTGTATTATATCTCATTTTGGCTTTTTTGATTTGATGTTGCATTGATCTAAATTTGTTATTCACTATGTGTAAGTGCAGGATCATAATGTGCTATGTTAGCACTAACATTACTCACCATTGTGATCACTGAAGTGAGTTAGGTGGTGGAGTTGGACAAGATGGAGCTGTTAAGCCTATTGTGGGTGCAGCTCATGGGGTCCAAGAGAAGAGTTGTGCTGCTGCAGATGAGCTAGTGATTGCATGTTTAGCAGCTATGGTTTATTGTGGATGAAATATTGCAGCTGTATTGAATGAATGATTGAGATCAGGTGCAGTGTGTGTGTGCAGTTGCAGCTAAGATGTGAATAAGGAATTGTGTATGTTGTTGAGTCAAGAAACAAGAATTGGTGTTGAATATTTGCTTATGGTGTTGAGTCATGCTTAGAAAAATATTAACCATACCAAATCAAATATCTTAAGCAACAGGGAGAGGCGAAGCCGAGCGATACCAAATCAAAAATATGGTTAAAAGAAAAAAAATGCCAGATGCCTAACACGGATATAATAAAAAATCTTAAACATGTATCGGGGAGAGAATCCGGATCCACACCAAATCAAAAATCCTAAGTATGCATCAGGACGAGGCGAGGCAAAGTGGTTTTCAGGTCTGCCCGATGCGTAGCACGGGCACAAAATCTAGTCACAATAGCATTCATACGATAATGTCGATGTATTATATATACGAAGTTCAAAAGATAGACGTAATACTTCGTATAGAAGAAGAAAACGATTAATCGTATTTAGATCTTCGATAATCGTCGATGTTTGGGTTTCAAAAAAATGAAAAAAGAGGGAGAAGAAGAAGAGAAAAATCGGTTGTGAGGGGATGGAAATGAAAATCTGATTTTGTTTTTAAGTTTCATTATTAAGAGTTAATGGGGGTAAATTGGTAGTATTAATATTTATTAGAGGATAAATTGGTAGTTTCAGCAAATTTAGACACCCCTTATCATTTCTTATTAGGTAGATGAAGTAATTTATGCCCAAAATAATCACAAGTAAGCCCCAATTTATCCGGGTTAAGTTGGTTGATTTGTAAATTGAACAGGTTGTGTTGGAAAGATGCTCTTTGCAAACAAGGATAATTATGATACTTCAAATATTATGGTTGAAATACTTAAAAAGTCGTTAAAATGTTAATGCATTTTTGAAGGTATCATTAGTAGCTTAACGGGAGTAAATGCTGTGATAGAAAATGATTAAACATAAATAAATTTGATTTTTTTATTATACTTTTTTTTTTTACAAAAGAAAAACTTATTTATTAATCAGAAGGGGAAAAATTACAAGAATTAGATGGGAGCCTGGCAATAAGCTGGACCCAATCCTATGGAAAAGGAAATCCCCTATTATGACATTCGCATCATGACTAGCCATATAATTGTGCAGTCTTTTCAGAAACTCTATAGTATCACTCCCCAACTCACCTAAAGTGGTAAACGCAAGCACCCAAAAACAAAGCCCCGAGCTATACACTTCTCTAAATATTTGGTACTTTTTGACCAACACTTGACCAATTGCCCGGCCAAGAACAAAAGCACCCAATCCAACCCCTGTGAAAGGAGAAACACCCGCGGGTATCCATACACACATCACGCTCATTATCCCAATTGTATACCAAGATATTTATGTGTCCAAAGTCGGGCCCCGTGTCCGGAGAAACCCTAAATCCACTCCTTCCGGCCGGGACCGCACGATAACAAATATCCGCAGCTGTATCCCGAACAGATCATGTCTATACTTGAGACCCACCCCATGCAAAACATAATCCCAAAATATCCATCTCCCCGCCACAACTGGAGCTAGTGTCCTCTTCTTGGAAAAAGATGGATTCCAAACCTATAAGGCTATAACACAAGATAGCTCTGAAATGTTGAGGCCCAAATTTTTGATTAAGACCATCAATCGGAATGGCCAACAAATAATTA
>JAJJWW010013409.1:0-41846 GCA_023531295.1 Papaver armeniacum
AAAGTTATCAATAGAACCTTGCGAACCTAGGCAAAAAACAAGTTGTGAGCCGAACCTTGAGTATGCCCGGTAATTTTTTGGTATGCCCAAAAACATGTCTCACAGAAAAGGTCGAAGTCTACTGCTTCTTAAGGCCCGTTATATCATGACTTGCACCCTCATTAAGCCCAGAGTACATTCCCATGTGACTCTGTTTTTGTTCTTTTTACTCCATGTGCGGTGACCATTGACCAGGCAGGTGAATTGTCGTTCCAAAAGATTGTTTTACGTAATGAATAATGTATGATTCACATATACAGAGTATCTAGCACTTGACCGGAAAATTTTATTTGTAAGATTTACATACGGCATGAATTACTTTCTAAGTTGAGTTATAACGTGCTCCTTATAACGTGCTCGAAAGACCGTTCAAACATACGAAAACAATATTTATTTATGTTGCCAAATATTCTTCGGTATGAATCAAAGACCCATTGACATTCAAATAAAGTTGGGCGAATTTCCAAGGTATATTCGCCTAATTAAACAAACATTAAGAAATCAACTTTGTAAACTATAACATGCGTAGTTGAACCAAGTCCAAACGTAACCAGATGGCTCATGTATTCACACACGAATCATTAACCTGGACCTTTGTGTACTTGCTTGTTCATCATGATGCAACTGAAGTTAGTTTTATTGAGCCAAAGGCTAGCCAGATATTAGTGAGTATACTTTAGAAAAAGTATGAGAAAAAGCGAAAGTATGGAACGGACCCAAAAGACATGATACTCTGTTAATATTCAGTGGACAAGAATTGATGACCGGCCCATATGCCTAACTGCCAAATGATGAACCAAGCAAAAACTGAATATATCCATTCCAACAGACAATTTTACTACTAACAGACTAAAAGGGGATGGAAAGACCTAAAACAAAAAGCATTCTCCATTTATTTCTCTCACGCAACACTACATGATACGAGGAGGAGGATATAGGAGGATTAGGATAGGGGGCGGGATTCCTTTATTAAATTCGAACAACCGCACCAACACGGCATCACCGTCTTGTATATATCATGTGACATGATCACGAATTAAACAGACAGTGGTAATGAAAACCAAAAGAGCAGGAGCTCCAGAAATATTTGAAGAATATATCTAAATGCAAAACAATATTAGTGTCGGTGCATCTAATAGAGTGTGTGTGAGTGTGTCAGTTGTTAGTGTGCAGTGTGTATGTGCCGAGCACGTGAGAGACTAATGTCGAGAGAATAGAGAATGAGTATATATACTCAACATTGTCCTGTACTCAAAACTATCTTCTTTAATCAATACGATTCCAAACCGTAAGCAATGTAGACATCAGATTTCTCTATGTTACTATGGTATCATCGAGGGGGAAGCCTCACGGCGTCGATCCTTGGCGATTTCCTGAACTTTCATCACCACCACCACCATTAATCTCATCTTCTGCTGCTGC
The DNA here is from genome assembly GCA_023531295.1 of Papaver armeniacum. Classification (NCBI taxonomy): domain Eukaryota; kingdom Viridiplantae; phylum Streptophyta; class Magnoliopsida; order Ranunculales; family Papaveraceae; genus Papaver; species Papaver armeniacum. Next base: position 1,462 of record JAJJWW010013409.1, read on the forward strand.
TGATTTTGTTTCTGAAGAATCATGGAGTTCCTAGAAGTTTGTTATTGGAGGTTTTCGGTAGAAATTAGGGTTTTCGTTTTGATACCTGCTGCGTCTTCAAACAGAATTAAGCAAGATTCTTAGATCTGGAATTTGGTTTAACTCACTTGAGCTCTTGGCGATTTAGGATTTCAATTATGTTTTTCGTTGGAACTTGATTGTTCTACCTCAACTATTTAAATCGAATCTATGCTGGTAATCTCTAATTCTATCTTTTGATTACTTCAGATTTGATTTCTTGTGTTCAATTTCTATATCACTGCCTCAACAAAATTCGATTTCATCTTCAAATTCTGTTTTCATCATAACTTGGTTGATTTTGACCTAGTTTTGTTATCAAGATCTCGCTAATTTTGATTCCCGAATCTAGTTGGTCCGAGCATGCCTATTTCGCTACTATAGTTAGTAAGGAAGAAGCTTAATTTTGTTCCAAGAGTAGTGGAGAGAATTTCTCCTTAAATTCAGTAGGACATTGAGTTTGACAACCTCATTGTTGCTTGGTATGGTCCTCACTACGGTGTTGAAGAATCTTGTGTATGTAATGATGGACCTGAGGATCTTTGTTTGAGGAATCGGAATTGGTGCGGTACTGGTATACAAATTGAAGTTCTCTTTGATGAGTTTGTGTACACTTGGTATGCAACCTAGTGTTCAGCTTGCGTATGTGTTCAATGTGCAACCTGTTTTCCTTCTATTTTTCATGCTCTTCGAATAATTCAGTTGAAGTTCATCTTCAATGGTGCTTTCTTTTACTTTTATTTCTTGTGTAAGTGAATAATCCAAAGTGTTATGTCCTTATGGAGAATAAGCAAGTGAAACTCGGCTGGTGATTTTGCTAAGCAAGTGAGTGTGGTTGCTATGTTGAATGAGCTTTCTTCGCTTAAATCTAGTGGGAGTGTTTTGTGTATAGAGATACATGGGATGTGTGTAGTTCAACAATATCTATGGAGAACCTGGGTGTCAGCTGCAAGCTTGCTGATTTACTTCTCATCTTATGCACATTGGAGGCTTTTTATGGTATGAATTTCACCTACTACTCCTATCTGCACATCTTCATGCTGCTACCCCTACTCGCAACTGTCTGTTTGGTCTGCATTATTATTCTCTCTACTGGTGATAAGCTGTTACTTTTGTCAAAGCTCTGCGATTAGATTTCACATCAGCAATACCTCTAATTCAGGCCTTGGTTTATCGCTTCTGCACAACTTATTTACTGTTGCCTGCATGTTTGTGATTTGCAATTGCTATTGACCCATCAACTGTCATTGCTGCTGTCACTAATAATTGAATAAAGGGATAATTTCAAGCTGCTATTGCAGTTGTTGAATAGTGTGTGCGCAATTCTTTATAGAAGTGGTCACCTACGCCATCGGTGTAAACTTTGCCGAATCATCGATTATCGGTTGTTCCTTCATTTCCGGTGTCTTCTACTACAGCTGCCACTACTACTTCAGTTTTGCTCCTACTTCATTCTTATGCGCTGCGACTGCTCCTATCTGGCTCTTATGCCATCAACTAGGTCTATTTACTGCAGCAGAATGTTTTCGTTTTGGTCAGAATTGTGCACCTATATTGCTGTTAGTGGGCATTGGTATTTGCAGGTGGGTATTGCAATATTGCAAAGAAGTGGTTATTTCTCTTGTTACCTTTGTCCTGTTTCTACAACACCACCATCTTTGTCACCTGCAATTTCAAATGCCAAAGACTACTTCTTATATCTACATCAACCGTTGTTTGCGCATTTATACTACTCACAGCACTTCTACTTTTGGCTTACCACATACTATAGTCCACTGCAACACCAATTGAAGTTCTACATTTGCTATACTACTAATGTGCATAGAATGGTTTGTACTGGTGAGTGTGTCAGTTGTTAGTGCAATCTCATGTTGTCATTTACAGACCACTTGAGATTGAGGGAGGGTAATAGAGTGTGTGTGAGTGTGTGGGTTGTTAGTGTGCGGTGTGTATGTGCCGAGCACGTGAGAGACTAATGTCGAGAGAATAGAGAATGAGTATATATACTCAACATTGTCCTGTACTCAAAACTATCTTCTTTAATCAATACGATTCCAAACCGTAAGCAATGTAGACATCAGATTTCTCTATGTTACTAGCATCAATTTTACTTACTGTGTGAAGAACAATTCACCAACACCGCCAGTTTAACCGATCATATAGTATTTCTTTAGAACACTGTTGCAAAAGTGAGAGAATCTGCTTCGTTGTAAGAATAAATCTTATGGCCAACACAACAACAAGCAAGAGAAGTACTCATTTGTGTGTGGTGTACAAAAATGTTGGACTTTTCACTTTTAATCTTGGTATCCCTTGGTAGCTAGGTTAATAATAACACAAAATTGGTCAAAAAGACCAAAATCAACAATTCTTGGGTGAAAAAGACACTTAGGTTTTGATACTGTTTAAATAGTCAAAAATTAAAAAGATATTATTTAAATGGACAAAAATTTAAAAATAAGTGAGGATGTAACCGGTTTCATCATGTCCATTTTCAAATATTTTTTTCTTATTTTTCTTTTACCTGGGATGCATCCAGTTTCATCCTTGCTATTTTTAAGTATAAGCCAGGGATGAATCCATTTTCATCCTTCTTTATTTTTTTTTGGCTATTTCACCCGTACTTTTTTTTACTTGTCCATTTGAACCGTGTTTTAAATTTTTTTGGACAAATGACCCATTTTCTCTAATAATAACTTGACTTACAAGTATATATATGAATGAACGTGTTGTGTTCAACTTCAATCAATCCAGCTAGCAAATTGTACTAAGTTTCTTTCCTTTGCTATGAAGAAGAGATTTTGATGAGTAGAAAATGAAAGATCATGTGTTAGGCATTAGAGAGCGGGGCATGGATAACTTCCTGATTTACCCCGTGGAGTGGAGTTTTACATGAACCTTCCTCTAAATTCTGGTGAATTTAGTGCTAGATTTTTCTATTAGACGGCAAACAGTCTCTGTCAGGCGGCAGGTATTTCAAGGCCAAGCTTTTGATGACTTTGTCTATATTTTTCTTTTTTTTAGTATTTGATTATTTTTTTCAACTATCTATACCAAGCTCGCATCACCTTCACCAGTCTCTGCCATCCAATAAGTGGGACGATAACGATTTTGCTGAGAAAAAGAAGCATGCAGTGTAATGTAATGTAACCTTCTTCTTCACATACTCTTTTTTTCCTGTTTAGTTAAGATTAAACGGTGATTAGCAGTCTCAAGTTGAAACCGAATGTGTCACGGGAACAAATAACCAAAAATTCCGTGATATGCCAACATGCGTAAATTGCCAATCATCAAACAAAAACTAGCTACATAATTCTAAAAAGCACTGTCGATTTATTATTATCTCTCACGCAACACTGCATAATAATGCTAGGAGGAACATAGGATAGGATGGGGGTGGATTTTTATTAAATTCGATCGAACCGCATGCACCAACACGGCATCACCATCTCATATCATGTGATGATTACAAATTAATTAAACAGTGATATTAAAAGCCAAAAGTGATATTCGAAAAAAATTAAAAAAAAAAATTAAATGCTAAAAACAACAGTATCGTCGGTAAGCCCGACATCACAAATGCCATCTTTGATTCTTTTGGGTGCTCCATCTTTGTGTACGTAAATGCTGTATTCCTTTGGTAAACTTGACTTACAAGTATGAATGAACATGATGTGTTTCCTTGTTATATATTCCATGGCGAGCCAGCTAATAATTCTTGAATTAAACTTTTCTTAATTAACTTTGTTTATTAATTTCTGTCAACTTAAGAAGCGAACATGATGATTGATGAGTAGAAGAAAATCAACTACTCCTCTTTGACTTATTTAGGCAGGAAGGACTGGAAGGAGGGATTTTTCATGGACTTTTGGGTTAAACCCTTCCTCTGAAAATGCTGCCAATAAGAGTTTTATTCCGCAATTGGAGGTCAATTTAGTGTTAGATCCATTTCTAAAACGGGTCTCAATCAGGCGGCAGGCGCAGGCATATATTTTTTAATGACTTTGTCTTGTTTTTTTCTTTTTTAGATTATTTTGTCAACTATATCTATGCGCGGCTTGCATCATCACCTTCTCAAAGTCTCTCTCACTCACCCACCAACAAATTATGAAAATGATTTAATTTTTCACATTTTTGCCCAAATTTTCTCTAGGTAAAATTATGAGATCTCACACATCTTCGACACTTTACCAACAACCAAACTCATGAGAAGAACAAGAAAAAAACAATTCCAAACACGTTTCCAAATACGTTACAGCAAGTTCGTTGCAACAGCCTAGTTTCTTTGATTTGGGATAAGGCAGCTAAAGGAGGCGCCACTTATAGGACCCAACAAAATCTTTTTTTCTTCCATATTTACGGCTTGGTCAGTTTTTTTTTTTTTTTTTTTTATGGAAGAGGTATCACCTCATAATTTCATTAATATGAAATTATGCTTACTTTGATAAATTACATCACATCTGAAAAGAGAGAAAAAACAATCCATACAAAAATTACATATTTCACCAACGAAAATAGAAAATTGTACAGAAGTTTTATAACCCATTGGAGAAATTGACATCCTTCTAATGATTTCAAACCATTTTGTTTGCTGATCTTTTGTTTCTAAATCATCATCATCATTGATATAAGATGCTTCCATAAAAAGGAAGTAATACGCCCTTATTGATATCATCACATTCCATATCGGTCTTACCCTGATTTGTCGAAATAGATCGTCTCCTTCCAAAGTATATTTGATAAGAGTGCAACCACCACCAAAAAAACGCCATAATAGACCACCAAAAAAACGCCACAATAGCTATGAGATAACAAGTCTTGATAGGATTAAGAAAAAAAGAAAACTTTTTTATCTGTAATTTAATCTTCCTAAAATCTCTTAGATTTAATACAAATCTGTCATATTTGATCTGAAATCTTCAGATCTTTTGGCAGATTTGGTGTAAATATCATTATCTATTAGTATTAAATAAAACAATCACTTTTTAGTGATTTTAGGGTTTGTAAATAATGTTTATATTCTGTTTTCAATTGATTTCATCCATTCTAATAGCTTCTATGTGCTAATTAGATGTTTCTTATAGCCTTAAGGGCGCTTCGTATGATTGTTACAATCTTATCAAATGTATCATCGCTGGCGATTTTCCAGAAGTGGTCATGGTTTTGCAATTCTTTGAAGATGAGTGGCCACAGAAAATCGTGATAATGATGAAACAGGCAAATTACTCCCCTCTGGTACATTATACTCTTATTGAAGAAGACAAATCTCAATGGCAGAATTTTATTTCTAAAGCCATTTTTCAAATATCAGTTTCCTCTGTGAAGCAAGATATATGTAATTTTTTATTATTCTCATATTTGATGTATTTAGTAATCATGTATTCAATTTTACAATATTAATGAAATCAAGACGTTTCCTTCCAAAAAAAAAAAAAACAAGTCTTGATAGCATAAAAACACCATAGACTTATGAGAAATTAATTAGGAAATCCTAAAAATTCTTGGAAAAAAAATTTGTTTTATTTAAATATGTAATAGTATCTACAAGTCTACCCAAATCTTAAAATAATTCAAGATCCGGACAGAAAACTGAAGAAAATACTGATAAAAACAATGTAGAAGATGGAGGAAGAAAACCGTCAAATAACTGCTTTAGTTTCGGGATAGAGTTAAAAGAAAGGAAAAGAAAAAAAAGGGAGAGAGAGAAAAAAGAATTGAAAATGATCGGCTTGGTCAGTTATTAGTTAGAGAATTTTTAGTAAAATATTTCAAAAATACAGTAAATATCAAAAGGTTACCAAACCAAGTGTGACTAAGTCTCTAAATTTAGAATTTAATGGAATTTAATTTTAGAATGGAAACCCGACCCCCAACCGCACCAACAAGTCCTTGACCTCTGGGTGTCTCGAAAGAGAATGGAAATACCTAGAAAAATACGCGCTCCGAATTATTTCCTTCCTTACTTCTACTTTAAGGATACTCCGGAAAAAGATTTTATTTTCACATATAAATACTCATCATCACCTCTTTTATTTTCTCTTCATCCTTCACAGAACAAAAACAAAAACATAGGGATAGAAAGATTCTACCATGATTTGCAAAAACCAAGTTCTTAAAAGAGATTATTCTTCTTCTCTGGTTCCATATTGGCTCTTCATCTTCTTCAATAACACCTTATAGCAAGAATCCTTTTCTTTCTCACTTTCTTTTCCTTCTGAAAACGCACAAGAAATCCGTCAGTCTTTAAATATTTTTTCGTCTAAGGTTTTCGCAGTTTTTTGTGATCTGAAAGAGATGCCGATGATGGGCGGAGATAATAACAATAATCATTCTGAAGATCACCACCATCATCATCACGTTCCAAGAGGTTGTATAGCAATATTAGTTGGTCAAAACGAAGAGAGATTTGTAATACCAGTAACGTACTTGAACCATCCAAAGTTCATGGTTCTACTGAAAGAAGCTGAAGAAGTTTATGGGTTTCGTCACAAAGGCAACATAACTTTACCTTGTGATGTCGACGAGTTCTTAAACGTGCGGAGTTTTATTGAGCAGGAGATCATGTCGACTACTACATGTTCCTCCCACCACCGTATCAGCCATGAACAACATCAGAATCATCACCACCACCACCACCACCACTTTCTCCACGGTAGTTGTTTTAAAGCGCTTGTGGATTGATTGATTGATTGATGTAAATATCGATCTTTTTTTTCGATTTGTGATTTTTTTTTTTTTGGTGGTGGTGGATCGATTGGTTGTTTTTTTTTTTTTTTTTTTTATGATGATGACGAAAATATTACATTGTTATTTGATTATTAATGGAAATATATTTAAGTAATTAAATTTATTTAGTTTAAATTTTTGTGTATACGTCTTCTTTTAATTTCTTTACTATTTTGTGTTCTTTAATTATGAAGAAAGCATACTTTTCTTTTCTTCCTTTCAAACTAAAGGAGTAAGAATTAGAACAAGTCTACTCCACCATAGAATCATCGAGTGTGTCTGTCGGTTGTACGATACCGATACGCGTTGTTTTGATTTGAAGGCTTTGATCATATCTATCCAGTCGACCATTCCAGAGAGAACTCGATTCTTCATAGTTAATGACACGTCTAGTCCTGTCTGGATCTTCAAGTCATTGTTGGCCGACTTAGTTAAGTTCCAGACTCCAAAAATATCTAGAAGGATATGGTGGTGAAGCTCAAATTGAGATGTTGCAACACTTTGATTTTAGATATGGTGGTGAAGCTCAATCTCATAAAGAGAGCGGTATCTTGCCCACTAGGAGCACTCAAATGATAAATTCAGCTCATTGTGACGGTAATAGTGCGTATTATTATGTACTTTGGGTATGAAAATAATATTGAGTGTTTTTGACGCAAAAGAAGGAAAAAGGCACTTCCCTGATTAAAGGGGAACAACAAACAAATTCCACATTTGCTGGTAGCAGTGGGAATAAGGAGAACCACAATTAGTGTTGCAACAAAGTAAACGAATCACCACGCCTTGGTCTATAATCATGCCAAGTTACCAATTGTGTCTTTTCTTTTTTACTTGTTTTTATTCTCTTTTTTAGATTTCGTTTTCTCTTTTATTGATTTTCCTGATTAATTTACTAAAACGCCTACAGTAACCCATAGAAGATCTTCCCTCATTTTCACATTTTTTTTAATCATACGATATACCTGGGAGAAACTGCAGGCCTTTGCTTTATCTGGAAATGGGTCCATTTGACGACAACAACAAGGAACCATCTTCAGATATGTTGTGCTTATCCTTTGGTGGTGGGTAGCTGAGTCAAGCTTCAACTGCCTGCAAGTGTCAAAGGCCAAAAAGCATGCCTGCTACAACCGCCTGCAAGTTTAACTGTAAACTGTTGCAACTGCCTGCAAGCATAACTGCTCAAAAGTATAGTGGAGTCATGAACAGATGAGACTGTACTATTTCGTCCCACCAGGCAGGAGGACCCAAATCCGGATATGATTTTTGCTTTCAACAAACTCCAATCTGGCTTTCATCACTTTTCATTCATTCATATCATATTTTTTTTTTTTCATTACATTTATACAACACTTTTCTCTACAAAAAGAAACAAAAATTATACACCAAACCTTTTTTTTTTCTTTTTTCTATCACCTGTGAAATGAAATTATACGCCAATCACCCGGCTACATACACAAACCACTACTATTGTCTTGTACTTGGATTTCGCACTGTAACACCATGCAAAAATTTTGTATATCCTAAGAAACTGTCCCGTCAGATTCAGATTTCCGTATCCAGTCACGGAGGACTGAGTGAGCAGTAGGACCCAAATTCATTTCCTGCAGAGTAAGTAGTTGATTCATAACATCAGATTGACTAGCGGGTAAAAAACTTATGGTCAAAGTTTGAAGAGATTGTATTCATTACATACCCGTGCCAATTCCTCGACAGAAATGATTCGATTTGCCTCTTGTTCAAAAAACTCGAAGGCTGTGGTTGCTATCTGCTCCCACCCTTCAAGAGCTTCCAGCTGATACGTGCTAATCGCAGCAGCACAAAACTCTTCAAAGTCTATCTTTTTATAGGACAGCTGCCCCATCTAATAGATGCAACAAAGTCACATGAGAAACCATAATACAGCAGGCCAACAAGAACTAAGGTCTTTGGGCAATTAGCGAAAGAACACAGTAACTACTGCCACTGATTTAAATGCAGTAAAATAGTTAAGGTGTCCACAGTCCAGGGGATTGCAGGAGGAAAGTCTTCTCAATCCACACTAAGCAGGTTCCTCTGAAGGCCGGATATATTTTTGTTGGGTGTTTCATTTGGAAAATACAACTTATGAGAAAACAAGGTACAAATTTTCTTGGGAACAAAAGAAAGCAGGGCATGCTATGCAAGTCCATCACTGACTTCTAAAGAGGTCACTTCTAAATATCTCAGGCAATTATAGATAGATTTGATACTAAGAGATGACTCACCGAACTCAAAATTTCTGTAACCCTCGACTCCTTCATTGCATCAGTTGCATTTCTTGCGAGAGCCTTGATAGATTAATTAAAGTGCAAAACATGAGTATAACATTAGGGAAGAAAATGCTTAATAGATGTCAGTTCTTAAGTGCTATTTCATGACCCGCCTGTACCTCACGAATCACCATAATAGGTTGGTAAAAGCATATGTGGAGTGAAAGACTCAGAAATTTTAATTCAAACTGAAACAGACTAATGAGCATCAACATACCATTTTGAAGTTATCAAGAGAGATCCGGCCATCTTTATTAGGTTCCAAGAGCTTAAACTGAATCCTAAGGTAGACAAGCTCATCCTCTGTCAAAGCTTTGGATAGACACTGCCACAATGTAAGACAACAAAGGTTCAGATAATAACCGACGAATAATTTAGCAATTATCAAATGTACCTTATTTCGTAATTTAAGAAAAAATCAGTGTTCAACAGATCTTAAAAACATTAAAGGACTATTAACAGAGAGAATCTCCTAAAGTAACACACTAACACAGAGCTAGCAAAAGAATCAAAGCATTATGCCACCCACATGGTATGTTATATGCATGATGTTGACACAACAGCTGTCAACCAAATCTCTCTTATTGCAATTAAAGGATCAAATCTGGCAACTCATACTTGTTGTAAATTGAATTCATTAAAAACCAATCTGGACTTTCATGGAAGACTAAAATATCTCCACCACTTCAAACAGTAGATAGATACTATCAAGAGGTGAGCAATACCTTAAGTGCTGCACGTTTTAAAGGAGTGGCACGATAGAATGACTTGACTAGCTTATAAATCAGTATATCTAAAGGCACTATGCTGGTTTCCTCTCGCAACCAAGGGTGAGCTGCATCAAAAATAACATTGTTAGTTCCAACTGGTTATCAATGCCCAAATTCTCCGAAATTGCAGCTAATGTACAACAAACAAACCAACATTTGGTTTTGTTTATAACTTATATGGTGTTCTAGTTATGAATAAAAATAGACAACAATCCGTAGTTTCATGAATCATAAGGGATATGGCAACTTACTCAAAGCTTGTGCAGCAGTCATTCTTTTTCGGTGGTCCTTGTTCAAAAGCCTCTTTACAAAATCTTTGGCTTCTGGTGAAACCTCAGGCCAAGGAGCATCATCGAAGTTTGGATCAGCTCTGAGAACAACACGGAATATGCCCGACTCTGTCCGCGCCCAGAAAGGTCTGCTTCCACATAATAAGATAAACGTTATGACGCCAATACTCCAAATATCTGCTTCTAGAGTGTATGACCTGTGGAGAACTTCAGGTGCGACGTAGAATGCACTTCCAACAATATCATTAAGTCTTTCATCTGCAAAACAAGGTATTAATATGTTTCATCTGAACACCAGGCTTGAGTAAATTCAAAATCCTAAGACATAAAACGGTTAACTGTGGAGCTAAGAAGAAGATACACAACAAGCCCACATTGAAAATTTGACATCATGTTGGTTCAGAAAGACAATACCTGGTCTAACAAAATCAGAAAGACCAAAATCAATAAGTTTCATCGTGGCATCTTCATCTTTCGTAGTGAAGAGAAAATTCTGTTTAAGAGGCAACAGGAGATAGTTAGGATTTCCCACACAAACTATCTACAACTATTGGAAAAACAAAAGGCAAAATAAAATTCTAAATATACATCAAAAGGAAAAACATCATTCCATTTTATGAGGAATGAATTCAAGCAGTACAACCAAGTTTATCCATAAAGATAAAATTAGTTATCGAGTTTAAGATCTACCTCTGGCTTCAAGTCACGGTGTACCACACCTTGAAGATGACAAAAAGAAACAACGCCTAAAATTTGCAAAATAATAGCTTTAGCATCTTCTTCCGTGTATCTTCCACCTCTGTAACAAAAAGATTAGCTTGTAATAATTCTTAAAGAGATCAAGCTTTACAGCTGCCTAGGAAAGCACCCTTAGGGAAAAGTAAAAAGTGGATTATGCAATACATGTCTACCTGGACAATATCCTATCCAACAGCTCTCCACCTTCACACAACCTGGTTAAAAAGCAAAGGTCTGTTAGATTCAGCTTCGGAACAAATTGTAAAAGCATGTTTAGAATAGCACATCAATTCTCAGGATTACTAACTTCCGCAGAATCAAACTCTACTTGGGAATTCAGAAAGCATAAATAGATATATTAATGATGGGGCACAAGGAATAAAGTTAGGATCTCCTACCAACACTGATAGTGATCTCTCTAGAAATTTATAGTTTCACAAAGATAACTCTGAAATTTGATGACGAAAAACAAAGAGAAATAACCAGATTCCATAAGAAATAAAACACATACTCCATGATCACGTAGACGTTGTTCGGATCTTCACAAGCATCATAAAATTTGACCAGATTTGTATGCCCAGATAAGGATTTTAAGATTTTCACCTCCCTCCGAACATCTTCAATCGATATGGGTGTTGTCATCTGCCAAATCAAGCACATTGATTACAAATACTTCCAGCTTAAGCTAAAATTACACATATAAGCTAAAATATAGTTCCAAATTACACGGATAAAAAGGTATCTACATTTTGAGCAGCATTCTTGAGGCTATTTAGCTGCAAATCCTACTCTTAAATGACAATGTCTATGCAAGAAAACATCAAATGGCTCCAATGTCATAAATGACTGGTTCAATCACTGGATATTGTGGATCCTAGGTGTAATCCTACAATTTACTCCTAAAGAAGGCTCAAGCAGAGAAAACAACAATGCTTCGGGTTCAATTTCCTTCTCATGATACTACATTTCAATGTACACATTGTAATTGAATTACTGCTATTCTTTGGAATGCTTGTACAGAGATGTCTTTGCACATAACACCAGAATCCAAAAAATCCTTTACCTATGCCGCTAAAGGGTACCTAATTCGATTTAGCAATTTCGTATTCAACTATCCAAATCAGATGATCACAAAATTCACAACCAAAACAATCAGAAATCCATGGAGTTGAGTAAGTCAATAAAGATTTAGTACCTTAGATTTGGAGATGATCTTAACAGCGACTTGTTGACCTTTGAGGTCTCCCTTTTTGACTTTAGCAGCGCAGGTATGACCAAAATGTCCTCTCCCAACCTCCTTCCCCAATTCATACTTTGCCCCAAAATTCTTGTTATATCCAAAGCTTTTATCCAGACGCCCATGTTGTTGTTCTTGATTCCGTTGTTGCTGATCAGCTTCAGCTCCACCGCCATCTTCTTCAGGAATCGAAGTTTGTCTCGGCGGTTGCCGTCCCTGCCGCTTAAGTAGAGAAGCCTTGATGTGTTTGGCAGGCGATGGCGGTGGAAAAGGCCGGCGGAAGAATCTACGAGGAGTAGACTTGGAAGATGTCGATCTAGCCGGAGAAGGAGATACTCCTGCTGGAAGCGGACTGTTGTTTCCTTGTGGATTGTGGTACGGACTGCTGTGCCATGGACTAGTTGCTGATGTTGATGATGCGTAGTACTGACCTGTAGGTGTAGTAGCGGAAGGAAGAGGAGAGTGAGGTTGAGTGGTTGCGGTGGCGGTGGCGGTGGTGGTTGGGACTAGGTTGTCATCTCTGACTATTGAGACGGTGCTGTTCTTGCCATAACACTGTCCCATGTCTAATTTTGAATTAGTCAAAGTAATCCAAGAAATTGTAACTACATGATTAACAAGAAAAGCATCAACTGATTGTTAGTATGAAGGAATTGAATCTCAATTAAGAATAAGAAGAACAAGAAGAAGAAGAAGAAGAAGACAGAGATCTAAAAGAGAGAAAGAGAAATTTAATTGTAAGAAACACAGAGTATAGTGGGAAAGGCGGGAATATTGGTTGTGAACAGAAGAAGAATTAGAAGATTCGGCACCTCCACCACCTCCTAAAATCTTTGTTTTTTTGGAGAAACAGAGAAGAAGAGGGGAGAATCGAGGATTCAAAAAGGTGGTTTGGTTTGTTTTACTTGGACTTTATTTTATTTTTGTTGTTGCAGGTTTTGGTTTTTGTTTGTTTTCATTTGTGCTTATTTAATTAATGAAATTTAATTTAATAGTAATAATGAAAATGAGTAGGCATGACCGGACAGGTTCCCTTGTTGCAGGTTTGAAAAGGTCCGTACTTAAATACTTTGTCGAGACAAAATCAATTAATATTTGCAGTCTGTGTCGAGTCTCTTTACTTTTCATGTTGACCAGACCGAAAATGTTAAACGTCCCCCACCCCTTTCCCTCGCTCCTTTCCCCTGTCTATGTGTCAAGCATCTGTTGGTTAAACCCAATAATAATGGAGGCCTCTAATCTCAATCAGAAGCGATCAATAGTAAGAACGATGGCGTAGTAGGGAATGAGTGGGGGAAGAAAGACTTTCGTGACAAGACCAACCAATGGCTTTTTTTCCACTTCGATTGCATCGTCGTCTCTGTATCCGTCTGTTTGTATTTCCGGCTTATATGATCAGAGCTCATGGCAATTTAAGAGGTCTTGAGGATTGTTCATTATGTTGTCCTCTCCTTGTTTCGAATGGATGGAAGAAAATGATAAAAGAGTGTTTAGTTAAGAAAATGTTGTTGGTTGGAAATCTCATACCTTTTTGTCTTACACTTCTTCAACCAACATGTCATTAGTACTAGCTATCCCCACACATTTCAATTCCTGAATAATGACTGTACACAGGATAGGAAGGAACAGGACCACTTTGAAATTCATATCCCATATAGGGCTCAGCAGGGTCCCTTCCTTTCAATTAAAGGACCTAGCCTATTTATACTCTGGGAGTAGTATACTATTTTGAAGAGAACGGGAATACTTTCCGTTCAAATTCAAACTAGTATTATATCAAGCTTAGTGAAAGGGCGCAAGTGTGAAAGAAAGTCATTCTTATTGGTTAGGGGGTGTCTTATAGGGGTGTAGATTGACTTAGATTACCCTTTTCACCTTAAATTAATCAAAAAAATCAAATCAATTTTTTAAAACCTAATGAATCGAAAAAAATCAATCCGCTTTTTTTTTTTCATCTTCTCTTCTCCTCCATCAACCCTAACCTCCATTAAAACAGGAAATTTCATCGTTTTCGATTAATCGGCGATTTGAAAAATGTTTGGAAAAACCCAGTTAGGGTTTAGTTTATCGTGTTGGATTTAAGTTAATTTTTGTATCAAAAATTAGGGTTTTATATGAAAATTGAAATTTTCGGTTTATGCTTAGTTACGGTTGGTAATAACTCAAATACGAACCGTGAATCGTAGATTGGGTTGATGTTACGGTTGGTTTAAACTCAAATACCAACCGTAAGTTCTTAGTTTTGAGAATATGTTGATTCACGGTTTTTATTTTGCATCATATTTATCAACCGTAATTGAGATACGGTTTTGTTACTCAAACAACCATACCAACCGTAAATAATCCCGTGTATTAAGAATTTATCAAATAATGATTTACGGTTCAAAAGTTAAGTTGACACACCAACCGTAGGGTAGTTACGGTTGGTCTCGATTCATTAGTTACCAACCGTAATTTAAATACTGGTTGTTGTCCAAATTAATTACCAACCGTAACGGTTTCACGATTGGATCTTCCCCCAAATATAACTTGATTAGGTTGGTATTCGATAACTTACGAACAGTATCTAAGAGTTATTGGTTGGTCACGAGCAAAATTGCAACCGTAAGTTCTTCCGAAAATTCAAAGTTTTGATTTTGTTATGTAATTTAGATAATTTTGAGCGAAAAAGCTAATTATAACTAATTTAGAAGTATATCGGCTCAATTGGAATCACTCATTTTGGTTGACTAAATCAAAATCTAGGTTTCACAAATATCACATAAGTTTTCTTTTCCTCTCCTCTAACTTTTTTATATAACTCTAAAAAATCGATTTTAGAGTTATAATAAGTGAAAATTAATTATCAATACTAATCTTGATTATCAACACTAATCTTGATTATCATTACTAATCTTGATTATTAACAATAAGGGCTAATTAGTCATTTCCAGATTTTTCATTGATAAGGGGCACTTAATTTCCTATAATGACCTTTTTTGTCTTATTAGGTTGCCGCCCCTCTACCATTTCTTGCCGCCCTTTACTAAGCTTGTATTATACTATATACATAACATAATCAAATCAAATTACAAAAGAGTGTGGGTGATGTCGTGATGAGGTAAGTACACACGGTACAAAATATCATAAGATAAGAAAACAAATCCTAGCTAGTCGGTTGATTGATAGATACCTAAAAGTTTTTAAAAAAATTCCAACTAAACATGTGCGCTAGCTAGGATTAACAATGGCTCCTACGCCACCATATCCATGACTCCAAAAAAAGATTCCAGAGTTGTTAAAATACAAGTATAGCTACTACATACACTGGGATACCAACAAAATCAGAATATTGCGAAAATATAACCGGTAGGTGTGTGTAAATATACTGACCACTTTCTTCTTTAGTGGAAATCTATCTATTATCTTCTTCTGTATATAAAGGGAACTCCTCTTGGTACAGTGGTTTTGAAGCTGCAAATTATCTAGGACCATTTTACCCTCATATCTTCCTTAACCAATGAATGCCCTATAAGTAAAGTGAGGGTATATTAGTAATTAGATTATTTTCAAGCTAACATATTCTGTTTAGAAGTTAGAGAGGACCCAGTTCATGTGCCTTCGGTTTAATGGACCCAATCTTTATGCATGTAGGTAGGCACGTGTGGACTTCTAGTTATATTATCTATTCTATTATATAAAGGAACTCTCCTTGCTACATTATATGAAGCTCCAAATTTTGAACTTCCAAATTTGCCCTCGGTTTTATTTTTTCATCCTGATGTTGATGGTGGTTTTGAGCTTAAGGATAAAATCGTAAAAGCGTACATCTGACATGACGTCACTATGACCAATAGCGCATTTATTGAATCAATCAGCGTATTTACATAAGAATTACCAGGGTACCTTTTTTTTATACATCTGTCATGTTCCACGACAAAACCCTTAGTATTAACTGACATCACCTCTATATACACCTAACCCTAATTCTCCCACCGTGCCAATGGCAAACCATGCCAGCCACGTCTCTGCGCCAAGGCATGCCAACCATGTCAGCCCGCACCACCGTGCCAATGGCAAACCATGCCCCGGCCACGCTCTCGCGCCAAGGCATTCCAACCATACCATCCGCACCACCGTGCCAATGGCAAACCATGCCCCCCACGTCTCGCGCCAAGGCATGCCAACCATGCCAGCCCGCACCACCGTGCCAATAGCAAACCATACCGGCCCACGTCTTTGTGCAAAGGCATGCCAACAATCTCCATCCGCACCACCGTGCCAACTGCAAACCATGCTGACCACATCTCTCGCGCCAAGGCATGCCAACCATGCGCCCGCACCACCGTGCCAATGGCAAACCATGCCACCCACGTCTACGCCAAGGCATGCCAGCCATATCACCGCACCTTGTGCCAATGGCAAACCACGCCGCCCACGTTTCGCTTAAGGCATGCCAACCATGCCAGGCGCACCACCGTGCCAATGGCAAACCATACCAGCCACGTCTTTGTGCCAAGGCATGCCAACCATGCCATCCGCACCACCGTGCCAATGGCAAACCATGCCAGCCACGTCTCTTCGCCAAGGCATGCCAACCATGCCAGCCGCACCACCGTGCCAATGGCAAACCATGCCAACCACGTCTCTACGCCAAGGCATGCCAACCATATCAGCCGCACCACCGTGCCAATGGCAAACCATGCCAGCCACGTCTCTGCGCTAAGGCATGCCAACCATGCTGTGCGCACCACCGTGCCGACGGGCAACCATACCCACGCCGTCTTTGTGCCAAGGCATGCCAACCATGCCATCCGCACCACCGTGCCAACGGAAACCATGCTGACCCCATCTCTGCGCCAAGGCATGCAAACCATGCCAGTGCATTCACCGTGCCAGCCAGAAACCATAACAGCCACGTCTCTGTGCCAAGGCATGCCAACCATGCCATCCGCACCACCGTGCTAATGGCAAACCATGCCCCACGTATCCGCGCCTAAGGCATGCCAACCATGCCACCACGCACCACCTACCAATGGAAAACCATGCCACCCACGCCTCTGCGCCAAGGCATGCCAACCATGCCAGCCGCACCACCGTGCCAATGGCAAACCATGCCAGCCACGTCTCTGCGCCAAGGCATTCCAACCATGCCAGCCACATCCATGCGCCAAGGCATGCCAACCATACCAGCCGCACCACCATGCCAATGGCAAACCATTCCAGCCAGCGACTCTGCGCCAAGGCATGCCAACCATGCCACCCGCACCACCATGCCAATCGCAAACCATACTCACCCATGTCTTTGTGCCAAGGCATGCCAACCATGCCATCAGGACCACCGTGCCAATGGCAAACCATGCCAGCCACGTCTACACCAAGGCATGCCAACCATGCCGGCCCGCACCACCGTGCCAATGGCAATCCATGCCAACCACGTCTCTACGCCAAGGCATGCCAACCATATCACCGCACCACCGTGTCAATGGCAAACCATGCCGCCAGCGCTCTGCGCTTAAGGCATGCCAACCATGCCAGGCGCACCACCGTGCCAATGGCAAACCATACCAACCACGTCTTTGTGCCAAGGCATGCCAACCATGTCATCCGCACCACCGTGCCAATGGCAAACCATGCCGGGCCACGTCTGCGCCAGGCATGCCAACCATACCACCGCACCACCGTGCCAATGGAAAACCATACCAGCCACGTCTCGGTGCCGAGGCATGCCAACCATGCCATCCGCACCACCGTTCTAATGGAAAACCATGCCAGCCATGTCTCGCGCCAAGGCATGCCAACCATGCGCCCGCACCACCGTGCCAATGGCAAACCATGCCACCCACGTCTCTGCGCCAAGGCATGCCAACCATGCCATCCGCACCACCGTGCCAATGGCAAACCATGCCCGCCACGTCTCTGCGACAAGGCATGCCAACCATGCCAACCGCACCACCGTTCCAATGGTAAACCATGCCCGCCACGTCTCTACGCCAAGGAATGCCAACCATGCCATCCACACCACCGTACCAATGACAAACCATGCCAGCCACATCTCTGCGCCAAGGCATGCCAACCATACCCTCCGCTTCACCATGCCAATGGCAAACCATGCCAGCCACTTCTCCACGCCAAAACGAAGGGATGCAATAATCAATCGGATACCCTTCTCTTCGAGGTATGAGATCTCGACCATCCAAGTTCGCCACCTAACGCACGGCAACTTGCGGCCCTAGGCCAAACACCACGGTTTGCACCAAACCCTAGTTTTGGTCGCGCCTATACCATGCCAGCCTCTTCTTCACATCATTGGCTGCCAAAACGAAGGGTTGCAATGATCAACGACCACCCTTCTATCTAAGATGCAGATCTTATCCGTCCAAAGTAACCATCTGACGCATGGCAACTTGCGGCCCAAAGCCAAAACACACGGTTTGCACCTAAACCCTAATTTGGTCGCGCCTACTCTATGGAAAAGCCATGCTCAACGTCAGTCTGCTACAAACGAAGGGTTGCAATAATCAAAGGCTACCCTTCTCTTTGAGATGCAGATCTCGACCACACAAGTTCGTCACACCGACGCATGGCAACTTGCGCCCAAAGCCAAAACACGCGTTTTGCACCTAAACCCTAATTTGGCGCGCCTACTCTATGGCAAAGCCATGCTCAACGATGGATGCTAAAATAAAGCGTTGCAATAATCAACGACTACCCTTCTCTTTGAGCTGCAGATCTCGACCACACAAGTTGGCCACCTGACACATGGCAACTTGCGGCCCAAAGCCAAAACACACGGTTTGCACCTAAACCCTAATTTGGCCGCGCCTACTCTATGGCAAATCTATGCTCAACGTTAGCTGCTAAAACGGAAGGTTGCAATATCAACGGCTATCCTTCCTCTCGAGATGCGGATCTCGACCGTTCAAAGGATCTCGACCGTTCAAGTTCGCCACCTAACTTACGGACCAAAGCCAAAACATCATGGTTTGCATCTAAACCTCAAATTTGGCGCCTATTCTTTGTCAAAGCCATGTCGACTCTACCATGGCCACCGGCATGCCACCATGCCATACGTAACACCTTGCTACACGTTTTCCCATGAAAACACTCGAGACATCTAACACATGTCACAAACTGGGGGATGCTCATATAGGGTATTGGTTTGGCGGTTTACATCATGCGGCGTACACTACGCCCGTTACATGAAAGTGTCATAAGAATAAGGCGGTTAGTAAATACATGGAGTAATGGTGAAACGCTTTTGTAACACCCCGTGTTTTTAGCATGGCGCATGCTAAAAGATGCGCCATTTTCTTGTGATGAAGCCTCATCCAAAGCTTCCTTTGCATGGTAAGATGCATATGGCCCTGGGCCATATCTGGTGCCAAGTAAGGCACATCGCATATGCATATTGGCTAAGGCCAATATGGCATTGGTTGAAGCTACATTGGCCAAGAGCCAATCTTGCATCAAATGATGCATTAGGTCATTGGGTAGATGACCTTGAAAATGTACTGCCAACATGGATGGACATCAAGTTGGATATGGACAGCCAACATGGCTGGAAATAGGGTTGGCAGTGGACATCCAACATGGATGGAGATTGGGTTGGTAATGTACAGCCATCACGGATGGACATTGGTGTGGCCTATGGGCCAGAAATACAGCCATCACGGCCCTTCATCGGGTTTGGTTTGGGAAATGTTCAACCATCCTGGCCGAGCATAGGACCTGGCACGTGAGCCATAACTGAATGTACAACCATCACGGCTGGACATTGGTGTGGCCTATGGGCCAAAGTCGGAAATACAGTCATCACGGCCCTTCATCGGGTTTGGCTCGGGAAATGTTCAGCCATCCTGGCCGAGCATAGGAACTGGCATGTGAGCGGAAGCGAATGTCTGACCATCTTGGCTTGGTTATTCAGGAAAATACATGGAAACGGCCATGAATAGTAAACGTGGAGTTGATGAAATATTTTTGCTCCCCTAATCAGAGTTGTAAAAATGTCAAATAAAACATATATAGGGAGGGGTAGTTGGTTGAAGGTGCATATGAGGACTATGCACCAAGTAAGCTTCACAGCTTAGCCAGAACGCTATGAATGATGCCTAAGGCTCATTATAAGTTGCATAGCCTTACGAATGGAGCATATGACGCTGAGACACCACTATGCCATTCCACGGACTCGATGATGCATCACTTGGATGTATTTGACAGAACGGACTAGGCCATTACCATTTTTGCTTGGCCACGGCCTAGCAAACGAGTTGGTTTAAGTTCCTCGCCCATTCGTGGATGAACTACGGTCTGTGCTTGATCCCTTTAGAGTAGAGAAGGGTATGCGTAGGCAGCCGCAATGAGTTGCAAAAGATTGCCGGGTCCAAAGACGCGTTGGCCCCTCATATCATCTAAGCTCGGTAGCTCGACGCAAGAGATGATTATGCGGACTTGATGAGGCTTAGTTGCATTCCAAGAAGTGGATGCTCATACTTCCTATCAAGTTATAAAAGTTGGTAAGCTTGTAACGAGGGAAATGGCAAGGGCTTGGTGCGGCCCTACGCCAAAGTCCAAGGCTTATGCCCTGGACAAGACATGGCAATGTGACGGTTGCTCGGCTAGCTAGGAAATTGAAGAATTAATTCCCCCTACGTAAAGGCAAATCCAGAGATGCATGAAAAATGCATTGGCATTGGCCTTATGGCCTTAAACTCTTTTGCGGGACAAGGTAAGTTGGAACGGTGTGGAAGCTAAGTTAGCTGTGTCATGCTCCACGAGCATGCTTGCAAGGGAAAATGGACGTGAATTTTCCTATCCCTAAGGCACGGATCGTAGCTTCATCATGTCGCACCGGAGTTACTGACCTGCGGGGCAATGCGCTCAAAGGCGTAATTTTCCGTTCATCACAGCTTGGTATCGGAGCAAGTTCCGAGATAACTCTTTGGATCAGGCGTGAGTGGACTCAATCAGCGAGTATCTTCCTTAACGGAAAACTTTAAGTTGGAGAGTACGCAAATTTATGCGCGAAAAGAGTTGGTAAATCGCTATGCCAGTTACATTGCGAATCGAGTTGAGCTTGTATAAGTGCTGTGAGTTTGCCAGGCCTTTGTGGAACCCCGCTTACGAGCATCCGGAAGACCGTCTTGGATGGTGGGTAGACAATGGGACTGATCATCCCCACACGTTGGCACTGGCCAAGGGTGTGTGTTGTCAGGCCCGGCTAGCATCTCATTTACGAGTGGCAACCCGGTAAATCCGTCAGGGACGGTGGCTTGCATCCCACTGCACTGGCATTAGAGATTGGTCCTCATAGTGTTGCATTAGGTTTTGCTTTGTCATTTCGATGACATCTTCCAACCTTGTGAACCTTAGGGATTCCTGGGTGGTAGTTTGGGATGCTATCTAGGATACCTTATCGAGATATCCTCTTGGCACTGCCAATTACAATTCTTGGTATTGTTGTGGGCACTTTTTGATTCCTGGGCAGGTGGTATGGGACATGTGATCAGAAAGTATAAATTGTTGTTCATGACAACTTGAAGAAACCCGTGATTTCTGAGCATCTGGTATGGGACTTTTGCTCAGGAAATCCAACTCGAAGAGATTTTCCAAAATAGTTTTAGTTTTGAATTTCGGGGACGAAATTCTTTGAAGGGTGTGATAATGTAACACCCCGTGTTTTTAGCATGGCGCATGATAAAAGATGCGCCGTTTGCTTGTGATGAAGCCTCATCCAAAGCTTCCTTTGCATGGTGAGATGCATATGGCCTTGGGCCATATCTGGTGCCAAGTAAGGCACATCGCATATGCATATTGGCTAAGGCCAGTATCGCATTGGTTGGAAGCTACATTGGCCAAGAGCCAATCTGCATCAAATGATGCATTAGGTCAGTTGGGTAGATGACCTTGAAAATGTACAGCCAACATGGTTGTACATCGAGTTGGATATGGACAACCAACATGGCTGGACATCGTTGGAGTGGACAACCAACATGACTGGAGATCAGGTTGGTAATGTACAGCCATCACGGCTGGACATTGGTGTGGCCTATGGGCCAAAGTCGGAAATACAGCCATCACGGCCCTTCATCGGGTTTGGCTTGGGAAATGTTCAGCCATCCTGGCCGAGCATAGGACCTGGCATGTGAGCCAGAACTGAATGTACAGCCATCACGGCTAGACATTGGTGTGGCCTATGGGCCAAAGTTGGAAATAAAGCCATCACGGCCCTTCATCCGGTTTGGCTCGGGAAATGTTCGACCATCTTTGGCCGAGCATAGGAAATGGAATGTGAGCCAGAATCGAATGTATGACCATCTTGGTAGGTTATTCGGGGAAAATACATGGAAAGCGCCATAAATAGTAAACGGGAGTTGATGAAATATTTTGCTCCCCTAATCAGAGTTGTAAAAATGTCAAATAAAACATATATAGGGAGGGGTAGTTGGTTGAAGGTGCATATGCGGACTATGCACCAAGTAAGCTTCACAGCTTAGCCGGAACGCTTTGAATGATGCCTAAGGATCATTCTAAGTTGCATAGCCTTAAGAATGGAGCATATATTTGAGACACCACTATGCTTAGTTCACGGACTCATGATGCATCACTTGGATGTATTTGTGAAACGGCTATACGGACAAGGCCATTACCATTTTTGCTTGGCCACGGTCTAGCAAACGAGTTGGTTTAAGTTGCTCGCCCCTTCGTGGATGAACTAAGGTGCAGTGCTTGATCCCTTTAGAGTAGGGAAGGGTGCGTAGGCAGCCGCATGATGAGTTGCGGCATTTAGGTCCAGCACGTGGGCCTCTCATATCATCTAAGCTCGGCTCGATGCAAGGGATGATTGTGGCCGGACTTGATGAGGCTTAGTTGCATGCCGGTAAGTGGATGCTCATACTTCCTATCAAGTTATAAAGAGTTGGTAAGCGGGTAACGTAGGAAATGGCAAGGGCTTGGTGCGACCTACGCCAAATTCCAAGGCTTATGCCCGGACAAGACACGGCAATGTGACGGTTGCTCGGCCTAGCTAGGGAAATTCGGTTATGAATTCCCTACGTAAAGGCAAAGCCGAGAGATGCATGAAAAATGCATTGGCATTGGCCTTATGGCCTTAAACCCTTTTGCGGGACAAGGGTAAGTTGGAATGGTGTGGAAGCTAAGTTAGTTGTGTCATGCTCCACGAGCATACTTGCAAGGGAAAATGGACGTGCATTTGCCTATCCCTAAGGCACGGATCGTAGCTTCATCATGGCGCATCGGGGGAGTTACGGCCTGCGGGGCAACGCGCCAAAGGCGTAATTTTCCGATCCGTCTGACTTTTGTTCATTATGGAACATCAATTCCAGCGTTACGGTTACCACCTCCTCCTATTTACTCATCCTTTTCTATTTCTTACAAGACCAAAGTACGTTTCACTTTGACTTGTATAAATAGGTCTTACCTATTTCCACCGAACAACAAGTTTTGGTCGGAGCATACAACACTAAACCACTTGCTAGCTTTCCCATCTCGTTAGCTTTCACTTTATGATACAAATCAAACATCTACTCTTCCGTAATCAACTATTCTCGGTCTCAACACTTTCTTCGCTTCCCTCCCTAAAACCAACCCTTCTCCTTCACTTTGTGACCGAAGCAAGTCTGGAATGGCCATTTTTTAGTTTAGGCCGGATTTGTACAGATTGATCTCTCGAATCTAAAGCATTCCCTTGCAGTACATTGTTTAGGGTTTAGACTCGGTTTCTCACCCACTCACGCGAAATTACAAAATCGTGAACCGTTTTCACCCTCAAACAATTGGCGACCACGGTGGGAGGATTGATCTTTCGGTTACAATATCAATTTCCAACTTTCAATCTCATTTTTCAATCCCAACTTCAACATGGTGGAACTCGGATCCCGATCACCGCGAGCCACGAGAACACAACACGGAACCGTCCCGGTGTTAATGTTCCTTCCAGTGACATCACTATGCCACCCTCAATGAGCCAACATCTTTGAAAGCACTCCTTGGTGTTACACCACGGTCACCGGGGCATGAGCCTGCCGCCTCTAATGCTTCTACGCAACCTTCCAATCCGAGCAACACCGAAAGCCCTCCTCCAGGTGTTACACCACCGATCACCAGGGCCAGAGCGCCATTACCGCCCCTAATGCCTTGCCAAGCATGGCACCTCCGACCGCCACCAGGACTCCAGTTAATTACCCCGCCAACAGGACGAGAAACCGGATGAGCCAGAGGGAGCCGACCCCATACCACCATCGGCGATTTGATGGAACGAGCGGGGAGGTCCTTGCTCGAGCCCAAACGGACATGGTCTCAACTCAAAAGAAGTAATCATCTTTCTCAAGGCTCGTGCTGCAACGACTACCACGGAGTCACGCCCTCTAGGGCCGATGGGAAATACCTTCAACACTCTGGCGCAGGCACCTCGATAGAACACATTGGCGTAGGCAGGGGATCCATGCCGGAATCCCGCTAGGAGGAGAAGCCGCCGTCCAATTTTGTCACACGATAGGATTTGGAACAACTTCTTCGGAATCGAGTCAAAGGCGATGAAATAGACATACATCAGCATCAACCTCCTTACCCACCTGAGATACAAAGAATTCCTCTTCCAAGAGGGTACTCTTCTCCTCAATTCACTCGTACCCTTAAATGGAAATGCACGAGAGCATATCTCTCGATTCTGAAGTCCCCGGGCGAACACGAATACAATCATGTTCTCCGTCTGAGGGAGTTTCGAAATCGCTTACTAGAAGAGCATACACGTGGTACAACAGCATCCCCAACTGGGGTGACATGGTTACCGCGTTTTAAAAAAGATTCTTCTTCGTGTCCGAACAAGTTACCTTCTCGGACCTAGGGAGGATGTACCAACGAGATAAAGAACATCCGAATGAGTTCGGCCAAGAGATTCGAGGGTTCAAGCACTAGATTGTCATGACCCAAACGTGACCGAGGCAACAATTGGCGAATTCTGCATCAACGGTATGGCTCTCATTTATCGCGCTTTGCTAGAAAACCTATGTTTCGGACATTATCTGAACTCCACGAAGGCGCATGCGATCGGCCACGACAACACCAAAGCATTATTAGAAAGGGCCGGACTAACCGGAATCAAGACATGCGCGAAACTCGCGAAGTAGACGTCTCATCAACAAGCAAAGTATAATGCCGGCCCCTCCTCTGTGAGTGTGGTAGACGAGGGAAAAAGGAAGGCCCCCATTACGGACCCGGCGGCCTAAACGCGATGCGCTGAAGACGACGAGCAGCTCCGCCACGAAGAGCCGCCGCTAAAGCTCCCATGCGTCGTCGCGAAGGCGAAGGAAGTGTCTTGGATTTTCCATTTCCCATTGAGGAGGTAATCGAACTCCTAGGCGTGGGTTCAAGATGATGTTATCGGACTACCATCTCCCGTGCGCCCACCTGTGCAAAGCCAGGATGGCAAATCCCAAATATTTCCACTACCAGATTTTTTTCATCACCCAACCGGTGATTGCAATAAACTAAAACTTATCTTTAAGGAAAAAAGTAGAGGCGGAGAACTTGTTGGGGAACGAGGGAGTACATAGAGATCCACTTCCTATGAGGGGTGGGGTCTCCGGACTGACTGCAGACTTGTATGATGCAAAGCATGTATGCGAAATTTCTACTTTTCCAAGGCGCAGCGCCATCAAGATATTTTCATGGATCTCAATCGTATCGTGTTAGGCGGATGAATTTTCCTACCACGGAAACCGCGCAAAAACCCAAGCGCTATCGGAAACTATCTTGAAAAGCACAATTGGGGACTTCTTTGACCCAGACCTACTTAAGAGGCGTTGAATTCAGACAACACACTAATCGACGTGACCTCGACTTGAAGACCCAGATTTACTTTCAAGACTACGAAAGTTGCGGGAGTTTTGAAGCAAGAAGCTACCCATATCCAATCAGTGATCAAGAACTCGGAGGGGAAGCCTTGAACGCGCACGTCTATGTTAACCTCGAGATCAAGATAGGAGGCACCATGACGCATGGCAAGTTTCACATTTTCAAAGAACTAGGCTACGACATGATCTTGGGGCGCTCGTGGGTATCCGACAACAAAGCAAAGCGGGAACGTCTCCTTGCCGGTGTCGACACCCGATAGAATCTCCAACAAGCCGTCCAACCCACGTAGCGTCAACAACTTATCCACGGAGGTCGATCACCCGTGGAAACCCGTTGCACCGACTCACAGGCTACAAACACAAGTAAGTCCGGTCAAACGATTTTCTCCATCACCGATCCCATTCCTTCTCTTAGCCCGTCATGGGGACTCGGTACTATTGGCGGCATGGGTATTTAATCAAAAGATGTGAATGGGGCATCGGGCCATTCAAGCGCTTTGCCAAGGATCTAGTGAAGCTCATCCTTAAACCACGAGACCAAGATTCAAGCGGTTGCACAACACCGAACTCATTTGATTGGAGATATGGTAGTCAAGCGACTTTGTTTCAAGTCGTAAAGGTACAGATGAAGATAGCTGCCTGGATTGATCTACCCAAAGTCAAAGAAGACGAGCCGTATCTTGGTGGTAGACGTCATACGGGTGGATATTGCAAGCTCATCAACAGAGCAAGTGGAGGGCGTGATAGTTCACTCGCGATGGGTCAAGCCTTTTAATACCTAAGGCGATGTACTACTTTCTCTTCCGGCCACCTTTCTTTTAGTATTTCCTCGACCATTTTCCTTTCCACTTGATACTTGTATTCTGAGATGAATGCACCGCTTGCATTTCTCCATTAGGGTTTTCGGTTTATTTAAAGCATATCTTTTCTTCCAAATGAGTCTTAGAATCTCGGAAAAAAAAAAAACCGTACAAGAAGTACCTTATTCAATCGTTCGAAGCTCTGATGGGAATAATATACGAATATGGAAAGTCGAGCAACCTATTCTAATGGAAGATTTGGGTCTTTCGAAAATAAAGCTTTATTCAAGGATGTGAAACCACAAACAGGATAATAATTAGAGAAACCCTAGATTCGCCACAAATATAAAGAAGGTGAAAATGAGTCTGCGGCGTCAACTACGCAACAAGTAAAAACAATAACAACGGAAACTAGTCACCAAAGCGGTCACGAGTTCCCAACTCCTCGGTCGGATCCTTTCAAGCACTTTCCCCAACAATCTTTCGGGAAGCAAAGGTTCCATCGAAGGCATCGGTGTAGTAGCCAGCCTCAACGTCGCATGGATGCCATCTCGGCAACAACAACATTCGTCTCCTTCCGGCGCCCGCTTCAACAATTGTGACATACGCCACCATGACTCCCCCGATGTCACCAAGAACAGTTTCGGCGTCTACTCTAAAAGCTATTTCGGTTTCATCAAATGCAGTGTCGCCTTCCTCAGCAACCTTTCGAGGAGGATTTCCTGATTCATCCATATCAGAATCGAGGATTATGACGCCTTCTTGAACAGAGAAGTTACGTGGGTTTTCCCCTAAAAATTTCACAAACTCAATCTTTCGTCGTTTCATCCGAGAAGCAGACCGTTCCGCCCAAGCACTGGGCTGTGAAGATGTGTTGTTGCACTGAAGCCTTTAAACGCACTGGGATGCTTCGTCACCTTCCCATTTCTCCTCCATGTTCACCGAAGCTAAGAAGGTCTGAACATGCACCCACACTTCGCCTAGATAGGTAGGATGTATGTCCCGAATAATTCCACCGAACTTCACGGAGCGAGAGATTCAACTCCATGTGTGCCTCTCATGAGAAGAGCGGGTTGTCATCGATTCCAAAGTTCTTCTCCGAAGAGTTAGAGGTGCGGCTGTCAATGGAAGATCCAACTATGCGCTACAAAACCAGAGAAGGGGGGGTAAGTTTTCACCTTATCTACACCAACAACCTACATAAGAAAGAAGACAAAATGGAAAACTGAAAAAAAAAAAAAAAAAACACGAAGATGATACTGTAAAGGGGACGGGCACAATTTCAAAGCAATCTGTGCGAATGAAGGGTTCAAGATCATCTCTTATATCTAGCGGAAGGCAGCGAAGTCCCAAAAGGAAATCTCCTATTAGCCGCGAATTAAGGCGTGATATCAGTTTTAATTAGAACTTATTCTACCAGCAAAAATAAGAAAAAGTCTCATGCTTGGCCGTGCGAAATAATTAGGTTTTGGTGAGAAAGCGTGGAGGAACGTGTTCGAGACACACTTTCCCGCTTTGATACCTCTATGACGCCAACAACAAGGTTTGAAAGCAGGATCGGCAACGTAACACTTTTGGGATTTAGATAAGGAAAGGATTTCCTATTCGAGATCTGTGATAACAATGACTTAGAGCCCGATGACAACAAGCCTCACGATATCAATAATCCGCGCCATGCCTCATCTCATGATAGCCAGTCCATGTGCACCACGCCAAAGCGTCCAAGTCGCGCCCCGAGCCTCACCGAGCCAAGCCGAGCCCTTGTGAGCCGCTGTGAAACCGGGTTAAGCCAAGTCGCGTCACGCCTAACCAAGTCGCGCCCAAGCCAAGGCCGCGACTCCATTCCAAGTTGTGCAAATACCTGCGGCTCCCATCCCAAACTGACCAACTCGATAAGCCAACGCCTCCACATTCCTTAACCCAACCAAGATGACGCGTGGCCAAACCAAGCCAACATCTGCAACAATCGTATCTACTATTTCCACGGTCTACCCGAGAACGACGCGAGCGAAAATTCATGCAAGGTCGCCAACACAAGGATCATGAAATTGGAACACTCTCGAAAAAGGTTGAGCCAAATTTTCATAGTCATCTTTCATGACCCGTTGTTTCGATTTTTTCCTTGTTTGTCACCATCTTATGCTTACCTCGCAACAACGCTCCTATTCCGAGCTAAGCAGTGGACTTAATGTTGATGGTAGTTTTTAGCCTAGGGATAAAATTGTAAAACCGTACATCTGACATGACATCACTATGACCAATAGCGCATTTATTGAATCGGCGTATTTAGGTAAGGTACCGGGGTACCTTTTTATACATGTGTCATGTTCCACAAGCCAAGAACCCTTAAATGTCCTTGACATCAACTCTTGTATACACCTAACCTAATTCTTCCAAGTACGGTAGCGGCAAACCATGCCGACCACGTCTACTGCGCCAAGGCATGCCAACCATGTCGGCCGCACCACCGTGCCAATGGAAAACCATGTCGGAATCTCTGCGGCAAGGCATGCCAACCATGCCGTGCCCTGCCGTGCCAATGGCAAACCATGCCAGCCACGTCTCTGCGCAAGGCATGCCAACCATTCGATCGCTGCACCGTGCCAATGGAAAACCATACCAAACCCGTCTACCCCGTGCCAGGCATGCCAACCATGCCCGGCCCGCACCACCGTGCCAATGGCAAACCATGCCAGCCACGTCTTTGCGCCAAGGCATGCCAACCATGTCAGCCACGTCTTTGCGCCAAGGAATGCCAGCCGCACCAGTGTTCCAATGGAAAACCATGCCAGCCATGTCTCTGCGCCAAGGCATGCCAACCATGCCCGGCCCCGCACCGTGCCAATGGCAAACCATACCGAGCCACGTCTACTGAGCAAGGCACGCCAACCATACCCCAGCTCCCATTTTGTGACAATGGCAAACCATGCCGACCACTTCTCCGCCAAAACGAAGGGTTGCACTAATGAGCGGATACCCTTATCTTCGAGATACAAATCTCTACAATCCAAGTTAAGCCACCTAACGCACGACAACTTGCGGCTCAAGGCCAAACACCACGGTTTGCACCAAACCCTAGTTTTGGCCGCGCTTATACCATGCCAGCCTCTCCTTCACATCATTGGTTTCCTAAACTAAGGGTTGCAACGATCAACAACCACCCTTTCATCTAAGATGCAGATCTTAGCCGACCAAAGTCACCAGCTGGCGCTTGGCAACTTGCGGCCCAAAGCCAAAACACACGATTTAAACCTAAACCCTAATTTGGCCGCGCCTACTCTATGGCAAAGCCATGCTCAACGCTGGAAGCTACAAACGAAGGGTTGCAATAATCTACGGCCACCCTTCTCTTTGAGATGCAGATCTCGACCACACAAGTTCACCACCTGAAGCATGGCAACTTGCGGCCCAAAGCCAAAACACACGGTTTGTACCTAAACCCTAATTTGGCGCGCCTACTCTATGGAAAAGCCATGCTCAACAACATTTGCTACAAGCGAAGGGTTGCACCCGATAATCAGCAGCTACCCTTCTCTTTGAGATGCAGATCTCGACCACACAAGTTCGCCACCTGACGCATGGCAACTTGCGGCCCAAAGCCAAAACACACGGTTTGCACCTAAACGCTAATTTGGCCGCGCCTACTCTTCTATGGCAAAGCCATGCTCAACTCTGGATGCTACAAACGAAGGGTTGCAATAGTTAACGGCTACCCTTCTCTTTGAGATGCGAGATCTCGACCCACAAGTTCGCCACGGCGCATGGCAACTTGCGGCCCAAAGCCAAAACACCGGTTTGCACATAAACCCTAATTTGGCCGCGCCTACTCTATGTAAAGCCATGCTCCAGCCCATTTTGCTAAAACGAAGGGTTGCAATAATCATCGTGTGACGGACCGGAAATTTACGCCTTTGGCGCATTGCCCCGCAGGCCGTAACTCCCCGATGCGCTATGATGAAACTACGATCCGGGCCCTAGGGCTAGGCAAATGCACGTCCATCTGCCCTTGCAAGCATGCTCGTGGAGCATGACACAGCTATCTTAGCTTCCCACCGTTCCAAAGTCACCCTCGTCCGCGAAGGGTTTAAGGCCATCGGGCCAATGTCGATGCATTTTCATGCATCTCGACTTTGCCTTTACGTAGGTAATTCATAGTTGAATTTCTTAGCTAGCTGAGCAACCGTCATATTGTCGTGTATTATTTAGGCATAAGCCTTGGACTTTGGCGTAGGCCGCACCAAGCCCTTGCCATTTCCTACGTTACCTCGCTTACCAACTCTTTATAACTTGATAGGAAGTATGAGCATCCACTTACGGCATGCTACTAAGCCTCATCAAGTACGGCCACAATCATCTCTTGCGTCGACCTCACAGAGGCTAAGATGATATGATGGAGCCAACGTCTTTGGACCGACAATGTGCAACTCATTACGGCTGCCTCACGTACCCTTACCTACTCTAAACGGATCAAAGCCACGGACCTTAGTTCATCACGAAGGACAAGCAACTCATTCCAACCTCGTTTGCTGGGCCGTGGCCGAAGCAGCCGATGGTAATGGCCTAGTCCGTATGGGTCGTTCCGTCAAATACATCCAAGTGATGCATCATCGAGTCCGTGGAATGGC
Source organism: Papaver armeniacum (assembly GCA_023531295.1). NCBI lineage: Eukaryota > Viridiplantae > Streptophyta > Magnoliopsida > Ranunculales > Papaveraceae > Papaver > Papaver armeniacum. The sequence goes on from JAJJWW010013409.1 coordinate 32,846, forward strand.
ATAGTGATGCCTCATCATTGCTCCATTCGTGAGGCTGCGACTAAGAATGAGTCACGAGCATCATTCATACAGATTAGACCAAGCAATGAAGCTTACTTGGTACATAGTCCGCATATGCACCTTCAATTAACTACCCCTCCTATATATGTTAATTTGACATTTTACAACTCGATTGGGGACCAAAAATCTTTCATCAACTCCCGTTTATTATTCATAGTCGTTGCCATGTATTTTCTGAATAGCAGAGCCAAGATGGTTGTACATTCGAGGTCCTATCTCACATGCCGGTTTTTATCCAGGCCAGGATAGCTGAACATTTCCCAGCCAAACCCCGATGAAGGGCCGTGATGGTTGTATTTCCGACTTTGTCCCATAGACACACCAATGTCCAGCCGTGATGTTTGCCACATTCTAACCCGATCTCCGACCATATTTGGCTGTCCCACTTTATCCAACTCGATGTCTAGCCATGTTGGCTGTACATTTTCAAGGTCATCTACCCCCGACCTAATGCATCGTTTGATGCAAGATTAGCTCTTGGTCAATGTAGCTTCCAACCAATGCCATATTGGCCTTAGCCAATATGCATATGCGATATGCCTTACTTGGCTGGAGGATATGGCCCGGGGCCAAATGCATCTCACCATGCAAAGGAAGCTTTGGATGAAGCTTCATCACAAGCAAAATAACGCATATTTTAGCATGCGCCATGATAAAAACACAGGTGTTACATTATCACACCCTTCAAAGAATTTCGTCCCAGAAATTCAAAACCAAAACAATTGTGGACAATCTCTTGAGTTCGATTTCTGAGCAAAACTCCCATACGGATGCTCGGGAAATCACGGGTTTCTTCGAGGTTGTCATGATCAACAATTTAGACCTTCGAGCACATGTCCCCTTACCACGCCGGGAATCCAAAAGTGCCCACAACAAAACCAAGAATCGCAATTGGCGGTGCCAAGAGGATATCTCGACAAGGTATCCTAGATAGCATCCCATACTACCACCCAGGAATCCCTAAGGTTCACAAGTTGAAAGATGTCATCGAAATGACAAGGCAAAACCTAACGCAACACTGTGAGGACTAATCTCTAATGCCAGTGCAGTGTGATGCAAGCCACCGTCCACGGCCAGTTTGCGGAGTTGCCACTCGTAAATGAGATGCTAGCGGGCACGACAACACACCCCTTGGCCGGTGCCAACGTGTGAGATGATCAGTCCCATTTTCTACCCACCATCCAAGGCGGTCTTGGGATGCTCGTGCATGGTGCCACGGAGAGCTGGCAAACTCACAAAGACTTATACAAGCTCAACTCGATTGAAATGTAGCGGCGCTCTGCTTGATTACCAACTCTTCCGTGCATAAATTGGCATACTCTCCAACTTAAAGTTTTAGTTAAGGAAGATACTCGCTTAGAGTCCACTCCGCATGATCCAGAGTTATCTCGGAACTTGCTACGATACCAGCTGTGATTTAACGGAAAATTACGCCTTTGGCGCGTTGCCCCGCGAGCCGTAACTCCCAGGTGCGACACATGATGAAGCTAATATCCAGGTGCCTTAGGGCTAGGAAAATGCACGTCCATTTTCCCTTGCAAGCATGCTCGTGGAGCATGACACAGCTAACTTAGCTTCCACACCGTTCCAAAGTCACCCTCGTCCGCGGAAGGGTTTAAGGACATCAGGCCAATGCCAATGCATTTTCATGCATCTCTCGGATTTGCCTTTCGTAGGGAATTCATTCTGTGAATTTTCTCAGCTAGTGAAAGCAACCGGTCATGTTAGGTGTCTTGTCCGGGCATAAGCCTTGGACTTTCGCGTAGGCCGCACCAAACCCTTGCCATTTCCTACGATACCTCGCTTACCAACTATTTATAACTTGATAGGAAGTATGAGCATCCACTTGCGGCATGCAACTAAGCCTCATCAAGTCGCCACAATCATCTCTTGCGTTGAGCTACCGAGCTAAGATGATATGAGGAGGCCAACGTCTTTGAACCAGCAATGTTGCAACTCATTGCGGCTGCCCTCACGTACCCTTACCTACTCTAAAGAGATCAAGCATAGACCGTAGTTCATCACGAAGGGACAAGCAACTCATTCAACTCGTTTGCTAGGCCGTGACAAGCAATGATGGTAATGGCCTAGTCTCGTATAGTTAGTTAAGTCAAATACATCCAAGTGATGCATCATCGATTCCGTGGAATGGCATAGTGATGCCTTAGCATCATATGCTCCATTCGTAAGGTCACTTGCGACTAAGAATGAGGCTGAGCATTATTCATACACCGTTAAGCTAAGCTATGAAGCTTACTTGGGTACATAGTCATATGCACCTTCAACCAATTACCCTCCCCTATATATGTTAATTTGACATTTTTACAACTCGATTAGATGACCAAAAATCTTTCATCAACTCCCGTTTACTATTCATGGCCGTTGCCATGTATTTTCTGAATAACTTGAAGCCAAGATGGTTGTACATTCGATCCCCGGCTCACATGCAGTTCCACTTTGTCCATCCGGATGGTGAACATTTCAGGCAAACCCGATGAAGGGCGTGATGGTTGTATTTCGACTTTGGCCCATAGGCACACCAATGTCCCGGCCGTGATGGCTGTCAGCATTACCAACCCGATCTCCAACCATGTTGGATGTCACCGCTTGACTCGATGTCCAGCCATGTTGGATGTACATTACCAACCCGATCTCCAGCCATGTTGGTTGTCCACTGCCAACTCATTGTCCATCCATGTTGGATGTACATTTTCAAGGTCATCTACCCAAATGACCTAATGCATCATTTGATACAAGATTGTCTCTTGACCAATGTATTTTCCAACCAATGCCATATTGGCCTTAACTGATATGCATATGCGATTTGCCTTACTTGGCACCAGATATGGCTCAGGGCCAAATGCATCTCACCATGCAAAGGAAGCTTCATCACAAGCAAAATGGCGCCTGTTTTAGCATGCGCCATGCTAAAAACACGAGGTGTTACACAACGGCTACCTTTCTCTTTGAGATGCAGATCTTGACCACATAAGTTCGCCACCTGACGCAAGGAAACTTGCGGCTCAAATCCAAAACACACGGTTTGCACCTAAACCCTAATTTGGCCGTGCCTGCTCTACGGGCAAAGCCATGCTCTTGTTCGTTGCTAAAACGGAAGGTTGCAATTATCAACGGCTATCCTTCCCTCTCGAGATGCGGAGCATCGACCGTTTAAGTTCGCCACCTAACTTACGGACCAAAGCCAAAACATCACGGTTTGCATCTAAACCCCAAATTTGCCCGCGCCTATTCTTTGGCAATGCCATGTCGACTCTACCATGGCCTTTAGTATGCCACCATGCCACACACACACCTTGCTACCACGTTTTCCCATGAAAACACTCGAGACATCTAACACATGTCACAAACTAGGGATGCTCATAGAGGTATTGGTTTGGAGGTTTACAGCGTGCGGCGTACACTACGCCCGTTACATGAAAGTGTCATAAGAATAAGGCGTTATCCGTGAAACGTTTTCCTTCATTATGGAACATCAATTCCAGGCGTTATCGGTTACCACCTACTCCCATTTACTCATCCGTTTCTATTTCTTACAAGACCGGAGTACGTTTCACTTTGACTTGTATAAATAGGTCTTACCTATTTCCATAGAACAACAAGTTTTGGTCGAGGAGCATACAACACTCGAAACCACACTGGCTTTCCCATCCATTAGCTTTCACTTTCGATACAAATCAAACAACTACTCTTCGGAATCAACTATTACGGTCTCAACACTTTCTTCGCTCCCTCCCTAAAACCAACCCTTCTCCTTCACTTTGTGACCGAGGCAAATGGGAACAGACCATTTCTTGGTTTTTAGGACAGTTTGTACAGATTGATCTCTCGAATCTAAAGTACTCCTTGCGGTACATTGTTTAGGGTTTAGACTCGGTTTCTCACCCACTCACGCGAAACTACCGAAATCAGCAGAAACCGTTTTCACCCTCAAACACCTGGCATTGCACAAAAAAACGGGGACACAAACATAATTTTCAAGGATATCAAAATCATTACCATCAAAACACAGATTTAATGGGTGAAATTTGTGCTAGAAAACACAAAAAATTTCTCCATAACCAAATCAAAGTAATAAAGAAATTTGAGCTGCACCATTGAAACATTAACGACTATATAAGCTAATAGATTGCAAACTTTAGAACAATAATTCAATCAAATAAGCCTATTTAATCCTCTATTGCACACAAAAGAAATTTAAGCTAATTCTAAAAATTGGAGTATAAACATGGTGGTGGTCTTCGTGAAGCCAAAGCTAGAACAAATTGAGATGGAAGCAAAGGAAAATGGTGGTTATGTTCATTTAGCACAGAAAGTAAGGAAGAAAGGTAATGAGTAATGTTACAGTGCTTCGAGTCTCATGAAATTTGTCTAGACTTACACGTGAGATGCTCCCCAGTCCGCAGCTCATACGTTAATAAACTTTAGTGATGATCGGAGCACGTGCGTATGCACGTGCTGGACACTTGTACTATTATAAAGGGAAGACCCCTTAGGCATTGTAGCAGTGAAGCTGCAAATTTCGTTGGACCATTTTTCCCTTGATCCATGCCCATACAAGGAAATAAATAATATAAGAGTATATTAATAATTTAGTTTATTTGAAAATTAACTTCGTAAACTCAGACAAAAGTGATAGACCTGGACCCAGCTTGCACGTGCATACGCACGTGCAGAACACTAGTAATGAATAAAATCAACATAATATACTGCTGGCAGCAAAAGCAACAGATATCCCACCAAGGGCATTCTGGTATGTAAAAAAAAAACATGACAGTAGAGGTTTCAACCTCATTTAGTTTGTCAAGTTAGCCGGCCTGGCTCTCGTATTTGAGATCAGAGAATTGAACTTTTGGTCTAGAGTTTATTTTTTCTTTTATATGGGTTTGGTTAATAATTGATTTCGACTTTCGCCTAGTAATATGGGTTGCCCCGACTCATAATAAAAGAAAGGGATATTATTAGTTGAGTTTTAAAGGCCAACAAAATCAATAACTTCAACAACCTAAAACTTAAACGCATGCTTAGCTAACTCATTCATTTCTACGACCAAATCATCTATAATACAAAATGAGCAACCATATGTGATATCAAAAATCCTCAACATGCAACAATCTTTTGGGATAATCGGTCCTTTTCATTTTTGGGAATACATTCTTGAGTTCCAAATTACACATCAAACCTACAGATGGCAAAGATATAGATGAAACATCAACTTTTAGCTTTTGTGAATAACTCTTAGATTATAGACTAGTATAACCGTTGTCACCGTGGGAGGGCCAAATCTAAAAAGAATCGAACATGGGGTTAAATGCTGACTATTTTCGTCCACGTTTAAGAAAAAGGTGATACTTTCACCCGTTTCCGAAAAAGTGATACTTTGCCCGTTTCCGAAAAAGTGATACTTTTAGTTTAGAAAAAAGTGATACTTTCGCCCCGTTTCAAGAAAAGTATCACTTTTTTTAAACGCTTAAAGTATCACTTTTTCGAAAAGGGCGGAAAGTATCACTTTTTCAACGACAAAGTTTCACTTTTCTGAAGCGGGTTGTGCAAGTATCACTTTTTCATAAACGGAAAATTAGTCGATCCATAAAGCAAAATATGGTTGCATGATGTGTTATGCATCCTTTGTGGTGGTTTGCATAATGGCTATGCATTCAATTTTCGAAATTGTGCCTAAAATTAAAGTATCATTTTTCTTGAAACAGGAGGAGTACATCGTTTTATTAGTTGCAACGGAAAATTAGTTGATGCATAAACCAAAATTTTGATACATAAAGTATTATGTATCTTTTGTGGTAGTTTGCATAATGGATATACATTTAATTTTCTAAAATTGTGCCTAAATTAATAAATACCTCCAAATTCCAAGGCACGGATTTTTATAACCTAAGTTTTGGTAAAAACTCTAAATTTGATATTGTTGTTTGTACTTGTTGCGTAGAGTTTTTTATAACCTTTCCAACAAGATAAATTTTTTAAAATTCCAAGGCACGGATTTTTAGATATGTTATATTAAAGTCTGCTTTCCAATTATACCCCTGAAAAGATAGGATACAAAAAGAGTTATAGTAATTGGACTAAAAGGGAGGGTCATTTTTGGTTTTTCGGCCCTAACCATTCTCAATCTTTTTGTGGTAATTGATCACTTAGATTTATTAGATTTACAAAATAGTGGTCATACTAGTACTAGTACGACCGTTGCCACGGTGGAAAGGAAGTACAGAAGAAGAATCTGAAGATGGGGTTTGTCTACGATTACTTTCATCCAGTTTCAAATAGCAGTCATACTTTCGCCTAGTTTCGGAAAAGTGATACTTTCTCCCCGTTTCGGAAAAAGTGAAACTGCCGTTAGTTTGAAAAATATCGCCAAAGTATCACTTTTCCCAGAAACGGAGCGAAAGTATCACTTTTCCTGAAATGGAATATGAAAGTATCACTTTTCCGAAACGGAAAAATAATCGATCCATGAATCAAAATATGGTTGCATGATGTGTTATGCATCCTTTGGGGTGGTTTGCATAATGGTTATGCGAGTCAATTTTAGAATTGTGCCTAAAATGAAAGTATCATTTTTCTTGAAACGGAGGGAGTACATCGTTTTATTAATTGAAACGAAAAATTAGTTGATGCATAAACCAAAATTTTGCTACATAAAGTATTATGTATCCTTTGTGGTGGTTTGCATAATGGATATACATTTAATTTTCTAAAATTGTGTCTAAAATGATAAATACCTCCGAATTTTTCGCAAAAACTTTAAATTTAATATTGTTATTTGTACTCGTTGCGTAGAGTTTTTTATAACCTTTTCAACGAGATAAAATTTTTAAAATTCCAAGGCACGGATGTTATATTAAAGTTTGGTTGCCAATTATACCCCTGAAAAGATAGTATAAATAAGGTGTTATAGTAATTGGAATAAAAGGGAGGGACATTTTTTGTTTTTCAGCCCTAACCATTTCCAATCTTTTTGTGGTAATTGATCACTTAGATTTTACAAAAAAATGGCCATATAAAGGTCCTCCCTCGCTTCGCTCGGTCGGCCCAATAACCGTTGCCACGGTGGGAGGGCCGACCGAAAAAATCGAACATGGGGTTCGTTTGGCTACTTTCGTCCCGTTTAAGAAAAGGTGATATTTTCGCCTAGTTTAGAAAAGTGATACTTTCGCCCGTTTCGGAAAAAGTGATACTTTCGCCCGTTTCGTAAAAGTATCACTTTTTTTGAAAGCGGGCGAAGTATCACTTTTTCCAAACAATGAAAGTATCACTTTTCAGCAGAGCGCAAAGTTTCACTTTTCCTGAAACGGGTTGTGAAAGTATCACTTTTTCAGAAACGGAAAATTAGTCGATCCATAAACCAAAATATGGTTGCATGATGTGTTGTGCATCCTTTGTAGTGGTTTGCATAATGGCTATGCATTCAATTTTCGAGAATTGTGTCTAAAATTAAAGTATCATTTTTCTTGAAACGGAGGGAGTACATCGTTTTATTTGTTGCAACTGAAAATTAGTTGATGCATAAACCAAAATTTTGCTACATAAAGTATTATGTATCTTTTTGTGGTGGTTTGGATTATGGATATACATTTAATTTTCCAAAATTATGCCTAAAATAATAAATACCTCCGAATTTTTCGTAAAAACTCTAAATTTGATATAGTTGTTTGTACTTGTTACGTAGAGTTTTTTATAACCTTTCCAACGAGATAAATTTTGTAAAATTCTAAGGCACGGATTTTTAGATATGTTATATTAAAGTTTGCTTTCCATTTATACCCCTGAAAAGATAGGATACACAAAGAGTTATAGTAATTGGACTAAAAGGGAGGGACATTTTTGGTTTTTCAGCATGGACCATTCTCAATCTTTTTGTGGTAATTGATCACTTAGATTTACAAAAAAGTGGCCATATAAAGGTCCTCCCTCGCTTCGGTCGGTCGGCCCAATTACTGAGCTCCAAACTACACACCATACCTACAGATGAACCATGTTTTAGGGCATACATGAAAATTTTAGGGCATACAAAATGATTACCCTAACTAGGGTGTGGTGATAAGGGGTATTCAAGGATAAGTAAATTACTTATTTACCCTCAATGAATTCATTAATTTACTTATTTATTTTGTCATTTAATTTTTTTTGATTTTTTTAAATTTTAATTTTAATTATTTTTATGTTTTATTTTTTTTTATTTTTAATTTTTTTTTATTTAACTTTTTTAAACCAAAATAAAATCTTTAGCTAAAAAATCATACAAAGCTATTGGTTGGCAACCTAGCAACAAGCTGGGCACCAACCCCCTCTGAATAGCAATGCCTTTTCTAATGTTTTTTAAAAAAAAAAAAAATTCTGTATTTTTTGAAAGAAATTTCTTTAAAGATTTTTTTTTGTTTCCACTAATGGAAATTGAATTTTAAATGGAAAAAAAATGAATTTTTAAAAAGAATTGAATTTTTTTTAAAAAAATTGAATTTTAAAACAAAAAGGGAGTTGGAGCCCAGCTTGCACTAGCTCAAATTTAAAGTTAAAATAAATAAAATAAGTAAATTAAATTTTTAAAAAATGAATTTTATAAAAAAAAATTGAAAAATTCAATTTTTTTAATTTAAAAATATCTGATTTTTTTAAAGATTTTTAAAAAGTAATAAAAATAAAAAATTTAAATAAGGGCAATTTGGCATTAATCAAAGTATATGGATAAGGGGTTTTTAAGATTACTATCTAATAACCCGTTTTTTTCTTTATAAGTATGCCCTAAATTTTTAGGTATGCCCAAAAACATGGTTCGCCAGGATATAGATGAAACATCAACACACTGGAGACACGGTGTTGGGCCCTGGTCTAACCTACTTATATTACTAACCAGTCTAGCCGACTTAACACAATGACATTAGGTATGCCCAAAAAATTTGAATTTTTT
>JAJJWW010013410.1:0-45717 GCA_023531295.1 Papaver armeniacum
AGGTTTCACCTATTATGCAAAAGATGTAAGTATTGATTAACCTGGCGAGATTGGGGTATACCCAATAAGACAAAATCTGATCATTATGAAGTAAAACCAAGCCACCCCTTAACCTTGTATTTTCTAAATGGCTAAAATGCCCCCACAATGATTAGCACTAATTTAATTAAAATGATTAGATTAGTTAAATTAGTTAGATGATTTATAAGTTGGGTTTTAGAAATAATTTAGAGAGAGAAGTAGAATGAAGTAGTAGAGGAAGTTCTTTTTTTTAGGGGGAGGGGGAGTTAGGGTTTTGAGAAATTTGTGATATGAGTGATTCAAATCCTGATTTTGAAGTGGGAGAGTCTTCTAACTTTCCTCCTACATATGAGTACTTGTATGATGATCTACCAGACCATGATCAAATGGATTACATGCATGACCCTCACTTTTATTTTCCTCAAACTCATGATGGGTATGGAAGTGATGAATATGTTGAGCCAAACGTAGAATCCAATGAGCAAGAAGAAGAGAATGGAGTTGAAAGTAATCAGGTAGACAACCTACGTGGTGAAGATTGTGATTTTTCCATGCAAATAATGGATTTTGGTTTTTTTTTCTTCAGTTTTGCTTCCCTGGGGTCGGAAAGAGCGACGCTTGTCGATCATGCCGACCAAAAACGCAGCGTGGTTTGTAAGTGAACAACGTGCCAACTTTTCATAGCAGTATTCGTGTCGGCAGGGTAGAAAATTGACTCCATGCCGACTTTCAGTTTTACAACACATGAGTCGTTACTTGAAAATGCTTAAGCCAGCATTTTCAAGTTTTCGAACCTTGCCAACTCTAGTCTGGTAGGCCCTGTTAAATTTTTCTTACGTGCTGCATTTTTTTTGTTGTCAGTGGTTTTATATGTCGACCTTGCCGACTTTGGTAATACATATCAACTAACTTTTGATATTTTGTACATTGTTGCATTGGTACCGATGACGGATCAGCCTCAAGCTCAGAAAATTAGGTCCCGATACTTCCGCACATTACGCTAATGATTCGGAATGGGAGGATAAAAATGACGCTGTTAATTGGATTGTTGAGAAAGCAGAGGAGAGAAGATGTGCGTTCTAGTGAAAAACACCCAACAAAATCTACGCGTTTTGAAATGGTATGCGAGTGTTATGGGGTTGCCGGAGGAAAGTCACAAGAGAAAGGGTTATGTGTATGATAAGAAGACGACTAGGGTGTACAAGACGAAGTCAAAGAAGTGTGGATGCCCATTCAAGATTATTTTTTGGAGGAACTAAGAAACCGACAACGTGTGGAGAATAAGTAGAGTTGATGTTGGTTGGCATAACCATAAAGATCCGGAAACTCTTGTTGGGCATTGTCAAGTTACCAAGTTGAAACCGCACAAGTTCGAAAAAGTAAGAACAAGTTGGGGAATTAAACCAAGTAAGCTCCTAAGTAAGTTCAAGAGGGATGACCCGCGTAACCTTTCTTCATTGTCTACAATTTATGCGGCCAAGGCAACTATTAAAAGAATTGAATGGGATGGAAGAAAGGTGATGGAAGAATCACAATAGTTAATACACAAATACAACTACACGGTGAGACACCATGAGTCATCGGAGGGGAAGGTGGATCGTATTTTTCTTGCGCATCCCGATATGATTCAATTGGCGCGTTGCTTTTACCAAGTTTTGTTCATGGATTGTACTTATAAGACGAATAGGTACAACATGCCTTTGTTGAACATTGTTGGACAAACCTAGGATAAGCAATCGTTCACGGTGGCATGGTGTTTTATGGATCGTGAGAAGGATGATAGCTATATTTGGGCATTGGAAACTTTGAAGCTTCTCTACCACGAAGACGAGACTCCCGGGGTTATAGTCACCGATAATGCGCAAGCAATAATGAACGCCGTGAGGATAGTCTTTCCCAATGCACAAAATTTCCTTTGCACTTGGCATATACAATGCAATCTTATAAATAATTGTACAAGTCATATCCAAAAACTGAAGGCAAAGAAAGGAACTAAACGTGTCAAAAAGGAAGATGAACGTCTCAGCAAACTAACTAAAGAGGAGCGAGAGAAGGAGAAAGAGAAAGAAGACGAAGAATGGAAAGAAGGTGAGATCAAGTTTGGGTTATTCATGAAAGCGTGGGATAAGGTGGTTTGGTCGATGAGTGTTGCAAGGTATGAGATAAACTTGAAGGAGTTCGAGGAAGATTGGGGGACTAATTACCCCAAAGTAGTGGAATATTGCAAGAAACAATGGTTGAGGCCACACAAAGAGAGGTTTGTGTATGCTTTTACTTACGACTATAAACATTTCAAACTTGAATCCACAAGTATGGTAGAGCAAGCTCATGGGAGACTAAAAGGTCTACTTTTCACAAGTCAAAATGGGATTGTGACGGTGCAACATGCTATCCATGAGTATACTAATAATAATATCAACAAGATAAAAAAGAAATTCCAAGAAAGTAGCTTCCGGAAGTTGAGGGAGTTTAAGGAGGATAATTGGATGCTTGTTGTTATACATTGCAACATCTCGCATTGGGCATACGTTTTATGATGAAACATCTCGCTTTGTTTAAAAAGTATAAAAAGTATGACGACCCGAGCACTCCTTGTAAGTGTAGGATAATGAAGGCTATCGGACTTCCATGTCGTCATATGCTTGGTAGGTATAAAACTCCCATTCCTCTTGATGATATCGATCCTTATTGGAAGCAATTATCTTTCAAACCGGCTCCAAGAGAAGATACCGGTGAAGAGTTTGGCGATATGGAACTTGGGAGAATAATCCTCGAAAAGTACCCCAAGTTGAATAGGTTGGACAAACAAGATATGAAGCACAAGTTGATGCCGATTGTTTACCCTTTTATGGAAGAACTTCAAGAACCGGCGAAACAAGATCCAACGGGTAGACCACCTACCACAAAGACGAGGGCGGAAGAAAGAGAACAAATTAAAGAGTATTTGAGTACAAAATGCGATCAATCCGAAAGGGAACAAATTAAAGAGCATTTGAGTACAAAGTGCGATCCATCCGGACATGTTTATACCGAGGCGCAATACAAGGAGGATCCGGGTAAAAAGAAAAGAGGTCGTCCGTGGAAAGAAACAACTACACCAACGGTTTCAAACTTGAATCCAAATGGCACTCCACTTCTTGAGAGTCAAGCAAGTATGGAATTTGTTGGAAAGAAAGGGGGTCGGCCAAGGAAGGATGCAACTACACCAACGGTCTCAAACTTGAATCCAAATGGCACTCTACCTCTTGAGAGTCAAGCAAGCCAAGGAGATATTGCGAAGAAAATAGGTCGTCCAAGGAAGGTAGCACAACCGGTGTTGCAAGAGTATCGCGTACAACTCCCTCCAATTATTCAAGAGTTCGTTATTGGTACCGATGACGTCCCAAAAGATGGAAATTGTGGGTTTCACGTTGTCTCGCAACAATTGGGACACCTAAGTGGAGCGGTTGAGGAGAATCTCACCCAATGCCAATACATAAGAAAGAAGATGGCCTCCCGACTAGAAAACGACAAGGAGTTTCATATCTCAATGATGCTAGAAGGTTCCATGGAGGACAAAGAAGCAACTTTTAAAGATTTGCTAACTAGTGTTAAAGGCCCGGAGGTAAATGCACCGGTCAAATGGGAGCATTGGTTGAGAATGCCGGAGTGTGGCCATCTATTGGCGGATACGTGGAATTGTGTGGTATATTTTTTTAGTAAGGGACTATCTATAGCATTTGTACCGAAACATGCGGTTTGCGTGGAGCAACTCAAGCATAGAAGAATCGTCATGGCTTTGGTGGATAAAAATCATTTTATTGGTCTACAACTTAACAAGGAATGTCCATTACCTCCTCTTTGTAGGTTTAGTTTTTGGGAGAAGTTCACAAACAACAAGAGCAAGGAATGGATGAAACTTTATGAGGACAACATGGACCTTTGGAATGTTTTAGATGAGTCTAGGGAATGTCCCATAGATTTGACTAAACTACCTCCAATAAATTTGAGTGATGATTGATTATGGTAGGAACTAAGGAATCTTTTTGGAGTACTTTTGTAATCGCATTCTTATTTTGTGTAATGTACTTTGGCGTACTACAAATGAATAAAATGGATGTGGTTTTTTTTGTGTATACTCCTTTGGTCGGATTGTATTTGTCACACGACCCTGCCGGCCCTCCGTGGTCGGCATGTTATTAATTCGTCAAGTCAAGCTTCAGAAAGACTGCATGAAAGCAAAGGAAAATAGGCCTGGAACGGTCGACAAGGTTTTTCCATATTACAGTGCCGACTGTCCCAAGGTCGGCAGGGTCTTGGTTTCGTCAGGTTGCCGAATTTTATCTGGTCGGCATGGTTTTTGAGGTTAACAATGCCGACCAAAAGCAGACAAAAACTTGTTTCTCGGATGTTCTCATGCATTAAGTCGGCAAGGTTTATGAGGAGTAACCCGCCACCATATATTCAAAGCATGGTGTGTAACCTCTTAAGTCGTCATGCTTGTGAAGAATTCAACACGCTTTTAATTTAGTACAATGCCGAAACGTACATCGAATACAAACCTTAATTATAGCATACAAACGTTAAAAACTTAAACCTAACACATTTGGGACATAGATAATATCTTTTCCCAGTCTGAGAATTTCTTAGAGAGGTAATTAGCTTCATCTTACCGTCGCAACATGGATGTGCATGGTAGAAGGTTGATTTTAGCAACTTCATCTTCATACGGAGCTAGGCGCTCATCTATCCAATAGAAAAAACCCACAACAAGTGCATTTTGAAGCATACGGCTGATATACATCTCCTACTGCATCTTTCATGAGAAATAAGAATCCCTTACAACCTTGAATAGTGCATTTGCTTCCTTCAAAGGGACAATCGTTTGCAAAGTGACCACTTAGTGTTGATGATTTGTCGTATGCGTCAAAAATAATTTCACTTTCCTAAAGTATATGATAAGAAAGAGTTCGTATCCACGGAGAGGCGATTGTAGTTATTTCATAATCAATTTCTTGAAGTAACCAATTGGGGGGATTTCTGAATTTTATGTAAGCAATAAAAGCAAATTAAAAACAAAGTAAATTGTAGAAAATAATCAATGGAGAGAGATATTGGTCAAGGAATTCATCTTCAATCTTAGACATGTGCTTGAATATATGATTAGAATTACAATTTAATCTCTTGTGTTATCAAAAGCCTAGAGAATCAAGAGAGCAAGATAATCTATTAATTTCCTAAGTTCATCAACACACACATTAGAGCTGCGTATGTGAATTCTACCTAAAGAATAACCTAACGCCTTGCGCTAATCAAGTTCAATTCCTAGGAGCATTAAGTTTGTAAATAGGCTAATCAATGCAATTGTCATGCGTTGCACATAACAATTCGGACAATGGTCAAACTCTACATATGATTACGAGAGTGTATCACTACAAACCGTAAACATATCATGCTACTTGTATTCAGGGTTATCGCTCGATGAAAAACCCTAAAATAGCTATGGACTAAGATGCAAGCTCAATTAATTGGCCACTTAACTAATCAAACATCATAATCCTATCACAATACATCAATCATGTGATTTTAAAAACAGTAGAGATGTGAACGATAATCAAGAGAGAAAACTAATACATAAAGCAAACACAAGTTTTATAAATAGGACTACATCCTTCACCAATAATATAAAATTAGCTACTCATAGCTATGGAGTTCATCACCAAAATATAAGTTGAATAAAGAAGAAGATGAACAAAAGCAAACCCTAGTTGTGTAAACAAAAGCGGCTCTCCAAAGTTCCAAGAATAAGAAGATTTCCAAAAATTGTAGAATTCCTCTTTTTATAGCTTTTCCTTTCTTCCAAAATTAGGTCAAGTCTTCAAAGTCCATTAGATGAAAATCCACCAAGCCCATAAAAGAGAGAAACCCGTGTAGAAAATATGTCCAAAAAGTCGTCGCCGGAAAAATGGTATTATGGCCGGAAATCAGCCGGAGAAGTGCCCGGAAATCGGTTCAGGTGACCGGCAAAGTCCGCCCGGTCACCGGTCAAATGAGTCGACTCGGTCAGGTCAACTGAGTCAACTCAGAGTCAAGGCGAATCAAACCAGGTCACTGCTCAGCCGATTCAGATAGCTACTCAGACGAGTCAGGTCTGGCTCAGTCTGAGTCACTCTGGCCTATGCCATTTGCACTGCTAATTTATGATGCACAATCCTTGTGTTGTAGCTATACATCCGGCCATAATGGCTGGTTCCTGCAGTTTCAAAGACAGCAACAGCTCCATCATCACAACTCTAACCTGACTGCCACTGCCATCTCGGCAACATTTCTTCCATTCCAGAGACTGCGCTTGTAGAGTACCGGCACAAAACCACCAGTATCATCCTCTTGCACCTGTAAAGCCAATACCAGCTCATTCTAATTCAATCACCAACTCCACCCAATATCCCCTGGCACAATAATCTGCCTCACAGACCAACACCCTGTTTCAGCTCTATTGCAGGAAATAGCATCACCACAAACCACTAAAGCTGCTATTCCCTCTTTGTACCTCCTCAGAGACATCCTCAGATTCAGTCATCACAGCCTCAATATACCATTCTCTTCCACACATCCAGTGCTGCTCATGCCTA
The DNA here is from genome assembly GCA_023531295.1 of Papaver armeniacum. NCBI lineage: Eukaryota > Viridiplantae > Streptophyta > Magnoliopsida > Ranunculales > Papaveraceae > Papaver > Papaver armeniacum. The sequence continues at coordinate 6,633 of JAJJWW010013410.1, forward strand.
CAACACCCAAATTGTACTCAAGCCACATCATTTCTGAGCCACACAGGATCAACCTGCACCATTGCAACAGCATCACCAATTCTATACAAAATCATCTTCTAGCTCAATTTCTGCACTTCCCTGCCAGTTTAGTATCACCACCAACAACCTCAGGCCATCATTCCAATGCAATGCCATCTCAGATGCAATTCATAGGCAAACATTATATCAGTCCATTCACCAGGACCAACAACACTCCACTCTGCTCATTCAAGTGTCACAGTTCCCTTCAATCATTCATTATGTTCATTAGCAACCCATGTACAACTCCATAACCTCCTGCCAAACTGAGGCAACACCATCTTCATAAACCCAGCTACCTCAAGCCACTGCCATACAAACTCATTTCAGATCCTCCTCAGCATTGCAGTTCTACAGCTTACCAACTAACCCATTTAAGTTCTTATCTCCCATTAACACTACCATATATCATCACTAGTACCTGCAATAACTTGGACTACAGCTCAATCTCATACAGATCCATCCCTGTCAGCCTTATTTCCTCTCCCTGACTGCAACAACATAGCATTAACAACTCCAACACACTCCATTTTCCTGAATTCATAACCACCAACCACTAGCTCATATTCCTATAATTTCAGTTCAGAAGCAAACCACCTGACACTCATTGCCACCACTGCAACTCTGCCACAGCTGCAAATTCATCCACCATTCAGCTCCAGCTCTTGACCTGAAACTGCAATCAATAATTTCTAAGTCTTCTTTGTACCCAGCAACATCGATTCAGATCAACCCATACCTCTCAACCAAACATCGAACCCATCTCACAAATTCATCTCAATTACCACCATACCTCTCTGTGACTTCAATTCCACCACCCCTAACCTGATTTGACTACAGTACAAGCACCACCATCTTCTCCATTGAATCTCTCAAGAACACAAACACAATCCCACTTATAAAAATGATGTCTCAAATTTCTCATAAACAGCAACAGGGTCTCATTCGAACTCATCTATCCCAGATTCAATTTCTCCTCAACCCTGAATCACTTTCATTAGCAGCGAACCCCATCTCAAATTCCTTACTTGCATCACTGAGAACTCAGATCTCTTTCCTCCATTGAACTCTCACAAAGCAGCCTCTTCATCGATCTACCATCAACTTCTTCTCCCACTCTGCGAATTTCGATCTCTAACAATAAAGAACTGCCATCTTTTCTCTCTATTTCTTGGTGAAACGGATAATGATTGAGAGAAAGACGATTTGGGTTAGTGTAGGAATGAACCAGTGGATATGGCCACCTTGGTGAAACGGATAAGGGGTACCCATCTGGCAGCCCCTTAACATTTGCTGGCTGTCATTTAATACTTCTCCAAAAGAGAGTTGTCCCTTAACCTTGGGTCAGCTCCATATATCACTCGCCTGTGAGATGACAATTTCGCCCTTTTTGCTCAAATTGGATAATTTCTTCTTCTTTTCCTCCGTGCGACTCCAGAATACCTAATAACTCAAAAACACGTGTAAAGTACATAATTCACCAGAAAAATAGCAAAGAAAGCGTAACTACTAGATAGTAAATTAGGTGTTTTAGACATCTATCAAGTGTACAAAGGCTACAAATATTTGGTTGTGTTGCACTTGAAAATTCCATTCTTTATGCAAGGTTGAAGATGAAGTTGAGAATGCTTTTATAATAACAACACACCTAATATCTTGATTTTGAAATTTATAGCCGTTGAGCATTCAATGACTTGTACTTTGTACCTAAAAAGTGCAACTAACATTTAAGTCGGCAAGGTCGAGATTTCAAACCATGCCGACCACCACTCCCTGACAGCATTGTGGCATATAAAGCCTAGTATGGTCGTCAAGGTAGAGTTTACACACCATGCTAACTCAGTAAAACTCTAATATTGTCTAAAACTGCACAAAAAAGAATAAGTTCTAAAGCAACTGAAACTAAAAATTAACATAAGTTTAACAAGTCTAAAACCACAATCTAAGAGTTCAAAACAAACATAATGTAAGAGTTCAAACCACAATCTAAGTTTCTAAACCAAGTGAAACATAATAAAGTTTAAGAATTTCATGGATCCTTCTCATTGTTGTTATCTTTCTCCCCATCACTAGATTTTTCACCATCACTAGCTTTTGCACCAGCACCAGCTTTTGCTTTTTCCTTATCTGGACTTATGTAGTCACCGGCCTCATTGTAATAGGGGTTCACTCCAGAAAATTCACATGCCCTGAAAAATGTTCTTGGATCAACCTCCTCTTCTTCCTCCTCGATGATGTGCATTCAACATAGTTGAGGGATTGCTAGGATTTGTGCATAAACCTTAGGAATTCTTCAGATCTTTCTTACCCATCAAGTAACTTTCTTACAGGCAATTCTCTTGGCCGTCTTTAGGATCTTCTAAATTGGGATAAATTCCGTCAATAAATTCTAATAGCTCTTCTGCAGTTACCGTACAAGGTAGATCTTCTTTTTTTTACTCTGGGAACCTAAACCATGCACAAATAAAAGATATGAAATCTTTACACACTGAAAGATGGTTCTGATCATATGGTCGGCAAGGTCGAGAATATATACATTACCGACTAATACTTACTCGGCATGGTTGTAATCATATACCAAGACGACCAACACATAGTCGGTAAGGTCCTATACAAGAAAGATGCCGACGGTTAACTTAGGAAAGTAAGGTTTCTGTGACCCAAAGTCGGCATGGTACAAGTCTAAGACAATGCCGACTATACGTAAGTCGGTATGGTTTGTTAATATACCCTTCCGACCCTGGTTATTGTCTAACAGTCGCCATTGCTGCTATGAAAAGTCGGCAGGTTATTCATCCTGATACCATGCCGGCGCTTACAAAACAAACAAGAGTCGGCGTAGTTTTAAATTATCGACCTTGCCGACCAAAAACCCTGAAAATCATAATGTTCGATTTCTAACCTAATATAACAATATAACACATAAGAATAATGGGTTGAGTTTAGAAATCACTTACAGTCTTTTATTCACCGGCGGAGGGTTTTTTTCAACATTCTCAGGGATTGGATTTTCGGGTTTGCTAGTTCCAACTTTTTCCTTACCTTTTCCCTCTGATTTGGATCTTCTCATGTTACTTGTTGAATCTCTCTTGCTACTGGATCGAACCATTTTTTGTAGAATATCAAAATTTAAATTTTTGCTTGATTTTGGTTAATGGAATAAGATGAAGGAATGAGAAGAGGGGAGGGATTAGAGAAGATAGATTAGGAGAAGATTAAACGTTTATAGTTTTTAAGTTTAGGGTTTAATTTTAGGTTAATTAGTGCAGGGGTACTAAAGTAACTTCATCCTGTTTTGACCTCCCCTTAGTAAGGGCACATGTCCATTTAAATTTGGGTATACCCCAATCTCGCCAGGTTGATTAAGGGGGAGAAACACATCACCGTAGTATTACTTCAGAGTTGGGATACAACTGAACTTTGGAGAATGAATAATATTATGTTTCTGTATAACGACGATTGAGAATATTTGTTTTCAAAAGTTGTTATCGCTATGGAATCGATTCTTCAAAAAAAAAACGATGCTAAGTTAAACACGTTCAGAATCATTGCAGCTTGAAATTACGAAGAGTTCAAAGAGTTGAAGAAGCCAAGGAAATCAAGACATGATGGATTCAAGGAGTTGTCAAATATTTATTTATTATCCATATGTATTGATAGTTTTGTCACTAAAATTGACAAAGGGGAGATAGTTAAAGCATTGCTCGGTCGAACTCACAAGTGTTGTTATCTCAAGCTTGTTGTCAAATTTAGTTGTCAAAACTATATCTTGATTTCTAGTCTACAATTAGTCAAGTCTCAGACTAGGATAAAAATGTAGTTGATAAACAGTGGATCACGGCAGTCATCATTGCGTTGTACCGTTTGAAGGCGAAGATCAATCGAAGATTTTGGAGAACTTCATCAACAAAAGGTAAGTGAAGACTGAACAACCTATAACTCAAGCTATATTCACTTTTCTATCATTTGAGACGATGTTGCATAACTAATTAAACATTTATGCATAGACAAGAGTTTCGAGTCAAGTTTATCTTGGTAATTAGTTCTCGAAATATAATGACTAAGCTTAATGAACATTTGTTCATACTTGATGAATTTCGGTTAAGGACAATTTATTGTTCGGGATCAAAATCATGATTCAAGTTTACCATTCGGAAATATCCCGGAACAGTGATATGTGTCATTGATGTTATTTGGGAATGTTTCAAATTTATTTAGAGAGAAATATAGAACTACTTGAAAAAGCGGGGGTCTAACAACCACACCCAATATTTCGTTTAGGAAATCTGTATGGACAAACTCCAATATACTTTCAAGAGAATCGACTAGACAATCAGACTCAATCAAGGAAAAGTATATCCAAGAGTTATATCTATATTTCTCAATTCAATCTGCAATCAAACAAATAGGAATTTGCGAGCCCGATTGATTATGAGAAATAACTTGGACGGTATCAAAAACCAATATCCAAGTGTCAATCAATTTAATCAACAACTAAGAGGTCGGATTCACAAACTGATTGAGCTTACGCACAACCTGTGATATTTTAATTATATAAACAAATATAATACGGGAAAGAAATAACACAGACACCAGAAATTTTGTTAACGATGAAACCGCTAATGCAGAAAAACCCCAGGACCTAGTCCAACTCTGAACACCACACTGTATTAAGCCACTACAGACACTAGCCTAGTATAAGTTAACTTCGAACTGGAATGTAGTTGATCCCTAACCAATCTCACACTGATCAAGGTACAGTCGTGTTCCTTACGCCTCTGAATCCCAGTAGGAATATACGCACTTGATTCCCTTAGCTGATCTCACCTACAACTAAGAGTTGCTACGACCTAAAATCGAAGACTTGATAAACAAACTGGCTCCCACACGTAAAAGTCTATTGAATAGATAAATTTGTTTCCCACAGAAATACCTACGAGTTTTGTTCCGACTTTTGATAAATCAAGGTGAACAGGAACCAATTGATACACGGGACTTATATTCCAGAAGAACAGCCTAGAAATATCAATCACCTCACAATAACTTAACTATATGGTAGTAGAACAAGTTATTGTGGAATCACAAACAATGAGACGAAGATGTTTGTGACTACTTTTATATCTTACCTATCGGAGATAAATCTCGAGCAAATCTTAGAGAATATAGTACTCAATACGATAGAACAAATTAAGATCAGAACACGCAACAACAGAGAAAATAGTTGGGTCTGGCTTCAGAATCCCAATGAAGTCTTTAAGTCGTTAACCTATAATGGTTTTCGGAAAAACCTAGGTTAAAGGAGAATCGACTCTAGTCGCAACTAGTATCACACAAGAGGTGTGGGGATTAGGTTTCCCAGTTGCCAGAGTTCTCCCTTATATAGTCTTCAAATCATGGTTTGATAACTTTTGGACAAAGCAATCAATATTCACCGTTAGATGAAAACCCGATTAGATTCAAGCCAATATCTTTCAATCGTTAGATGGTCTTGGCTTGTTACACAAAAATGAAATGTACCTTCATTTAGATGTGGTTAACCGTACCTAAACGTGTACACTTAGTTGGCTCAACAATAGTTAACCGAAGTTAGCCATATGAACACTTTTATATCAACCTTGTTCATCTTAACACAACTACTTCAAATGACTCAAATGAAACTAGATATAGAGTTGTTCAATTGTTTATATTCTCATATAAGTATACAAAACACAAATGAAGCTAAATCGGTTTTGATTCACTCGAATCAATTCATGAACATTATAGCAATGGTTTGCAACGATTGCATTCCTTATTATATAAATGTATTTGTTCACGAGTATGTAAACATACTTAACCAATTTTAGAACTTAACCCACTCAAGTATGCAAACGTGTACGCATGCCTAGAGTTGCTGGACTTGGTTTGTGTCCACCAGTATGCAAGCGGGTACACTTGCAAGCGTCGTTCACAATCGAACTCAGTTGAAGTTAATATGCAAACGTGTACGCATACTATAGTTCTCGGACTTCAACTGTTAAATCAGCACGCATACGGGTATGCATACTAGATTCACGGACCTGGAATACTTTTACAATAGTTAGCATACAAGTACGCATACTGTGCTATATCCAGTAATTGGTTAATTATTTTAAACTCTCATTTCAATCATTGAAACATTCTTAGAATACGAGAATAGTTGTCTCATACAAATTATTAGCTTCAAAGCAATTTTCAAGTGACCAAATGATCAATATGAAACATTCCGAGTCTACATCAAAGGACTGTCTCACACAAATCATATAAGATGTTACCAGGCGATTTTCACATGATCATCTTTTGACTTTCGTCAAGAATATAAGATGAACTTGGTTAAGGTGAAAGCTTACCAACACATATTTCGAGAAATATGTAAGCGAGTTAAACTCAGCTCGAAATATCGAATGTGTATAAATTAATGTCTATATAGCTATACGACTTTGTCTCAATAGTAGATAGAGTAGAAATAGACATCTGAGTGATAGATGAGTTTAAGTCTCCCCATACCTTTTGTTGATGAAGTTCCACAAGATCCCCTTAGTAGTTCTTCGTCTTCAATCGATGAACGCCGTGAAGTCTAAAGCTCAACTACACATTCTATCCTAATGCGAGACATAGCTATAGGTAGACTAGAAATCAAGATTTATAGTTTTGACAACTAAACTTGACAAACAAGCTTGAGATAGCAACGCTTGCGAGTTTGACCGAGCAGTGCTCTAACAATCTCCCCCTTTGTCAATTTTAGTGGTAAAACTATCAATACATGTAGATTAAAAAATAAATAAACTTTGTAGCTTCTCATCCAAATGCTTGATTTCCTTGGTTCTTCAACATTACTCGAAATCTTTGTCACTTCCAAGTACTCCAGTGATTCTGAACGTGTTCAACTAAACATCATAGTTGTTGAAGATCCGTAGACATAACAATAAGAAAACAGTTGCTCTCAATCATTGTTATACAATGTCATAATATTATTACACAGCATCAAAGTTCAAGTGTATCACAACTTTGACAACAATAATATGGTGATATGTATCACTCCCCCTTAGTCAATACTTCATCTCATAATGAAAACCACTCCCCCTTACATAATGATCCGTAAACCAAATGTATTTGTAGTGTGAACTACACAATAATTCTCCTCCTTTTTGTCAATATAAATTGGCAAAGGTACGAAAACTAGCAGGATCATAATGAAATTTTCATAGAGATACTTCATGACTAAAAGAGAACATATCAACTTTGTTTCGATGATTTCATATAGTCGAAACTTAGTGTATTCATCAAGGAGTTTAGAAATATACAAGAAAACTCCTACAATATTCCACAACCACACTCCCCACAAAGATTTGGCAATTAAGCACAAGTTCATTCCCGATAAAATGAACTCTCCCCATAAAATGTCATTCCCGAAAGTACAACAAGAACGACCTTACTTTTACAAGAAAAGAAGGATTTATTTGGACATTAACAAATTACATGAGACGTGAATTTGTATCCAGAAAACTCAATTAAATTAACCACAAGAGAACCCATGATTAATTTAATCGGAAATGCTCAACATAAGAAAACTTACGGAGCCGTACAGTACTTTCACATAGAAGTGGATCAGGGAAAGATCAATATTGCGGAATATTCAAAGATTCATTCTATTTTTCATCAAAATTTGCATAATGATACCATAGACTTAATGTTTGTCATCAAAAGTTCATTCTATTTTCCATCAATATTTGCATAAAGACATATAATATACTTAACTTTTGAGAATATATGGGACAATCATAGTTCACGGACGTAAACACACATATCCCATAACAATTTTTGCAATATATAAAACCAATAAAGATTAATATTGCAAAATCATCTTCCAAGTAACTTAGAATTTAAATGAATAAATCTAAAAATATTGCAAGATGAAAATCGTTGGCAATAGCTATGTGTAATCACAATAATTGCTATTCGAATCCCTAGTTATCCTTCTTAAAAAAACAAGAATAAATTCTCATAAGAAGTTTCCTAGACATGACAAAAACAACAAGAGATAAATAATTTACCATCATCTTCATCATCGAAAACCATCCAAGAGGCTTGAATAGTATCCATATCTTCCTTGATTTCGGGAAACTTAGTAGCAATCACACGTAATTGTTCTTGTACACATTTTACCTTGGAATTTATTTTATACACACCCTTGTGAATTTGATGAAGGAGACTCAAGGTGGTAGGATCACAAGAACCGTCAAGGGAATCACATCTTTGTCTTTTGCAAGCATTCTCCTTCATACGTTTGAAATTACAAGGACGAACAAGTTTGGGAGTTCTAATAGAGTTGCCAATAGGAGCAATAGAGTATGCTTGACAAATTTTCTCAATTAAGAAAGGAAAACCTAACTTCTTGTTGGATGACGTCATTGAGAGCATTTGAAGAATGATGAATCCACAAATATCAAGACTTTGAGAACCCAATTCAAGGAAATAGACTAACTCCGCAAACTCACGACTCCACTGAGAGTTCTCAATTATGGAGGGACAAAGATTAGATATACCAAGTTTTCCAAAAGACATCAAAGCAAGACTAAGATATTTAGTAGGAAATTTCCCTTCAATCCAATCAATATTCTTCCCACAAAGACCATTAGAAATGGTTTCATATGATGGTCTTTCTTCCTTGATCTAAGAAGGCGAAAATTCCCCAAAGGAATTTTGGTAATCCTTGAAATCAACTCTCTATTAACAAGAATCCTTTCTCTATTTATCATGGTCTTGAATTCCATGTCATCAAGATCAACATCATGGATGTTAGCATAGAAGATTCTTGTGAGAGTGTCAAAACCTCCACCCAGACCATTGAAGATGTTTCCAAGATTAAATTTTCAAAACAAACCAAATCTTCTTTATGACCACTAATCACATCAAATTTCTTTTCTAGAATGAAACCACTAGAAGAAATTCTTTCAAAGATCTTACTACTAGAATCATTGATAAATCTAATTCTAATAGAATCTAGATTTTTAGGTATAATCATGCTAGAAGAAGATGAATCCAAGTTTTTTGAAGCCTTCTTTGAAACCTTGAAATTTCCCATGAGATCTAAAAAATGAGAGAACAACGAGAAGGAAAAAACTTACTTGATATGCTTCTTGAAGATTAAGAAAACTTTTTGCCTCCCTTGGACCTCCAAAGATGTTTTTAATGGAGATGATACATGAACCCTAGAATTGTTCACGTACGCGGACAAGAGAAGGAAGAAGAAGGGTACGCATACCACAACTCTTATAACCCCATTAATGATATTGGACCCAATCATGAACCGCGACCCACAAAAAGAAGGAATGATTTCTAAAACGTTCAACTACCAAGGTTCGCACACTGTGAAAAAAAGAAAATCAACATAGTGCTATAAAAGGATAGTAGAAAAACTACATCACTTTATTAACCTCGGGTTGACAGATAGAGAATAAATCTGTCAAGGAGTTTTTCCCAAAAAAAAAAAAAAAACAAATTAACCTGCAGACAAAAAAATAATTAAACCAATACTTTTCCCATCTCAATTTATGTACAAATGGGGTATAGCCAAGCTTGTTACCAAGAGGCTAGGTGTGCAGAGTGAACCTCATGCAACGTCTCTGGTTGATATTGTGAAATGTACCAGAATTATAATTATAGTAATGATGATACTCAAGGTTAATAGAAATTTTTAACTCCTTTTTCTTATGACCAAGGAATGACGTTTTCTCACAATTGGAACCTACACCAAACTTACCAGAAATATTTTTATCAATTTCACATGAGTTGGTAGTAAGCTTAGTTCGTACATCATGAATCATGATTTGACAGGTGCGAAACTTTTATCGTAACGATTTTTTTACTCAATCGAATTGAGTCTTTCTAACAATTTAAAAACGCCTTCAAAAGCTTTAAATAGATCTTTGTCAATTGATCCATCATGATAATATTCCTCAAAAAGATTAAGAAATAATCTAGTGAGATTCCATATCCTTGAGCTTTGACCACATTTTCTTGAACAATTTTTCTTAGAAGAACTTTTATTTTTTCCTTTAGACTGTTTTTCATCATATAAGTTTTCCAATATCTTAGATGGAATGAGATTATCTTGAGAGACCAGAGGTCTTGTAGATAATAAGTTCTGAACAATCTTTAAGGAATTATGGCGTGCATTATAGATACCCAGAGCAAGTTTCCCAAGGTAATTTCCCATAAGGAAAGACTTTAAGTATCATCCAAACACAAACTTATTAGGTTTATAGCGTTTGCCGGCTCTGATACCAATTGAAAAAGCGGGGGTCTAACAACCACACCCAAAATTTCATTTAGGAAATCTGTATGGACAAACTCCAATATACTTTCAAGAGAATCAAATATACAGTCATACTCAATCAAGGAAAAGTATATCCAAGAGTTGTATCTCCATTTTTCAATTCAATCTGCAATCAAACAAAAAGGAACTTGCGAGCCCGATTGATTATGAGAAATAACTTGGACGCTATCAAAAACCAATATCCAAATGTCAATCAATTTAATCAACAACCAAGAGGTCGGATTCACAAACTGATTGAACTTACATACAACCTGTGATATTTCAATTATATAAACAAATATAGTGTGGAAAAGAAATAACACAGAATACACCCGAAATTTTGTTAACGAGGAAACCGCAAATGCCGAAAAAACCCCGGACCTAGTCCAGCTTTGAACACCACACTCAGATTAAGCGCTCTGGACACTAGCCTACTACAACTTAACTTCGGACTGGAATGTAGTGGAGCCCTAACCAATGTCACACTGATCAAGGTACAGTCGCGTTCCTTACGCCTCTGAATCCCAGCAGGACTTTACGCACTTTATTCCCTTAGATGATCTCACCCACAACTAAGAGTTTCTACGACCCAAAGTCGAAGACTTGATAAACAAACTGTCTCACACGTAAAAGTCTATTGAATAGATAAACTGTTTCCCACAGAAATACCTACGAGTTTTGTTCCGACTTTTGATAAATCAAGGTGAACAAGAACCAATTGATATACCGGACTTATAATCCCGAAGAACAGCCTAGAAATATCAATCACCTCACAATAACTTAACTATATGGTAGTAGAACAAGTTATTGTGGAATCACAAACGATGAGATGAAGATGTTTGTGACTACTTTTATATCTTACCTATCGGAGATAAATCTCGAGCAAATCTTAGAGAAGATAGTACTCAATACGATAGAACAAAGTAAGATCAGAACACGCAACAACAGAGAAAATAGTTGGGTTTGGCTTCAGAATCCCAATGAAGTCTTTAAGTCGTTAACTTATAATGGTTTTAGGAACCTAGGTTAAAGGAGAATCGACTCTATTCGCAACTAGTAACACACAAGAGGTGTGGGGATTAGGTTTCCCAGTTGCGAGAGTTCTCCCTTATATAGTCTTCAAATCAGGGTTTGATAACTTTGGGACAAAGCAATCAATATTCACCGTTAGATGAAAACCTGATTAGATTCAAGCCAATATCTTTCAATCGTCAGATGGTCTTGTCTTGTTACACACAAATGAAATGTACCTTCATTTAGATATGGGTAACCGTACCTAAACGTGTACACTTAGTTGGCTCAACAATAGTTAACCGAAGTTAGCCATATGAACACTTTTATATCAACCTTGTTCATCTTAACACAACTAGTTCAAATGACTCAAATGAAACTAGCTATAGAGTTGTTCAATTGTTTATATTCTCATATAAGTATACAAGACACAAATGAAGCAAAATCGGTTTTGATTCACTCGAATCAATTCATGAACATTATAGCCACGGTTTGCAAAGATTACATTCCTTATTATATAAATGTATTTGTTCATGAGTATGTGAACATACTTAACCGATTTTAGAACTTAACCCACTCAAGTATGCAAACGTGTACGCATACCTAGAGTTGCCGGACTTGGTTTGTGTCTGCCAGTATGCAAAAGTGTACGCATACTGTCGTTCACAACTGAAGTTAGTATGCAAACGTGTACGCATACTATAGTTCCCGGACTTCAACTGTTAAATCAATACGCATACGGGTATGCATACTAGATTCCCGGACCTGGAATACTTTTACAACAATTAGCATACAAGTACGCATACTGTGCTATATCCAGTAATTGGTTAATTGTTCTAAACTCCTATTGCAATCATTGAAACATTCTTAGAAGACGAGAATAACTGTCTCACACAAACTATTAGCGTTAAGCAATTTTCAAGTGACCGAATGATTAATACAAAACATTCCGAGTCTACATCAAATGACTGTCTCACACAAATCATATAAGATGTTACCAGGCGATTTTCACATGATCATCTTTTGACTTTCGTTAAGAATATAAGATGAACTTGGTTAAAGCGAAAGCTTACCAACACATATTTTGAAAAATATGTAAGCGAGTTAAACTCAACTCGAAATATCAAATGTGTATAAATTAAAGTCTATATAGCTATACGACTTTGTCTCAATAGGAAATAGACTAGAAATAGACTTTTGAGATAGATGAGTTTAAGTCTCCACATACCTTTTGTTGATGAAGTTCCACAAGCTCCCCTTGGTAGTTCTTCGTCTTCAATCGATGAATGCCGTGAAGTCTAAAGCTCAAATACACATTCTATCCTAATCCGAGACATGGCTATAAGTAGACTAGAAATTAAGACTTATAGTTTTGACAACTAAACTTGACAAACAAGCTTGAGATAGCAACGCTTGCGAGTTTGACCGAGCAGTGCTCACTATAGATTTGGATACAACACTACAAAAATAGGTCATATTCGTGAGGGTTTTTTGAGAGGGGTGATCGAATTTTTCAATTGAGTTGTAGTAAATGGTTCGTTGAGACTTGTGAAAGCAATAGATTTTAGACTTAATAAATTAAAAATAAAGAAAACTTAACTCAAAATTTGATTTCAAGATATTAGGAAAAACCAAGATACTGATTCCACTATTACACATGAATGAATAACGGTAAATAACCCAAAAATCTAATTATCTTTTAAATCCCTTATAATCAGGCAAATTCTCAAAAATTAATTGTATCCCCTAAGCATAGATTATCTTAATACAAAGCATAACCTATCTAATTGAATCACAACTAATGAAGAAAATTATGCAAACAATTAAATACTCTGCAAAAGCAGTGATTGAGTGAATTATTAATTATAAATTAGAGAAAATAAAATAGTTACCAATTATTCATGCGTAAATAGCTTCCTCATTGCCTTGGTTGTGGGAGAATTAGCTCATCATCATGTTGGAAACACACTCAAAAGTTGATTTCATTTATGCTCAAAAGTGGTTACAAATGATGAAAAATGGGAGAAAAAGATTAAAACCGGGTTTTTGTAACTATTATAATTGTTGCAAAACTGTGTTACCAAGAACGATACAAATATAGCGTCACTGTCACTGTAGCTATAGGACCTCGTCTCGTGTCGTTAACACTGTTGATAAACGACTGTCGTTTTGGGTCTAATGTTCTTCGTGTTCTTCAATGGCAGCAGCAGCAGCTGAATTCTCCAACTTGATTTCTATTGCTCTGTGGTTGCTCTAAACTCTCCCCAATCTCTCCGTCCCCCTTTTTTGATATACCAGCAACTATTTATAACCCAACAGGGACAAGAATCTTCGCTCATTACTCCGGAAAATCTTCATTTACTCGAAAATATTTTTCAGAGTACATGAGATTTCTTCCCTGAATTAACTTCCCACTCTGTCAACGAGTGCTTGATAGTCCTGAATCTTCCTTATTTAACTTCTTCACGATTCTGCAGCGGCCAACGTCTAACCAAACACACGTATCCACGCTGTAATCCCGTGAAACTCTTCACCCATTGACGCGCTGCCCTGTTTTGTTCTCTCAGATTAACTAGCCAAACTAGACCGAAAGTAACTCCTATACCATCCCTGTCTAGCTCATAGTAACACACCCAATTGATTCTAGCCCTTTAGTCTCACTACATCAAGCCCAAAATCGCAACCCTAGTTCTGCCCTATGAAACCAAGTTTTCCCGCCAAAAGTTTATATTCAAATGGGGAAGATGGGTGCGATGGATAAATGGGCTATATATAGACGTGGGTGCCCCTTAGCAAAAGTGAGGGTCCGTATAGCAATTGTCCTCCGGGGGTCTAAAAAGCACTTTTCGAGCAACTTTTTCCGCATAAGTGTAATTCTCCAATAACACCTAAACAAACATAAAAACACCAAAATTAGTACAAAAATCGAGACTAACAATAGAGACACTGAGGACAATTCAGACATAAAAATGTGTCTATCAAATACCCCCAAACTTATTATTTGCTAGTCCCGAGCAAATCTAATCTAGAAAATAAAATGACTACGCTTAGCACGTGCAGCAAGCTAGTTAAACCGCTAGGTGGCCCTAGTGGCGGAGTGTTGTCTCCTGAGGGTTTACCATGGTGTACCCACAAAACCTTTACCTGCACCTAGCTATCTATGCGTAACCTTGGAAGGCACTAAAGAATCTCCTTGGTTGGCATACTTATTGACTACAGGAGGAAGTACCACGATGCGAAATTCCAATTGATGTACACGAGTTTGCACTCAAGCATACTAAAATTCATATAAAGTGACAGAGCTCTACTCAGATAGTTTCTGGACATCATAAACCGGAGTCAACCAATCACATGGATAGGTTAAGAAGATGGATGTAGAGAAAAAACGTGGATGATGTTGACTAAGGTGAACCTATCCTAATGGACTCGAGATATCGGTTTGGACTAATATCAACACACTCGGGCATATACAAGGGAACCAAAGGGTCGATAAACCTAACTCTAGGTCAACTCACCGGTATATACAAGGGTACCAGTGGTCGACTTTATTGTATTTTTTTCCGGTTGGTCTAATGGTCTGGTCTTTCATTTTTTTTTATTTTTTTTTATTTTTTTATTTTTATTTTTTTGTATTTCAGTCACTCTATTTCACCCTAGCAATGGTAAAAAGAAAAAGAAAAAGAAGTGATCAGGATTCTTTCGATGTTTCCATCACGAGGATATGGCAAAACTACCATGTTTACTTTTCTAACACCTGAGCTCTGTGCTTTTATGAATAAACTCTTCTAGATGTTTCCATCTAATCAGATTGGTTCCTCAACTCCTACAACCAAATGTTTCCATCCACTTAGATTGGTTAGTGCCGACCTTAATAAATATAAATTTCTAGGCTCTGGAGTTTATTTATTGCAACTAAAAGCTAACAAAAAGTTTCTTCCCCACCCCCAAACTTAAATCTAACATTGTCCTCAATGTTTCTAATGAAAGAGCAATACCAAAAAGTAAAGTAACATGAGGAATCAATAAAGAGACAAGTCGGAAAGATAGTACCTGGGTGAAGAGAGAAATCAAAACTAATATACAACATACAATCGCCTCGATGGTCAATCAAGGGTAAACAGTGGTCCTCCGTGAGGGACCTCCTCAACATCACCCGTAGGGAAGGGCTCTAAAAAGGGTTTCAATCTCCGACCGTTAACCTTCGAATAACTACTACCGTCCGGTGTCTCGATCTCAACAGCTCCATGAGGAAATACAAAGGCATAACAATAAAAGGACCCGTCCACCGAGAACGAATCTCCTGTGGAAAAGATGCAAGTGGGTATCATACGGAAGAACTTTTTGACCTGGAGAAAATGACTTCCTTAAAATATTTCTATCATGCACAAGTTTCATTTTGTTTTTATACTCCTTAGCACTATCGTAAGCATCTATATGAATCTCTTCCAACTCATTGAGCTGGAGTTTCCTATGGGCTCCTGCCTTGTCAAGTGAAAAATTTAGCTACTTAACAGCCCAATAAGCTCTATGTTCTAACTCAACAGGTAAATGACATGCCTTGCCATACACAAGCCGATAAGGCGACATTCCAATGGGGGTCTTAAACGCAGACGGTAAGCCCATAAGGCATCAAGAAGCCTAGACGACCCGCCTTTTCGATTAGGATTAACTGCTTTCTCTAATATACGTTTTATCTCCCTATTGAAACCTCTACCTGACCACTAGTCTGTGGATGATATGGGGTGGCTACCTTATGTGTAATACCATATTTCTTCATCAAAAGCTTAAAAGGTCCATTACAAAAGTGCGACCCTCCATCACTAATTATAGCTCGCGGTGTACCAAAACGTGTAAGTATATTATTTTTCAAGAACTCAATCACAACCCTATGGTCATTGGTTTTACACGCAACCGCCTCAATCCACTTAGAGACATAGTCTATAGCGACAAGGATGTATAGGTTACCAAAAGAATTAGGAAACGGACCCATAAAGTCAATACCCCACACATCAAAGACCTCGACAACTAAAATAGGGTTCAAGGGCATCATGTTCCTACGGGAAATGGTTCATAATTTTTGGCAACGTTCACAAGTAACACAGTAACTATGGGAGTCTTTAAACAACGAAGGCCAATAGAATCCACACTGCAATATCTTAGCAAGAAGCTCTTCTTAGCACTAAAGTGACCCCCACAAGCATGATCATGACAAAAGGAAATAATACTGGACTGGTCACTCTCAGGTATACATCTCCTAATAACTGTTCTGGACAATACTTAAACAAATAAGGATCATCCCAAAAGAAGTGCTTAACCTCGACTAAAAACCTAGAACGATCTTGTTTACCCCAATGTTGGGGCATTCGACCAGTAAAAAGATAGTTCACTATATTTGCATACCAAGGTGATTGGGAAACAGAGAACAATTGTTCATCAGGAAAGCTATCCCTTATATGAAGGGAATCATCAGGGGAACTAACAACCAGCCTAGACAAGTGGTCTGCTACTACATTTTCTGCACCCTTTTTGTCTCTAATGTCTGGACAAAATTCTTGTAATAAAAGGATCCATCTAATTAATCTATGTTTGGTATCCTTCTTAGACAAAAGGTATTTCAGAGCAGCATGATCAGTATAGATTATGATCTTAGAACCTAAGAGATAGGGTCTAAACTTGTCTAAGGAAAACACAATGGCCAACAGTTCCTTCTTTGTAGTGGTATAGTTCAACTAGGCATCATTCAGAGTTTTGCTAGCATAGTAAATCACATGAAGTAATTTGTTTTCTCGCTGACCTAGCACAACACCAATAGCATAATCAAGCATCGCACATGATCTCAAAGGGTAGGTTCCATTAGGTGCATGGACTATGGGGGCGGTAGTAAGTAAAGTCTTAAGCTTCTCAAAAGCCTCTAAACAAGCATCATCAAAGACAAACTTAACATCTTTTGCAAGCAAATTGCAAAGAGGTCTAGAAATCAAGCTAAAATCCTTAATGAATCGACGATAAAAACCTCGCATGCCCTAAGAATGACCTAATATCTTTTACGGTTTTTGGGACCTGTAAAGTCTTAATAAGGTCAACTTTGGCTTTATCTACCTCTATACCCTTAGAAGATACGATATGCCCTAAAACAATTCCTGATCGAACCATGAAATGATATTTCTCCCAATTAAGCACTAGATTATTTTCCTTACATCTAGTCAACACTAATGACAAATAATGCAAGCACTCATCGAAATTTAACCAAACACTCGAAAAATCATCCATAAAGACCTCCAAGAACCGTTCTACCATATCTGAAAATATGCTCATCATGCAACGCTGAAAAGTCGCAGGGGCGTTACATAGCCCGAAAGGCATGCGTCTATACGCAAAGGTACCCAAGGGACATGTAAAAGTGGTTTTCTCCTGATCTTCTGGGGCAATAACGATCTGATTATAGCCATAGTAGCCATCTAAAAAGCAGTAATGACTATGTCCAGCTAATCTCTCTAGCATCTGGTCGATGAAGGGAAGGGGAAAGTGGTCCTTCCTAGTGACCTTGTTCAATTTTCTATAGTCAATACAAACACGCCAACCCGTGGTCACTCGGGTTGGGATTAACTCATTATTATCATTCTGGACTACAGTAATACCAGATTTCTTGGGAACAACCTGAACAGGGCTGGCCCACTTACTGTCTGAAATGGGGTAGATAATGCCTGCATCTAACAGCTTAAGAACCTCGGTTCGAACTACTTATTTCATATTAGGGTTTAGTCTTCGTTGCATCTCCCTAAAGATTTGGTATCTTTCTCTAAATAGATCTGATGCATACAAACAGTAGGACTTATTGATCGTTGTCGTATGCGTCAAAAATAATTTCACTTTCCTAAAGTATATGATAAGAAAGAGTTCGTTTCCACAGAGAGGCGATTGTAGTTATTATGTATTCAATTTCTTAAAGTAACCAATTGGGGGGTTTTCTGATTTTTATGTAAGCAATAAAAGCAAATTAAAAGCAAAGTAAATTGTAGAAAGTAATCAATAGGGAAAGATATTGGTCAAGGAATTCATCTTCAATCTTAGACATGTGCTTGCTATATGATTAGAATTACGATTTAATCTCTTATATTATCAAAAGCCTAGAGAATCAAGAGAGCAAGATAATCTATTAATTTCCTAAGTTTATCAACACACGCATTAGAGCTGCATATGTGAATTCTACCTAAAGAATAACCTAACGCCTTGCGCTAATTAAGTTCAATTCCTAGGAGCATTAAGTTTCAGAAATAGGCTAATCAATGCAATTGTCATACGTTGCGCATAACAATTCGGACAATGGTCAAACTCTACATATGATTACGAGAGTGTATCACTACAAACCGTAAACATATCATGCTACTCGTATTCGTGGTTATCGCTCGATGAAAAACCCTAAAATAGCTATGGACTAGGATGCAAGTTCAATTAATTGGCCACTTAAATAATCAAACATCATAATCCTATCACAATACATCAATCATGTGATTATTAAAAACAGTAGAGATATGAGCGATAATTAAGAGAGAAAACTAATACATAAAGCAAACACAAGTTTTAGAAATAGAACTACATCCTTAACCAATAATATAGAATTTAGCTACTCATAGCTATGGAGTTCATCACAAAAATATCAATTGAATAAAAGAAGAAGATGAACAAAAGCAAACCCTAGTTGCGTAAACAAAAGCGGCTCTCCAAGTTCCCAAGAATAAAACGTGATCCCAAAAGTTGTAGAATTCTTCTTTTTATAGCTTTTCCTTTCTTCCAAAATTAGGTCAAGTCTCAAAGTCCATTAGATAAAAATCCACCAAGCCCATAAGAGAGAGAAACCCATGTAGAAAATATGTCCAAAAATACGTCGCCGGAAAACTGGTATTATGGCCGGAAATCGACCGGAGAGGTGACCGGAAAACGGTTCCGGTGACTGGCAAAGTCCACCCGGTCAACGAGTCAACTCGGGTCGGGTCAACTGAGTTTGGAAACTGAGTCAAACCAGGTCGTCAGGTGAGTCAGGATCATGAGTCAGACCCGAGTCAGCTATTCACGAGAGCTAACTGGGCTGACTTGTCTTGGCTCAGGCCATGATACAGGCCAAATGTTGTGTTGCGCCATCATAATGCATTAGTCATTTCAATCCCAGCCATAATGGCCAGCACACTTCCCTATCACTTCTAAAATTCAGCTGCAATTGCACTACAACCTGCAATGCCTCAAATCCTTCAGCTTCAACCCAAATTCAATCGCACCACTAATAACTCCATGTACTCGTAACCCATCAGTAACCATTCTCTATAGCCGCACTTTGAGCCCTCATCTCGCACCCATGGCAATCACCAAAACCACCTGCTAATAATCACCACCCTTCCATGGCACAACTAACCCTTTACCTGCAACAGATGCAACCTACACAAGCTCAGGCAGAACCATCTCCTTGTTCTCATACATTCAGTTCCATCTCTCTGCCATAGAAGCAACACCATCTTCATTATCTCAGTACTCATATCAATTCCGCCTTTTCATTCAGCTCAACCACTTGCCTGTAATCATTGTCTCAAATCCACCATTCTCCTTCTCTCCCGTATGACACAAAGACAACACAATCATTCCCTTGAATATTCAGCCACCACCCGCAATTATAGCTCCAAAAATCGCTGACCTCGCAACCATGTCTTGCAATCTCACGATCCAAACACACCCAATTCCCGTCTCAAAATCCAAAGACAAGCTTCCACCCGCAATCTTCTCAACTCGCAATCTTCTCAACTCCTACACTTCCGGCTCGCCTCAATCCTTCATCCATAGACCGCAGTCGCAACTCTTTGTCCATTTGAGCAAAGAACCAAATTAATTTCTTCATAGACTGTGGCCTCAAATCCTGTCCTAGCATTTTTCTATTGTATACACACCCAGCACACTCAACACCATTCAAATTACCTGCAAAACCATCAGAGTTGCAGCCCAATCCACCACCGCAATGACAACACCACCAAGGATTTAACCACCAATCGCCGTCCGCTTACTCTTCATTCAAGCAAGAGACTTCATGAACCTCTCAAGCCCTTAAATCATACATCCCATCTTCAACATCCATAAGGTAATCATAATCGCCTTCGCTCAAATTCATCATGTAACCAAAACCCATTTCATCACCGAGAACCCATTCGATTTTGGCTTGTAAACCCTAGATTTCCTTCCCAAATTTCTTCACAAATCAATCAAAGCCATTACCGATTTAACCTCTCTCGCACCACCATCTACAATTTCTCAGAATTCCTTAGAAACCCAAGCAGCCACAAACCCTAATTGCTCGTTCGAACAACCAACACACATCGTAAACTCCTACAGCTTTATTTGCATCAACACCATACTTCAACTGAGTTCAAACCGAGATCCATTTCCGTTCATGGCTTAACTCAACTAGACTTGAAATCACCCGAGACCCATTCTCCGATTCTTCTCTTCAAGTTACGTAACCGACCCATCTTTGATTTTCACATCAATTTCTTCATAGCAAGAACCCTAACCTAAATTCCATCGACCTATTCTCGCAGCTCGGATTCCATATGAACCCCAGCTTCTCATCCATTTTCCTGCCATTAATCACTTCTTCTTCTCTCGTCTCTGAATACTAGAATAGCCGCCATATCTCACTCTACCTCTCCATTTTCACCCGAGCTACCATCGAAATTAAGCCGCCCCTGTTTCTCTCGAGTTGAAAGATGATAATGGTTGAGAATTTATTTTCTATGAATTCCAGGGCTTGTGTAGGAATAAAATGGATACAACCACCCATATAAAGTGGATAAAGGGTACCCAAAGTGACCATAAGCACCCACTTATTAATTAAGGGCCACCAAAGTTCTTTGCTCCATGCTTCTCTAGACTAAGTCATGGTGTTCGTCTCTTATTCTTTGGCTAGGCTCGGCTCTCAATAGCAGTGCACGTGAACTGACCTTTGTGCTCCTTTTCGCTCCAAAAGCTAATTTCTTCTTATTTTGTTCTCGGTGACTCCATTGCACCTGATTAGCTCAAAAGTAATCATAAGATACATAATTTACAAGAAAACCCGCAAAGAAAGCATAAACAATAGATAAATATCACGGTGTTTACAACACCTATCACTTATACCCTTAATGTCTGCTATGGTCCACCCAAAAGATTCTTTGTTGTTTTGAATGACGGTCACTAGCCTACTTTCCTGATCACTATCCAAGTCGGAAGCAACAATCACAGGTAAAGTCTCAGACGGGCCTAAAAACACATACTTCAGGGTATCTGGAAATGGTTTTAGGTCCAAATTAGGAGGCTTTTCTAAAGAAGGAACTAGGGTAGATTTAGAAACTGGTAGTGGTTCGAACTTAGGTTTCCATCCATTACTAGTGTCTAACAAAGGGGTTGAATCTAACAAAGCATTCACCTCATTAATCACATCATCATCATCAAAATCAATCCCAAAGTGAGCTAGGCATTTCTCTAATGGATCTTCTAACAAAGTGTTTGGTAATGACTCCTCGACTAATGTTCCTATCATGTTTAACTCTTCTATGCTCGAGTCATCTAGTTCAGAGGGTAGCTTACTAATATGAAAGACGTTCACTCAATAGTCATAATACCGGTTAAATACGCTTAATGATCGCATTGGATGTAGCTAAAAACGGGCGACCTAAAATTACTCAGATCTGGTTCTCGGGTCGGGGGACATGTTGGGTATCTAGGATAACAAAATCCACCGAATAAATAAATTTGTCGACCTCTATGAGAACATCCTCGATCACACCCCGAGGAATTTTAACGGACCTATCACCTAATCAAGAGTCATACGGTAGGTTTCATCTCACCAAGTCCTAGCTTAAGGTACACATGGTATGGGAGTAAGTTCACACTGGCTCCTAAGTCAAGCAAAGCTTTCTCAACACGGTATTTACCTATTGTGAAAGAAATAGTAGGGGACCCCCGGGTCTTTATACTTAGGAGCAAAGTGGTATTCTGAATAATGGAACTCACGTGACTAGCTAGGAAGGCTTTCTTTTGAACACTAAGCTTACGCTTTCATGTACACAAGTCCTTAAGAAACTTGGCATAAGCGGGAATCTGCTTAATCGCATCCAACAATGGTAGGTTGATAGTTACCTGCTTAAAAACCTCCAATATATCATTAAAGTTGGACTCCCTCTTAGTTGGAACTAGCAACTATGGGAATGGGGCTCTAGGAACAAATCCTGGCTCAATATGACCCTCATTGGTCTCTTTAGAGACTCTATCAGTCTACTCATCATTTTCTGGCTCAGAAGGGTGAACTACAACATGTTCACTATCAGGCATGGTTACCTTGTTGTCTACCACTCTACCACTCCTAAGGGTTTTAATAGCATTCACATGTTCTCGATGGTCTTCCACCTACTTCATGAACTCCTCTAGGATTGGGTTGAGTTTGACTAGGAAACTTACCTTTTTCCCTCAAAGACTCATTTATCCGACTAACTCCGGGTTTTCAACTCGGAAATAGCTCCGAGAGTTAGCATAACCTATACTCTTACTTTCATCTATCCCTTGCTCAACCATTTGGTTGATCTTTTCGTAGCTTTTAATAAATGAGGCGAGAGTATCCTCTAAACTTGTGATCTTTTTATCCGAATGGTTTGGAACCGGGGTTGACTCAAAAGTTCTTAGCATAACCAAAACCGGGGGAGGTGAGAATTACTAGATCGACCTTGATTCTGGCCCTTAGACCAAGAAAAATTAGGATGGTTTCTCCAACCAGGATTATAGGTCTCCGAGTATGGGTCAAACTTCTGACGGTTTTCAAACCTAGAGTTGTTATAGACAGCATGGGCTTGCTCTTCACTAACCTGACCTTCCCAAAATGAGTTATCGGGCTCTATTCCACAACTAGAGACTTGAGAGGTTCTATTAGGTTCAACAAGGGACCTATGTTTAGACTTACCCATTTCCAAAGCTTCTAACCTTCTAGACAAAGTAGCAAACTTAGCATCTGACCCGAAGCTTGTATCTACCACATTGGTGCTACTTCTATTGACCAAGAGTCTCTTAGGGGGTTCAACACAAGACTCCCACTGTTGGGATTTCTCAAAGAACAACTCCTAAGAAGGTAAAGGCATCCTCAACACTTTTATTAGTGAACTCACCAAACAAGACATAGACTCGACCATGGCTTTGGTCGAATAGTCTAAACCATCATAAATAATCTCTACAAGTTTCATCTTATCAAATCCATGGTGAGGACACTGGGATAGGAGATCATTGAATCTCTCTAAAAACCTATAAAGAGAATCTCCCTCTTGTTGCACACTAGCACTAATTTTCTGCCTAACAGCTGTAGTTTATGCTTAGGGTAGAATTTTATATAGAATGCAGCAATAAGTTCCTGTCATGTTTCAATGGATTCAGATGGTAGGTTGTTTAGCCAGGTCTAGGATTTATCCTTCAAGGAAAAGGGGAACATCTTAAGTTTCAAAACTTCATCAAGAAGGTCTTTTATTCTAATTGTCCCACAAATTTCCTCAAAGTCCCTAATATGAAAATAAGGGTTCTCATCATCTTTTCCTAAGAATATAGGGATCATCTGAAGAATACTAGGTTTTATCTCGAAATTAGCCGTATTGGCTGGAAATTTAATGCACGAAGATCGGTTGGTCCTAGTTGGGAACATGTAATCTTTCAAAGTTTCCATCGCTGGCATAGCTGAAGTACTAGGTGTACTTTCCTCACGAAGAGACAGATTCTCAAAACTGAAGTTTCCAAAAACGGGGCTCTCAAAAGAAGAGTCTTCGATTTCCCCGCCTTCACAAGAAGAACTACTAGGTTTGTCACTAATCAAAAACAAAAGAAGAACTACTAGCTTTGGAAGAACTACTAGGTTTTTCCAAGCCCGTTCTTTAATGACCTCGGGCATACACTAGAAAAACAAAAGAAAAAGAAAAATCCTAAAAGGAAGGGAAGTTCTATGCAAACACAAACAAGGCTGACTCCACCATAACAAACCTAATGATTTCTAGCAAACAAAAAGCATGATGGCTCCACTTAGATTGTTTCTAAACCAGCTTCTAATCTTTCGAAAAGGAACTCGTTACAACTGAGCAAAATCTCTCTGGATCAATCCGAGTTGAAGTAAGTTGAATAGAGGCGAGGAAGCTGCGTGGATCTTTGATACCCAAGGCCTCATCGCATTACAAGGCGAGCAAAATCACGCATTCAACTCACGTAAAACCATCATGAACTTCAAGTATGCTTAAAAGAGTAACCAATATTTTTCGAACGACTTTCCTATTAAGCTCGTTACCCTATCGGTCTCGATCTATTCCAAATTTTAAAGCTTAGGTTCGCGTTAAGTATTGTTTTCCTAAGGCGGGAAAGAAGAGAACGGTGATGAAATCCAAACCCTTATCTTGTATGGCCAGGCCTTGCCCTTTACTAGGAAATTAAAGTAGCCGTATTCAGTTCCTCGACATATATGCAAACGAAGGAATACAGTAACCCGCTTACAGGGGATTCGCGAGTGTTTCGACAAACTTACCTCCCCTTCCAGACGGGGGATGAACCGTTGTAGTCGACTCGGGCCACAACTCCTATGTCATGTACGAACCCAAGGGGCCGAGGCGATATCGTAATCGCCGTCCTTCTCTGCACACAGTTTATATTTAAACTACCCTTCCATAGGGTTTAAAAATAAAAGAATGTCCAAATGTCCAAATATCCAAGTCCAGAGTCCAAAAAGTAAAGTGCACAAGAAAAGGAAAGTCTAAAAAAAGAAAAATATCTAAAAAAAAAATGTCTCTCTTTTTTTTTTTTCTCTCTTTTTATATAAAAAAAATCTTCTTCTTTCGCTCCTTTCGCTTTTCCTTTTACTCCAAGTCTTTAAGTATTCACCAAAAGCTTTGGCAAAATTTTCTTTCGCTCCAAATTCCAAATTTTGTAAGGAAAAGACAAAACCCAAAAACGTAAAGAAGAACAAAAACAAATAAAAACCTAAAAAAGAAAAAAAAATCTAAAAACTCTAGCCTAAAGACAAGTCCGCGTCGGCGGCGCCAAAAATTGATCGAATTTTTCAATTGAGTTGTAGTAAAAGGTTCGGTGAGACTTGTGAAAGCAAAAGATTTTAGACTTAATAAAACTTAAAAATAAAGAAAACTTAACTCAAAACTTGATTTCAAGATATTAGGAAAAACCAATATACCGATTCCACTATTACACATGAATGAATAACATTAAATAACCCAAAACTCTAATTATCTTTAAATCCCTTGTTTCTTAATTCACAAATAATCATGCAAATTCTCAAAATTAATTGTACCCCCTAAGCATAGATTATCTTAATACAAAGCATAACCTATCTAATTGAATCACAACTAATGAAGAAAATTATGCAAACAATTAAATACTTGCAAAAAGCGGTGATTGAGTGAATTATTAATTATAAATTAGAGAAAATAAAATAGTTACCAATTATTCATGCGTAAATAGCTTCCTCATTGCCTTGGTTGTGGGAGAATTAGCTCATCATCATGTTGGAAACACACTCAAAAGTTGATTTCATTTATGCTCAAAAGTGGTTACAAATGATGAAAAATGGGAGAAAATGATTAAAACCGGGTTTTTGTAACTATTATAATTGTTGCAAAACTGTGTTACCAAGAACGATACAAATATAGCGTCATTGTCACTGTAGCTATACGACCCTCGTCTCTGTGTCGTTAACACTGTTGATAAACGACTGTCGTTTTGGGTCTAATGTTCTTCGTGTTCTTTAATGGCAGCAGCAGCAGCTGAATTCTCCAACTTGATTTTTATTGCTCTGTGGTTGCTCTAAACTCTCCCCAATCTCTCCGTCCCCCTTCTTTGATATACCAGCAACTATTTATAACCCAACAGGGACAAGAATCTTCGCTCATTACTCCGGAAAATCTTCATTTACTCGGAAAATATTTTTCTTGCAGGCCACGAGATTTCTTCCCTGAATTAACTTCCCACTATGTCAACGAGTGCTTGATAGTCCTGAATCTTCCTTATTTAACTTCTTCACGATTCTGCAGCGGCCAACATCTATCCAAACACACATATCCACGCTGTAATCCCGTGAAACTCTTCACCCGTTGACGCGCTGCCCTGTTTTGTTCTCTCGGATTAACTAGCCAAACTGGACCGAAAGTAACTCCTATACCATCCCTGTCTAGCTCATAGTAACACACCCAATTCATTCTAGCCCTTTAGTCTCACTGCATCAAGCCCAAAATCGCAACCCTAGTTCTGCCCTGTGAAACCAAGTTTTCCCGCCAAAAGTTTATATTCAAATGGGGAAGATGGGTGCGATGGATAAATGGGCTATATATAGCAGTGGGTGCCCCTTAGCAAAAGTGAGGGTCCGTATAGCAATTGTCCTCCGGGGGTCTAAAAAGCACTTTTCGAGCAACTTTTTCCGCATAAGTGTAATTCTCCAATAACACCTAAACAAACATAAAAACACCAAAATTAGTACAAAAATCGAGGCTAACAATAGAGACACTGAGGACAATTCAGACACAAAAATGTGTCTATCAAGGGGCGTCACAAATATGTGTTATTTGTGAGGGTTTTTAACCAACCGCCACAAATACATAGGTTAGTCAAAGTCAAGCAAAATTCGGTCAATTCCATGGGTCAGACACTATAATTTGTGAGGGTTTCTGGGCCTACCGCCACAAATAGATAACTCAGTCAAAGTACAACATATTTTCAGTTAGTTTTCGATTCATTTAAGAAACTATCTTCTTTATTCTTTCTCTTAACTTCTTAAAAACACAAACCACTACTTGCAGAGGATCTGGTTTTCTTTTTCACTTACCTTCTTGTCTTCTCCGCTGGAGAAGTTTGCAGAGGTTTGCTTCTCTTACCTTCTCTCCATCATCCTAACAACACCTTCTCACTTGATTTATTTTGCATATACATAATCAACGGAAACCCCAAGAACCCTAGAATATAAATCTGGATTGTTTCTACCTCACAAATTGAAACTCATTGTTAGAAACCAAGGCTTTATCCTAACCCGTATCTCAAAATCAAAAACCATGTATCAACAGAAATAAAAAGAAACTTTGTAATCTATTTGTTTTCTCTTGAAATCACCTGGGTAATATCAATCTTGTTCTTGTTTCATAAATTTGATGAACTTTTAGTACTATAAACGATTTAATTTCTCCTGATTTTCTTTCGTTTTTGCAGTAAGGTGTTCCTTTTCTATTTTACCTTACAAGAGAACTCAACAATGGTAGAAGATTTCTTCTCCTACTGTAAGAAACAAAACCCCTAAATCTAATTCAGAGCATAAGTATAAATCAATTTGATTTTTAACCCGAACTGACAATTGTTTTTTATTTTTTATTTTTCAGTCTTTTAGGTTGAGGAAAACATCTGCAAATTTGCAAAGAAGGATTTAACCCCATTATAGATTGGTATTAATTTCATGATTTAGTAAGTTATTAACCAGATTGGTTGGTATTATTAGTGATGTTGAATGATTTCTTGTGATGCAATAATTTGTATCTCAGATTTGTTTTGATATTATGAAGTTATGAAACCTAATTTTTTGTGTTATTGTTTGCAGGATTACCATATGAAGGAGGTGTGTTTTGTATTTTTCTTGGTATTACATTTCAAGCTGATTATCCATTCAAACCCAAGGTATACTTGATTTCCTTATTCTTTGAGAAATAGTAATTTATAGTTCATTTTTAGTAACATGAAAATTTATGTTTTCTGGTTGACGGGTTTAAGTTATATCTTTCATTAGACAAAAGGAACATAAAAGAAGATGTCTTTTTGTATTATGCTTACTTTGGATCACATTTGAACAGTTTCTTTTCAATCCGTTTTAGTAGCCGATATAAACCATTTTGTTGTGATTCCTATTTTATGTAAGCTCACATATAACTGATGATTTCTGAAGAGCAAAAATGATTTGCAGCCATTAGTTTCTATTGGTAGTGATTTATCACATCTTCAAGGGTGCTTGAGGCTAGTACCTCTATAGTTTCTTGATTAAAGAGAGAACATGTTTTCAAATTAGGAATTTCTATGCGTTTAGGAGGTGGATTCGAAGCTCTAGTTACCTTTTATCGCTTTGCAGTCCTATTTCTTTTGTGTAATCATCAATCTTTTGGTCTTTCGACTGCCCATCTGTTTCTAAATTAGTGTTAGTTGAACCTAGAGGTTTAGTTTCACCAATCCAACTCTATGTGGGATCGACCCGTATTTGCCACTGTATGCGTTATAGACGTCGTGCGCTTGCGGTTTAATATTGTAGGTTTCTAAGCCTACCAAGTTTTTGGCGCCGTTGCCGGGGAGTTGGCAGACGGTATAGCTTATATTTTTAGGTTATGTTTTTACTAGTTTACAGTTAGGATTGTATATAGTCTTTTGTTTTCTTATAACAAAAAAAAAAAAAATTTGTTAGCAGTGTTTTGTATAAGTTACTGGTCTGAATTTTTATTTCAGTTTGAAGTGTCTTGTCCAGTAGCTTTTGATCTATACATTTCATTTATATTTTTTCTGTCATGTAGGATTTGCATTTTGGTTTATGTTTGTCTTTTTTCTCTATAGCTTATGTTTTGTTTTCAGTTCATACGGTCTAGTATTTTATGAGTCTCTTAAGTTTGGTATTATAAAGTTGGATTTTGTTTTGTTACTGTTGGTAGTATTAGATTTTGAATCTGTGTTCATGTGTTCATATTTTTATTTATTTTTTGTCTTTTGTAATTGTAGTCATCTGCTCTTAGAGTTAGGAAATATGTAAGTGTTATTTTCATTTCTCATCTTAGCTGCATCTTAAGAGTTAGCATTTTGTTATTTATTTTTATGTTTCTTTAATTTTTCATCTTAGTGGTGTTGAAAGTAGGTTAATATAATTAGGCTTTCGGTATACTTTTCAGTTAGCTTAGATAGATTAGTTAAGTTTTATTTGTATATGTAGGTCATAAGTAATTTTTTTCTCTCCTGTAGCTATTGATTTTGCTTAGTTGTATTACTTGTTGGACTTTTAGGTACTAGCTTAGTCATTTTACTTGTTCGTAGTTTAGGAATTTGGTAGATACATTGTTACACTAGTTTTGCATTTGCATGTTCTATAGTATTTTAGTTGGTTTCTGCTTAGTTGCTTATAGTTCAACTATCACTGTTATTACAAATAGTTGGTTATGCTGAAATTTTCTCATTTTTTCTTATGCCTGATTTTAGTTTTGTGTCATACTATCATTTTCCTCTGTTTAGTGTGTTTCATTTTCTTGGTGCTAAAACTTTGAGTGTATAGTGCTATCAGGTGCTAGAGAAGCCATTAATAGATCCAAGGGAAAGGAAGAAAGAGCTGAGAAAATAGGTCAAATTTGTTGGTCATCTCCCTGTGTCGTGCCGGAGGTAAGTTTCTCAAAAATACCCAGTATGCTTGAGTCCTCCTTCGCTTGCTACATGATCTGAGTTGTTTTGAATTTTGATTTAGTGAAAAGAGCTTCATAATTTGTTATCAAATGCGAGCAGGCCACTCGTTAAGTTAACCGAAATATCATTTCTAAATCACATAGATACAACCATTTGGAACGGGTAGGCTTTGTCAGGTGGATACTTTGTGATTACAGTAAATATGCACCCTTGATGGAATATCTGAACTGCTGATGAATGGCGAACCTAATTTAAAAACCAGGAGCACCAATTTTTTGTCTTCATTTTTGTGATAGGTATGTTGTGTTAGTATAGCTAAATCATTCTGTTTAGGAGTTGTTATAAGCATTTAGAATCATAGTTATTTCATTTTATTTGAAAAAAATATAATAATTAATGTCAGGAGTTTGGTCTGCAACTAGGGATGAGAAATCGTCGCACAAATCTATTAGAGAACTCGCACATGAGCATGCTTCACGTTTTGAGTTTCCATTAGACCATGGTGTTGATAATTATAGGGATTATTATGGACCTTTTCAAGGTCCCGAGCTACAATATATAAACCCTAATTGTTATCCACACAAGTACCAGCCACCACCAAGGGATGTTGAACAATTTTGTACTCCCCTGAGCCCTTGTATGCAATATGTGATGGAAAATATCAAACTCATTAAACAAAATAATTCTAGATTTGAATTGCAAGCATTGTACGATCATCCATATAGCAACACCTCTGAATTCCCCTTCTGTAGTGAACCTCATGCACAACCATATGAAACAAGGATACCCACTAGTGAAGGCTCTCCTTCCATAGAACAACTTAATATGATTCTTAAAATGATCTGATTCATTTACAAAGTGAAAAAAGGAAGGAATTTCATGATGAGATGTTTGTTATTCCTAATGAGGTAAATTTTGAAAATAGTGTTTATGTTTCTACTCAAGAAACTAATATTGAATATGAACCTAATCTAGAGGTAAATGAGTGGACTAGAGACACTATGGTTTTGAATAGGACATTACCTCCTTGTTATGATGATGATGATGATGTGTTGGAGGAGCATGTTTTTTCTGAAAATGTTCTTATGGAATCTTCTGTTTCCGAGACATTAGACTTTGTTGCTGCTTCTTCTGATTTTCTTATTCATAACAATGAAAGTTTGGATGATGTTGATTCTGATTGGCAACTTGTACAATTATTCTGTGAAGGAAAGCATAAAACACAACTCGTGTCTGATTTAGGGAAGGTTGAATTTTCTGTTGACATCAATAATCATATGCATGAAAATAAATTTGATATGTCTAGTTCCTTGCCTAAGTCACAATACGATGTTACTTCTAATCTTCCGATGCATGAGAAACCAAATTTTTTGATAATCATGATTACGAATTTGGGCTTGTTGAATTGTTTTATGAATGTGAGCATCTTCACGACACTTTGCGAGATAACTTAGGAGATATTGATGTGACAATAATGATGTGCTATCTTCCCCCATTAAGTCACAATTTGATGGTCTTGTACCCAACCTAGGTTTAGTTTGTCACAAAATTTTTAAACCAACTATTAGGAGAGTTCTAATCTAGATGCAGAATTGTGTGCTTCTCAAACTTTGGACCATTTTGTAGCTAAATATAGTATTCTAAAGAGCCACATTTGGAATGTATTGATATGTTCTGTGCCTCACCCGGCACATTCACTTTGAATTAGATCTTGTGCATGCAAAGACCTCAAAATTGCAAGATTTTGAGTTAAAAACATTTTTTTTTTGAAAATTTTTGGTTTGGGGGTAGCTCATTAATATCTGCCCAGTCTTACTTACCTTGTCATGTTGTATATATGCTTGAGGCTGTCGATATTTATGCATGTCATTTTCTGGGTTGATCCTCAACTCTTTAGGTTGTATATTTATGGTGAATCATCCTTGTATATAATCCAATAGGTTAAGTTTCTCTATCTTGAGTCAACTTGATTTTTCTTTTTTTGTATATAAGTGTGCTAATCCAATGTGACTATCACCTGATTTCCTTGGGTTCTAGCGTTGAATAACGGAGTTCTAATCTTGCTTTCGCTGACATCCGGTAATCTCTTTCCTTTTGCTCTGCTCAGCATGGTTCTCTTGGTATGTTGTAGTATAATTCTTTTCATCTTTAGAAACATTGGGGACAATGTTTAGTTTAGGTTTGGGGGTGAAAAGTAGATACCATCGACTGTCACTGTGCTATAATTGAATCTGAACTCTGCCATGTTAAAAAAAAATGAAAAACGAAAAATGGAGCTCATTTACCTTGATTTGTGATACTTGTGCATGTATGATATCTTAGGGTTCTTAGTCTAGATGATGAGGCACCCCTGATTCTAGCACAATTCACATGTGATATAGAAAATTTGCACATGCACGATCTACCAAGCATGTATAACGTCGATGTTTCATAGGTTAAGTAGGCTACCAATCATCTAGAATACTGAATGAGACTTGACTAGCTTGTTCTTTGGTGGGCTGGGATAGAAGTTGGAGGATACGTTAAGAAAAGCAACCATTGAATTTGACCTGGTGCATCGGAAAGGGCTACCTCTTGCTAAAAGTGTCATGTAATGTATTTTTATGTTTTTGTGTAAAGTTGTTGTGTCATCTTGTGTTTGTATCTCTTGTTATTCCAATATCAGTTGAAAAAACAAATCAAAAAGAAAATAAAAAAGAAGAAAATAGAAAAAAATTTCAGAAAAAGAAAAAAAAAGAATATGCATAAAAAAGAAAAAAAAGGAAAAGAAACTGAAATGAGTTGTTATTTGTCGTTTGTTTTAAACCATTGAGTATTTTCTCTTTAGTTATGAATGTAAATATGCAGTCAATGTTCCTTTTTGTTATATGTTGTAGATAGTCTTGTAATAAGCAAGAAAGGGTGTAGCCATCGATGTACAACGCAGGTAAACTAAAATATCACCAACTCTAAAGGTGAACATTCACAATTCTTAAAGTCGACAACTAGCTTGGCTTTTGAATTCGGCTTCTAGCCTAATAAACTATCTCTTAGTAATTGGCAACATAACTTCCCTACAATAAATCATTTTCATGCATGTCTGTTGCAGATGACTTTACACTTATCATGTCTTTAGTTGTTCCAGCATAGAATTGTGCCTTTGAAAGCTGTGATTGACATATCAAATTGTTGTGAGCTAAACTAAATGCAGGTATCACTTTCTATGGAATCCGAGCTTATATTTTGTCCTAGAACTTGTGGCATGTTCTAAGAAAACCCTCACGAGACTTCAACTCGCCCATTAGGTATACACTTAGTGGTTTAAAAGGCTTATTGCATCCGCTAAATGCAATCGAGAGACCAGCGACAGTGGTGTAGCTAGGATTTTCTTTAGTTTTTGTTTTACTCGCGGACGAGCAAAATTCAAGTTTGGGGGTGTGATCGGTGCCTAATATTGCGTAATTTAGTATTATTTTGTCTGTCATTTGCCGTATCTCAAGTGCATTAGTTCTATATATTTATATCAAATAATGTATTTATTGCCTGTCATATCAGAACTAATTTGCTTATTTCGGTTTTGTTTGTATTTAGGATTGTGTGATAGTTGTGGACATGACAAGATTGGAAGTAATGCACGAGAAAGGAGAACATGTGAGTCGTAGATTATTTTGATCAAACTAATGGTGCCAAAGAAGTGAAAGAAAGATCGAACTATTTGCATGGGCCAAAATTGAACCTAACGTTTGGAAATTATAATGAAAGGAAATCAAGCCCAAGCTCCACTCGTATACCCAAAACAAGGTATTCGTGCTTTACACCAAGATAAACATTTTATTACCTTTCCCAATTCCGCATCCTTTCACTGAGAAACATAATGCCTCTCTCGCTAATGTCTCCTTGTTCCCGAATTCACTCAGACCAACTCTTTGTCTTCCCCATTTTACTGGCTCTCCATAACTGTCTCACTCTCTCTCAATCTATTGCAACTCTTTTCCCATGTCTTACCAATTCAACCTAGCCATAGCTATGAATTGTACAAGATTAGGCTCGGCTAATTGGTTTTAAGAGATGACAAGAATGACAGACGAAGTCTGAATCTCAGCTTCTGCAACACCAACAACATCGGACTATTTGTGAAGAGAATAGGGTGGTGGGTTCGGTGGTGAGTGATAAGGAAATCAAATCCCTAAATTTCTTCATGTGCATCTTATTGATTATTGGGATTTGGATTTTGGGAGTTTTGTATAAAGAGGGAAGAAATTGTGGATTAAAAACTAAGCCCGGAGTAGCGGTGCAAGTTGTAGTAGAAATATTTAGGTTTTAATTTTAATCTTCTTATGTTCTAAAATCTCTGCTAGGGCAGAGATGAAACCCCATAAATAATTAGAATTTCATGGTTTGATTTATTTGTTCTTCATGGAATTTTATTGTTAAACATGTCTTAACATATGAATTTCTACTCTCACCTTGTATGTGATGCATCCTTGGTAGTTAGGTTAATCCTCTATTAGATATTCAAGCCTATATAAATGGATTTAGTTCAATTTGTGATTATTTATGCCCTAAAAAGATAGATAATGCTAGGAATTGACATATTAGCTGATGTTAAGTCATACATATTGGTAGTGATTTATCACATCTTCAAGGGTGCTTGAGGCTAGTACCTCTATAATTCCTTGATTAAAGATAGAACAAGTTTCCAAATCAGGAATTTTTATGCGTTTAGGAGGTGGAGTCGAAGCCCTAGTTACCTTTTATCGCTTTGCAGTCCTATTTATTTTGTGTAATCATCAATCTTTTGGTCTTTCGACTGCCCATCTGTTTCTAAATTAGTGCTAGTTGAACCTAGAGGTTTAGTTTCACCAATCCAACTCTCCGTAGGATCGATTCGTAATTGCCATTGTCTGCGTTATAGACGTCGTGCGCTTGCGGTTTAATATTGTAGGTTTCTAAGCCTACCACCACCATTAGATGAAAGCTTTGAATCTTAATAACATATACAAGATATACACTATGGGTAGGTAAACCGTAACCGAATCGTGTATAAAGACTATGTTCAACATGGTTAGCCGAAACTAGCCGATTTGAACTTAAAAGCTTAACACTCATTTTCATCTTCACCAAGAAATTAATATTGAGTCATAATCATGTGATCAAATAAGTCTAGTGCTAATTAGATAATTGATCAAATGCAAATTACTTCATAGAAATAATTTAATCACGATTGAATCATGATCGACATAGTTTGTAAATGTACAAAGTACAATTACTTGAATCGTTCGTGAATCAGCTGAGTCACGTGATGCGTGACCTGGTTTGCAAACTTATATGCAATTACTGAAGTTCGGAGTCTACAGAACTTTTCAGTTCATAAACCGTTTGCACACTTATGCAATTACCAAGTTCCGAACTATACGTAACTTTTCAGTTCACGTACCTGGTTTGCAAACTTTGAACCAACTCAAAGTTCCTGAGTCTACATGAACTTTTAGTTCAACGTATCGGTTTGCAATCTTATAGACCTTTCAGTTTCAGTAGTTCACAAAACATTCGAGTGTGCGTCACGGTTTGGGTGCTAGACTAGTTATATAACATAGAACTGTTTTGGCTCGCATACCTGGTTTGATTGTTTTAACCTAGCTTCCCTAACCACGATTCCACAATGGTTTGTATAAGAATATACATACCTATCTGGATCACGTAAACAAACAGATTTTCCCATGATGTACATATCACTATACATAAATCGAAAGTCGATATATAGCTACTCCGCTATGTGTACGAATACATGTAATACGGCTTCGGACATATAACAGCTTTTCTTGGTTTGTAAGACTGATAACATTGTCTTGTATTCGAATATAGTAGTTCTATATTTCTCTAAATCAATTCGAAATATTCCTGAATAACATAAATGACACATATCACCGTTCTAGGCTATTTTCGAATGATAAACTTGAATCAAGATTTGGTTCCGAACAATAAATTGTTCTCCACCGAATTTGATCAAGTATGAACAAATGTTCATTAAGCTCAGTCATTATATTTCGAGAAATTCGTAAACTAAATAATTAGTTCTCGACTCGAAATTCTTGTCTATGCAAGCTAGTATAATTAGTTATGCGACAATCGTCTCAAAGATAGAAAAGTGAATATAACTTGAGAAATAGGTGGTTCAGTCTTCACTTACCTTTTGTCGATGAAGTTCTCTAAAATCTTCGGTTGATCTTCGCCTTCAAACGGTAGAATGCAAATGATGACTGGCTCGTTTCTCAACATCATTTTCCTAGAACGAGACTTAACTAATTGTAGACTAGAAATCAAGATATAGTTTTGACAACCAAATTTGACAACAAGCTTGATATAACAACACTTATGAGTTCGACCGAGCAATGCTCTAAAAATTTCTTTTTCCGCATTATATTGTTTATCTTTATAATTGAAATATCACAGGTTGTACGTAAATCAATTAAAGTAGATACGTCCATTGTAATTGTTGGATAAGATTTGATTGATCTTGGATATTGATATTTTGAATCGTCCAAGTACTCTCACGGTATAATCAGGTTCACGGACTTGTCTCCGTTTACCTATTGATTGTGAGAGAAAGAGACATAAACTCTTCTTATAATTCCCGATTGTCATTAAGTTGTAACTCTCAGAATTGTAATTGGCGCTTAGTGCACGAGGTTGCCTAAGAAAAAGTTGGCGTAGCATTTTGGTACCCCGCATTTTCAACATGTATCCATCCGAGCTCTGAAGGTCTCTTTTACCTCCTGATGACATAAGATTCACTGCCAGGGACTTGGCCGGAGTGATATATCCACATTTTGATGCTCTGGTAGTAGAACCGACAATCGATGGGTGGTACTATGAGAAGATAACAATCGCACCAAGGGTTTTACATTTTATATAGTCTACCTCGCAAGCTACCGAGAAGATGAAACTCACAAAGGAAGGAGCTCTAAGAGGAGCGAAATCAAAATCAAACTATACACCGCTAAA
The DNA here is from genome assembly GCA_023531295.1 of Papaver armeniacum. Classification (NCBI taxonomy): domain Eukaryota; kingdom Viridiplantae; phylum Streptophyta; class Magnoliopsida; order Ranunculales; family Papaveraceae; genus Papaver; species Papaver armeniacum. The sequence continues at coordinate 43,471 of JAJJWW010013410.1, forward strand.
AATCCGTAGTGAAACAACGAAGGAAATTATTTTCCATTCTATCCTTATGGACCCGGAAAAGCCTTTCAATGATCGACTAATAAGGAAAACATCAAATATTACAAAATTCAAATATTTAGCTAAATTCGGAAATAGAATAACATCATAAATATGAGACATTTCTAATACCTACCTATTTGGATATCTCTTCGCACAATTGTTTGTGCTTCTAATAACACATACAAGGTACGATGAGATGTCTAACCTTTTCTTTAACAAGTCTAAATTAAAATAAAAGCTAAGTTAGACATAATGAAAAATGTATGCATTTAACTATTTAACAATAATTAAATTAATTATGCAAACGGTGAAGAGAATTATTCTTTAATATATCGTCAGTCCCCCATGCCAATTGTCGTAGAGCAATTCGCATTGCATTGGGGCGGAACTGCATGATGACTAGGGCTAGCTTAAGTCATCCCTAATAAGCCAAAAAGCCATTTATTTATAGCCTATTTTTAGTTGGGTCAAATTATCCTGGATTGATTGGGGGCCAGACATTTTAATTGGGGGCCATGATATTTTATTTCCACCCCAAATTTTTGAGGGGCGTATTAATACGATATTGAAAAGACTGTTTTGCCCTTTACTAAACACAAATCTTAAAAATCAGTCAACACTAATTTGAAATCATAATTAGGCCCCCAATTCATATACCCTAAACTAAACCCAAAAAAATCGGCTTTCTTTTTTCTTCTTTCTCTTCTCTTCTCCTCTCTTCTCCTCTTCCTCTCCTCTTCCCTCTCCACAACCACCATTAACGACCCCAAACGATTTTTTTTCTTCAACCGATTCATCGTCGATGTTGGAAGATAATCGACGATTACCTTCTTCTTCAAACATGGCTCGATACAAATGTACCGCTCGCAAAGAACGCCAAATCCCCAATCTCCTCGACGCCGTCAAAGGAAAGGTAATCGTGGAAGAACCCCAAAACCCAAAAAATCGAAACCCAAAGAAGATATGGGTCCAATTAGAAGGTATGTGAAGTTAAACCCACCTTCTATGCGTTTTTTGTTGTGTTTTGATTGTGAATTTGAGTCCGGTAACTCGAAATTTTATGGTTTCAGCTAAAGGGTCGTTAGTATCCTAGATGGATACCCCTAACGACTTTTCATTTGCATGTTTATTTTATGAAAAATCGTTAGCCTATTAGGGTTGAAGGTGACGCACCTTATTCCGCTACTTGGTGAATTTTGCCCTAGAATAGAGTCGTTAATCTTTATGTTGCGTATGACGACTCTTGTTTGCCGACCCTTATTTATTCCCTAACGACTCTAGATGGAACTCGAACAGCCCTCTCGCTCCAAAAATTGATAGGTCAGCCATCTCATTTCCCTGAGCCGTCACTTAGGCTATGTGCCTCGCAGTCACAACCCAAATCGTAGGATCGTTATTGTGTTTTTGACGACCCTTTGTTATTTGATAGGGTCAGTCATCATATGACTTTGAGTCGTCACAAGATGTACAAGGGTCAGTTGTGTTTTAGATTATCGTGATTGACGACTCTTTGATCCGATAACCATAAAGTTGATGTCTTGTTGGGTTTTTTTGTTTTTTTGTTTCAAACCAAATGCGTAACCAAAGGCAAGGTTCCAATGACGATAACTCCACCTTCCAAACCTCCACGCCATGATAAATACTTACTTGCCTGGCCCATTACGCGTGAAGAAGCCGAGTGAGGTATCATTTTTTATCACCGAACCAGAGACAAAGGTGATGAGTTGTCGGATCCATCGGAATCGGACTCTCTCGTTATTTCCGCTATGCATTAGTGGTGAAGAAGAAGAAATCCAACAAGAGGAGATACAAGAAGATCCTCCCATACGAGGTGAAGAGGATGTAGAGAGTGACAATGATGATGAAGGTAATGTTAGTGGTGTAGGATCATAATATCGCAATGCATAGGGCTCGCGGGATCAATAAGCAGACCGGTGCATGAGGGAGTCGCGAGGAAACTAAAATGAGCGACGCCATGAGAAGCGACACACAAAACAACCTGAAAGGCATGGAGACCCGGCGAGGGTTAAGAAGTGTCGCGAGATTGAATAAGTTGTACACCGGCGACACTTCGCGAGACATTCAGAAAATAAAGGGATAGCTTAGGCGTCATCCACTATGTGTTACCCTATATAAAGTGGTCGAGTGAGTCCGTTGTAAGGGGAGATCTTTTAGAATTGTTGGGCAAGTCATTAGGGAGAGAAAGTT
>JAJJWW010013411.1:0-104481 GCA_023531295.1 Papaver armeniacum
GCTTTTGGTGATGAAGTTCCACAAGCTCCCCTTAGTAGTTATTCGTCTTCAATCGATGAATGCCGTGAAGTCTAATGCTTAACTATACTTTCTATCCTAATCCGAGACTTAGCTATAAGTAGACTAGAAATCAAGACTTATAGTTTTGGCAACTAAACTTGATAACAAGCTTGATATAACAACGCTTGCGAGTTTGACCGAGCAGCGCTCTAACAATCTCCCCCTTTGTCAATTTTAGTGACAAAACTATCAATACATATGGATTAAAAAATAAATAAACTTTGTAGCTTCTCATCCAAATGCTTGGTATCCTTGGTTCTTCAACATTACTCTAAATCTTCGTCACTTCCAAGTACTCCAGTGATTCTGAATGTGTTCAACTCAGCAGCATAGTTGTTGAAAATCCGTAGCTATAACAATGAGAAAACATTAGCTCTCAATCATTGTTATACAGTGTCATAGTATTATTACATAGCATCAAAGTCCAATTGTATCACAACTTTGACAACAATACTATGGTGATATGTATCACCCCCCCTTCATGAATACTTCATATCACATGAAAACCACTCCCCCTTACATAATGATCCGTAAACCATATGTATTTGTAGTGTGAACTACACATTAATTATCCCCCTTTTTGTCAATAAGAATTGGTAAAGGTATGAAAATTAGTGGGATCCTAATGAAATTCTCATGGAGATACTTCATGACTAAAAGAAAGCATATCAACTTTGTTTAGATGTAATCATATAGCCGAAACTAAATGCATCCATCAGGGAGTTAATAATGTTAGAGCACTGCTCGGTCAAACTCGCATGCGTTGCTATCTCAAGCATGTTTGTCAATGTTAGTGATCAAAACCATAAGTCTTGATTTATAGCCTATTTATAGATATCTTGGACTAGGACATAGATAGTGTAGTTGAGCTTAGATTTCACAGGGTTCATCATTTGAAGACGAAGAATCTAAAGGATCGATAACAGAAAGGGAAGTTTGATTCAAAAAACGATGAGGGTATTTTTCTCGGCTATGCATCTGACAGTCGTGGTTTCCGAGTCTTTAATCTCAAAACCCAAGTCATGATGGAATCGGCTAATGTTATCATTGATGATCTAAGTAACTTTCATCATGATGACTCTCCTACTGAATTGCCTACAACCGAGACAATTGAGAAAATCAAAGAAACGTCAGAATCAGAAGAAGTTGTTCCAATGGTTGTTGATCCTGGTGTCTCTAGTGATGAGGAGAAAAGTCGCTGTTCCTATTGAACAAGTTGTTCCAACCTTTGGTTGATACTAACAATATTATTGAGGACTCCTAAGACGAGTGTCTCAAAATATTTGCAAGTGATGAGGAGAAAAGTTTTCTTGACTAATCCATTGAAAGACGTGTGATCAAGAATATTTATTAATTGATTCCAAGAAATGTGTAATAGAATTACACTTGGAAATTAAAGCGAAACCTTTGGGTTCAAAAAAATCATGATACATTTAGCCCTTTATATAGGGTAATTAGTGGAGGTAAGGATCCTTTCGGAATGTCTCGCTAAGTGTCGCAAGTGCAGAATATTCATTCTCAACTTCTTAAAATATTTGCAATTTTAGTTGTTACCGTCGTTTATTAATCCGCAAGTGGAACCTAGGAATATTGATGAAGCTCTTAGTGATCCCTTTTGGGTGAACGCAATGCATGAAGAGTTAAATCAATTTCAAAAACAAGATGTATGGAAACTCGTACCTTGTCCCCCCAATATAAATATTGTTGGTACCAAATGGATATTTAAGAACAAGTCTGATGTATTTTGCACCAGTGTCAGAAACAAAGCGAGACTTGTCGCTCAAGGTTATTCACAGATTGAATAAATCGACTTTGACGAAACCTTTGCTCCCGTGGCACGTCTTGAGTCCATTCGTTTATTATTAGCTCATGCTTGTTTCCTTGAGCTGTTTCAGATGGACATTAAATCCGCTTTCCTAAATGGAAACTTAAAGGAAGAAGTCTATGTCGCTCAACCTAAAGGCTTTGAAAACCCTGATTTTCCTGATCATGTCCTTAAAATCAATAAGGCATTATACGGGTTAAAACAAGCAACTCGTGCCTGGTTTGAAAAACTAACTACTTCTCTGCTTAGGAAAGGTTTTTCAAGAGGTGGAGCTGATAAAACTTTGTTTACCAAATGGAGTGGAAAAGATGTTGTTATTGCTCAAGTTTATGTAGATGATATCATCTATGGATCAACATCGGAGAAACTTGCAAAAGATTTTCAAGTTTCTCTTGGTAAGGAGTTTGAAATGAGCAATGTTGGTGAATTAAAATTCTTTTTGGATTTACAAATTCAACAACACAAGGATGAAATTTACTTATCTCAAGAAAAATGCAAAAAATCTTGTTTCAAGATTTGGTCTTGATAATGTTAGAGCATAGCTCGGTTGAACCCACCAAGCGTTGGTATGTCAAGTTTGGTTGTCATATTTTAGTGAATCAAAACTCATGTTAAGAGTCTCTTGATTATGTACTAAAGTCAACTTCGTATAGGTTAGCTTGAAAGTATTAGGATATGAGACTTTACAAGTATTTCGAATACTTGAATATGTGAAGAAGCAAGGAGCTACAACGAAAATAATCATCCTTCTACTTGAGGTTAGTGATATTTGACTTGAACTGTTTCATTCCCTAACATATCTTTCAAGTCGTGCATATTGAAAACAAAACTGCGAACTATTTGAACTCTAGATAGACATAGTATTAAGGAATACAATACGAGGTTTATTGCTTAACCATTAAACTTTGTAGATAAGACATCGCCATAATCATTTGAATGCTATTGTGATTATGTATGGGTATGAGGTGAGGATTTCATCCTAGGGAACAATGTTTTACATGTGTTTTAAGGAAGTAAGTTCATAAACTTGTTTGTGAATCGAAAAGGAAATCGCCAGGCGTTATTGGTTTTGTTATTCATTGCATATCTTATGAACAACCAATATGTGTGATTGAGTATAACCATTCACGACTTGTTGTGTTCTTGGTAGAACTATTCACAAAGGCCTAACTTATGTATTGGTATGACTTTTATTAGTGAAACCGATCTTAAGTAATCACCTGAGATGGTATGATCGCGTTTGTGATTTTCTATCTGACCAAATATGGGAAAAGGAGAACCAATCCTAGTAAGAGGTGCAGTACATCACAATGGGGAACCGATCCTTGTATGAGGTGCAGCAAGGTTTATAGCAGAAAGGGGAACCGATCCTATGAACATGTGGAACACGTTTTTAGGCAAAGGGGAATTGATCCTATGGACATGTGCAACACATATAAGTTAGATACCATATATATGTGGGGAACCGATCCTAGTACCTAGTCAACCAAATTTTGGAAAGCTAGTGTGACTATGCACAATACTCACATGGAAGGTAGAACCGAAACTTGTTTTGGTAGAACTGTTAAACCCATGATTGTGATTGAATGTTATTTGATCAATCACATAGTTCTTGAAAGACAGAGGCAAATCGGTTTCAAGGTTGTAAGTGTGAAAGAGAACTTACAAAGTTAAGATGTTGACATACTTTGAACACGTGGTGTGAATGTGTATTTCTTTAATTGTTCAAAGTTATTCCTTAATAGCCAAGGGAAGAGAATCCCAGGATCGAAACATAAATAAGTTAAGAATCTTTTAATTAAGGTATTTAATTTCATTTTGTAGGGAAATAAGAATTAGTAATGTGCATTTACTAATTAGAGATTTTCCGAGAGATTTCGATCATTATTTTCGGACAGAGCATTTCGAGGAATTATGGAAACCGAATTTGTGCTTTAATGAATATCTTGAGAATATTTTCGGTTTTGGAAATTCCTTGGTGTCCAAACTTCCTTGTCTATAAATACTTGAAGTTTGCCTTTCTAGCAAACTAATCCTTCATAACAACAGACTTCCTCTTTGTTGTGTTGTTACTGGTGTAGCCGCCTATTCGGAGAGGAGAGTAACCTAATTAGGCGAAATCTCTTACGACCGCTCAGTTTAAAGTCTTCTTTGGGATTGAGAAGCTCTACGAGTACCGTTGGTGGGAAACTAGATAATTGCGGTTTATCTTTTGTTTTCTTTTATTTGATTGACTAACGGTGGTTGAACTTTGATTGCACCTAGTTTGTTTATGCTTGAGAATCTTCTCTTCTGATATAAGATTCACTCAAACTAGTTCAGAGTTTCGACGGGGATCTTTAGACTGTTGTTAGTTCTAAAGACGATCTTGTGATAATCCATTTTTAACAGACTCCATTCTGTGCGTGATTGATCACAAGAGATTCAAGTGATTGTGTGCAGGTGTTTATTGAAGATCTAAGAAGATTTGAAGACAAAGAAGATATTGAAGATTTCTGATTTGTGGGTTCATAATCTTTGGTGTGCACAATACTTGTTTTGGTAAAAGAGGATCCAATTAATAATCGGTTTATCTTTGTGATAGATTGGATTGATTAATTGAGTAGATCGGCATCAACACAATTCTTTGCATTAATAGTGTTGTTGGATTAATCTTAAATGATTACTTCGGTAATTGAACATAAGATAGATCTAAGGACCTGACGAAGGAGTTTATGTTAAGATAAACGGAAGAGCCTTTGTCCAACTCATATCACTTGGTTGAATAGAGTTGATACCAAACAGATTTGTTGTTCATTTATTGTTTGGAATATGAACCAAAGGAATTGTTCCAGGTACGTGACTAAGGTCGGAGGCGTGGGAATATAGACGGAACTAGGTGAACTATAGGTTTAGTTGCTTGGTCTCAACTATACGAAGTTAGGTGTAATTTTGTGTAGCGGCTGAATCCTGAGAGTATTCAATTCTGGACAAGGTCCCGGGGTTTTCTGCATTTGCGGTTTCCTCGTTAAGAAAATCTTGCTGTGTCATTTACTTTATATTTCCGCATTATAATTATTTTATTATAATTAAAGTAAATTACACAAACGTTAATTCCTATTTACTTGATAAGTGAATCTTATTGTGTTTGGTTAAGTCCGAACATTTTTATCAAGTAACATACTTTGTTGTTGTATTGTCTCGATCTCGTATCCATAGACGATCATACGAAGTGTGAACCGATTAGTTGTATTGTCTCGATTCAGTCCATAGACAATCACTTTCAGAGAAAGGACTTATAGGTAGGAAAAGTCTTAGCTTGAGGTGTATTTGGGTACCCTCACCTTTTCAGATAAGTCAACTCCAAAACTTACTCCTATGCCTACCACGGGTAAACTACATAGAGATGAGAAAGGTGTAAATGTGGATCAAAACTTTATCGATATATTATTGGAAGTCTTTTGTATCTCACTGCTACGAGACCTGATATTGCCTTTAGTGTTGGTTGCTGTGCTAGGTTTCAGGCAAATCTAAAGGAATCTCATCTTTCCGCCACAAAAAGGATCATACGTTACATCAGTCACACTGTCGGGTATGGTCTTTCTTACACTTTTGATACTAACACTGATCTTACTGCCTATTCAGATGCCGATTGGGCAGGGTGTGTGGAAGACAGAAATAGTACATCACGGGGATTATACTATGTAGGGATGAATCTTGTAGCTTGGCATAGCAAGAAACAAAATTCACAATCTCTTTCAACATGTGAAGCAGAATATATTGTTGCTGGGTCATGTTGTACTCAAATTATATGGATGAAACAAATGCTTGCTGATTATGGAATTGATTCTGGAATAATGAAGATCTTTTGTGACAACTCAAGTGCAATTCGCATCACTGAGAATCCTGTTGAGCACTCAAGAACTAAGCACATAGACATCAGGTACCATTTTATTCGAGATGTTTATGAAGATGGTATTATCACTATGGAATTTGTGCCTTCCGAACAACAATTGGATGATATTCTCACCAAACCATTTGTTGATGGGGAAAAACGATTTGCTGGTTTTTAAGGAATTGATGAGACGATGGTTCGGACGAGACTCCTCGAACCGGGAAAACTGCTTAACCTCACATAGATGCACTGCACAGGAGTGCTTTGAGTTCGAGATATCAATCTGTAGGACTCCGGCATAAACCAAGTCAATGGTCGTTCCAGAGTCAATTCGGTCACAAAGAGGGAGATGGGTTGATCTGTAGGAGGGAAGCTGAGAATTGTGTGGATCAATGATGATCAAGGATTGTGGGTGTGTTGAAGGTTTCTGTAAATTGATGAGCTGTTGAGTTCGAATAAGTTCTGGTCGATTGATGGAATTTCTGAGAGTGATTGCTCGAAAAAAATTATTGTTGTTCAATCGTGGATCCAGAGACTTATTTATATTGTCAGAATAGTAAACACCTTTATCCCTGTAAGTGTGACGGTTTCTTGAGTGAAAGAGTGGGAAAGTGGGAAATCGTGGCGAAACCAGTTTCAGGTCGTGTGGAGACTTGGTTAACCGTCCACCCACTACTTTGCTAACTCCTTCAACCGTTTGCACGACTTACTCACATTTCTCATCGTGGATGAACACACATGCCGTAGGCCGCCAGACCAAAACCCTAATTGATATCCCCCCATGTGACATGATATATGTCTCACAAACGTGGAGTCTGCAAAGCAGACGTGGAGTCTGCAAAGCAGACGTGTATTTAATTAGTCAATTGTTGACTGATTAGACAATGAGTCTAGGTTTTGTTGAATTGAGCATGATTGACGAATTCTCAATGATTCATGGATTGAACATGTTAGACGTACAGTTCTTAGATATTGCTCGTCTGAGTAAATTCGAGCAACTGAGCATCGATTCGACGAATTACTAAATATTGATAGTTGAATCTGAGCAAGTATTGCTCAATTCGACGAATTACTGATAAATTACTGAATATTGATAGTTGGATCAATATTCGAGCAACTGAGCAAGTATTGCTCAATTCGACGAATTATTTATTAGTAACGTGACCCAATAAAATATTAATTAAAATATTGGCAGACTACCAAATATTATATAATTAATCTGAATGTTGATTATTGGATCAACATAAATTTATTAGTGTTTGAACTTGCTTAAAATGATGATTTGTGGAGCGTTTGTTCGAAACCCTAATTTTTTTATCAATTGTTCGTCAATTGATGAATTGCTGAAAATAGGTCATGAGTGAGGGAGGGACCGACCACATGAGATAATAGACGACCATGTGGTACCCAATTGCTAGAGTGAGCGTGCACCAGGGTCCTGAGTTGACCGGTTGATGAAAGAATGATGATTAAATGCCGGTTTCATCATTTATTAAAATAGTGCTCGTCTGAGCATTAGGTAATAAAACCTAATTCATGGAAAAGTGAGAGACCGACCAAGACGGCATGAAACCGGCCCTTGGTGGTCGATTGAGCAAATTCCAGGTTGGTTGGAAAGAGTTTGGACCCAATATGAGCAATTGAGCAAATTAGGTCAAAATTATAAGAATGTGTGGGACCGGATCCTTGAAAGCCTTAGGGACGGCCTTGGTCGGTCAAGGAAGCATGCCCGGGTCACCATAATGTCCGTGTCTCAGTCCTGAGAGTTTTGGTATTTTCTGGTGTGCGTTTGAGTAATATCTCAGATTTTCAAAAGAGTTCGATCTTTGACTGAAATTCTTGATTTCGCTCGAATGAGCAAGTAGGACTTTGCTCGTTTGATTAAAATTTGGAAAATTTGGAAAATATTAAAATAATAATATTTTATTATTTGGCATGAGTTGCCTAGTCGGTCATGTGACCATTTGAGTTTTTGGCTTTTTCATGGTTTGAGCAATATTTGAGAAAATATGAAGAAACCATAATTTTTGCTCAAACGGAAGAGTTTCATGAGATGAGGGAAATAATAATTATGAAAATAAGGGATTTCAAGGTGTGGGACCGACCACGGCCAGGGCATGGCCGGCCGGCTAGGTAGCCCGGTCCCGCAACACCTTTCCCTATTTTATTATTTTTCATGAAACCGTGAAAATATGGAGAAACAGTGAGTTTTGCTCAAATAAGGAAAGTTGCTTGAATGAAGGAGTTTTCATGAGTTCATGAAAATAAATAAAATAAGAAAAATTAAAGGAAGAGGCGTGGGGGACCGGCCACGGCGGCATGGCCGGCCGGCCGGTGGGCCCGGTCCCTAAGAGCCTCTTTTCTATTTTTTATTATTATTTTTTCTCTCCTGTTTTGTGTATGATTCCTCATTTGTCCATATTTTCGAATACTCGTTTGTGCATTTGGTGCTCGTTCGTGCATCATTGTTGAGTACACTTGCACCATTTTATTGGGGCTTACTCAATGATAGTCAATATGCCCGGTTGTTGAGTATTTATTACTAATATATGAAATTCAGTGGAGAATGATTCATGAAACTGAGTAATAAAGGTGAGTTGTTATTTATTATCAATCTATAAGATCAGCCGTGGATTCGACCATGGATTCGGAATAATAAAATGAGCATTACCATCCCATGGGATCGTGGATTCGACCATAGAATCAGAGTAATAAAATTATCTATTACCATCCCATGAGATCAGCCTTGGATTCGATCACGAAATCAGAGTAATGAGATAAAATAGATTATTTTCTAGGAATTCAGTGGCGAATGTCACGGTAGAATTAATCTATTGTAGAATCGAGATATGAGATAATGAAGCATCATACTCGTTCTGAAAGGTGTATAGTCAGGAAATCGACGTGCATCGTTGTTAATGCCCTGAAGGCGTTTAGACCCCTCAACAAACAATTATGTAGGAGAGCCGCCTGAATCTATACACGGTCTCTCTACATAGTCAGGGAACAACGAGTGTCGCCGACGTCCTGAAGGCATTTTGCCCTCTCAACAAACAATTATGTAGGAGGACCGCCCAATCATTCTTCTATGTAGAGGCGGGTCTCTCTATGTAGTCAGGGAACAACGAGTATCGCCGACGTCCTGAAGGCGTTAAGGCCTCTCAACAAACAATTATGTAGGAGGACCGCCCAATCATGTTATTCTACATATAGGCTCATGATGAAATGCGGAGCATCAAACGCTCATCTAGTGGGAGGCCATTCGAGAATCATATTCATCATGACTCTGAGAGGAACTCGATTAGAGATCGTGAAACGGTTCACGGATCGTAAGATATGAATCGTCACATGCATTCCCGAAGTCGGGTCAGAAACATGTAGTATCATGATTTTACGATTTTGTCCTTTGTTGAAAATCCACCATCAACACCATTAGACACTGCCACGTTTCAGCACCTGCGGCAGTCTATTGGTGTTGTTCTAGTTCATTAGCTCCTCATAACTCTTGCCCTTGCTTTTATCTCGATCTTTTGGGCAATTGAGTTTGGAATTCCAAAATAATGTTAAGTCTGGTTTGCATTTGTTTCTAGTAGATGTGTTTCTGTCAAGTATCCTAGCGTCTGTTAGAAATCCTTATTTTCTTGTTAAAAGCAAGGTCGCCTTTGTTGTTCTTTCAGGAATGACATTTTATGGGGGAGAGTTCATTTTGAACTTGTGCTTAAGTGCCAAATCTTTGTGGGGAGTGCGGTTGTGGAATATTTAACGGGTTATCTTGTATCTTTATAAACTCCTTGATGAATGCATTTAGCTTCGGCTTTATGATGGCATCTAAATAAGTTGATATGGTATTCTCTTTTGGTCATGGAGTATCTCTGTGAAAGTTTCATGAGGATCCCACTAGTTTTCGTACCTTTGCCAATTTATATTGACAAAAAGGTGGAGAATTAATGTGTAGTGTGATACTACAAATACATATGGTTTACGGATCATTATGTAAGGGGAGTGGTTTTCATGTTGAGATGAAGTATTGACTAAAGGGGAGTGATACATATCACCATAGTATTGTTGTCAAAGTTGTGATACAATTGAACTTTGATGTTGTGTAATAATAATATGACATCGTATAACAATGATTGAGAGCATTTTGTTTTCTCATTGTTATCGCTACGGATTTTCAACAACTATGATGCTGAACTTACAACCTTTAGGATCATGGAGTACTTGGAAGTGACGAAGATTTCGAGTCGCGTTGAAGATGCCAAGGAGATCAAGCATTTGGATGAGAAGCTACAATTCCTATCTATTTTGTAATCCATATGTATTGATAGTTTTGTCACTAAAATTGACAAAAGGGGAGATTGTTAGAGAACTGCTCCGTCAAACTCGCATGCGTTGCTATCTCAAGCATGTTTGTCAATGTTAGTGATCAAAACTATAAGTCTTGATTTCTAGCCTATTTATAGATGTCTCGGACTAGGACATAGATAGTGTAGTTGAGCTTAGATTTCACAGAGTTCATCATTTGAAGACGAAGAAATACTAAGGGGAGCTTGTGGAACTTCTTCGAAAAAAGGTATGTGGAGACTTGAACTCATCTATCACTTGGAAATTCTATTTCAACTATCTCCTATATTGAGACATAAGTCGTGTTCAGATATAGTTTTCTCTATACACATTTGAGATTTCGAGCTGAGTATACCTCGCTTATATATTTCTCGAAATATGTGTTGGTAAGCTTTCGCTTTGACCAAGTTTCATCTTATATCATGAGAAAATTGCCGAGTAACATCTTACATGGTTTGTGTGATACAATCATTTGATGTAGGCTTGGAATGTTTCGATAATGATTATTTCAATATCTTGAAAATTTCTTTGATGCTAATAGTGTGTGAACGGCTATTATCATTATAGAAGAATGTTTCAATGATTGAAATAAAAAGTTTAGAATCTTGTAACCATTTTTGGATATAAGCATAGTGTGTTCGCACATTAGTGTATAAGTCCAAAACCGGGAGCCTAAAGTATGCATACTTGTGTGTATACAAAAGGTTGAAGGAGACTGGGTAAGTATGCGTACCCGTATGCATACTGTCGGAAGTTCACGTCCGTGAATTTTTGCTGAGTTTGAAAACCAAAACCAAACTCACACGGTTACATAAAGTGCGCGTACCCGTACGCGTACTGGCGGAAAGTTCACGTCCGTGAATTTCTGCTGAGTTTGAAAACTAAAACAAACTCAAATCCGGTTACTTAAGTGTGTTACTGTTGATGGTGGATTTTAGTTCAGGGCTAAAATTGTAAAACCAAACTTGATGCGCTGACATCCTGCAAAGGATAGAGCCATTCGATGAGTGATGAGTACCTCCTCACTTTATTATTCGAAGCAATTCAATAAATACACAAAATTCACCCAGAATGGTGCGTGCAACAGGCATCCCAAATATTCTGTGAATTTTACTAGCATTAATAATTAATAATTAATGCATGATTTGCCTAGTATTTTCCGTGTTGTGTTCTCAACCGAACTCTCATTATTGACATGACATGACGACTGAGTGTTCACTCTCAGCAGAGTAGCACGAATCTCCATGCCAGTATTGAGACATGCACGAAATACCCGTACAGGCTACTCTCTGACAAAGAGAATTTCGAGTCGATGCACTCTCAGCTCGATCGAACACATTTAATTTCCTTAGGGAAAATCTAGAATGTCCGAATCAGTCTCAGAAACGATCATGGCCACACAAGTTGGCCGCGCAATTTAACAAGCCTAGCCAAACCCTGGCAAGAGTAGGCGATCATCATGATGACCATCGGCGGGCCCGTTTATGCCTTAGCCGTTCGAACATCACACGAACCCCTCCAGCGCAGTCAAACGCCATCACAGAGTAAGGTGGCCGCGCTGCTTGGAGAAGGCTCGAACGAGCAAGACTGCTTAAAGCGGTCTTAAAATCATCATGACCGTCCAACTTCACCGGCATGGTTGGACGGATTAAATCATCCCATGAATGATCAGGGAAGCGCTAACGCACACGTTGGCGGGTCCACTTCTCACCTACCCGATCGGCCTTCTCACAGCAATGCCCTAGAGCAGTGAACGTTTGCTCGAAACACGGCTGGTGTGATGCTTTAAAGGGTCGCGGAAGCTCCACTAGTGTCTTAAATCTTTCACAACCATTCAACTTAGCCGGCATAATTGGATGGCTTAGATCGCGCCTAGGACCATCGAACAGGTACACACATGTTCACCATCGGCCCAACGTGGGCCCCACACGATCGGTCTCCCCAAAGGAGGAGAATAGCCTGCCAAACCGTTTGGCCAAAGTTGCGCACGCGTGACTGATCCAAAACCCTAATTAGGGTTTACGTCATTACATATATGTCGCAGTTTGATCATGACCATCCATCTTCGCCAGCCTAAACAGAAGGTGTAGATATAGACTTAAGAGGTACCAAGAGTATCAACATGATCACCGTGGGCCCACCAATGCGTGTGACCGACCGGCCTAGGCCAACCATGACCGAGCACCTCGAAACGCGTGCCCAAATGAGGCATGTCATGCGATTCCCAAATCCTTTGCGACAAAGGATTTCTATCGCAAATAGATCACGACCACTCACCTTTGCCAGACAAATTGAGTGTCCTAGATCGTACCTCCGAGAGACAGAATGGTATGGACATGTACACCGGCAAGCCGTCTACACGCATGCCCGGTCGGTCCCACCAAAAACATCGTTCATGCTTGATTTCGGTCAAGCTGAAGAGTGATGCTTGCACACCTCTTTAAAACCCTAAAAATCATCAACGGTCGCAAATATGTGCCGTAGATCATCTCGTCCGTCCAACTTTTCCAGCTTGGTCAGGCAGCCTAGGCTAAGAGTTAAACGGCCGCCTGTCACTCTACCACAAGGAGTGATCGGCCAAGGGATGGCCCGCCCATGCGGCCTCCAAAAGATCACTCGAAGATGGTTGGGCATGCAACTATTTTAAGACGCTTAATCCGCGACTTACTCCGTTAAGCTCTAAAAACAACAATGCTTCATAAATATTGATTGTATTCGATGCATTACATGCTTAAAGTATACACGATATTTCATGAATATCGACTTCCTAAATAACTTAGTTATTTAATCTAGAACCGTATGCTACTTCCTGTGGGTCCCACGATCCACTCATTCGAGACATCAAGTATGTCACAAACTGGGGGATACTTACTGGGGTATTGGTCTGGCGGTTTACAGCATGCAGCGTGCAACGCTCCATCACAAGAACGTGTCAGGAGGTATGGACGGTTAAGATGGTGGGGGAAGTGGGCTAAGACGTGATCATGCAATCACCCACACGACCCCACTACTTCATCACTCAACTTTATCCACTTCCTACGAGATGAGGGTTTACACTCAATGACTTATATAAATAGGTCCTTTGCCTATTTCCAAACAACACAGACGAACACAGAAAAAACTAAGTGTTGTCATCGATCCTCCAAATCACCATTATGATACAATTCATAAACAACCAACACCTTCACAATCTCAACACCTTCTTCGCTTCCCTCCCTAAGATCAACCCCATCTCCTTCACTTTGTGACCGAAGCAAGTCTGGAACGGCCATTTCTTGGTTTAGGCCAGGTTTGTACATATTGATCTCTCGAATCAAAAGCACTCCCGTGCAGTGCATTTGTTTAGGTTTTAGATTCGTTTCTCATCCACACACCCAAATTTACCAAAAACCGCAGAAACAGTTTTCACCCACAAACAATCGGCGACCACAGTGGGAGGTTAGTCTCTCGGTTGTGAAGTCAATTTCTTTAATACCCAATCCTATTTGGCTGGTTTCAATATGGTTGGTCTTAGGACTTCCCCAGCAAATTCAAATCCCGGTCGAAGTTCCTCAAATGAAGATACCCCTCTTCCCAACGGTGTATCTGATGGCGTAATCGGAAGAATCCCAACGATGATCGAGTTAGCGCGGGTGCAGGAGATTCACACGAAGAACATGGACCTGATCAAAGAAGCAATAAATGGCATACTCGATCTCCTCATAAAAATGACATCAGATATGAGCGGTTCTCCTGTCACAGAGATTTCTACACTGGGGACTGATCCTCGCGACGATTCTCCTCAAGTCAATAGTTTCACTATGAATCAGAGGCCGGTGGATCAGGAAGCGGCTTCTCTAGTGGAAAGTTTATGCGAACTCTTACACCTCTCGAAGAGTCAGCGGGTGGAGACGTTTGCTGCAATCAACCAGATAGCCTTAGACGTGCATTTAACTCCTTTGCGTCCAGAAGCCTCAAAAATATCAGAGATGTCTGTGAATAACGTTACGTTTACAGAAGAAGACATGATGGCGGAAGAAGATCATAATCGGGCCCTACACGTTACTGCATGCATCAAGGATTCAGAGTTCAAAAGGGCCCTCATCGACACGGGGGCATCTTCGAATGTGATTACTCTCAAGACACTCAGGACGGCCAAGGTTCGCCCAAGCAAGATCGTGCGACAACCTACCACGATGACGGACTTTGAAGGAAACCAAACCAACACGTACGGGTATGTCAATCTGAATTTATCTGTGGGGCATGTCCAGTCAAAGGTGAAATTCGAAGTCATAGAAAAGGAGCCGGACTACCACATGATACTGGGGAGACCATGGCTTCATGACAATAGGATTGTCCCCTTAACGTATCACCAGTGTCTGAAGACCATGCTGAATAAAGAAGTCGTTCGTATTCCTGCATCGTTGTCTCCTTACGCACCGATATGTGGAGTGGAGTTGTTTGAGCCAAGAGAAACTCCACGGGAATAATCAGGCAAAGTTCATTGCATCCCACTCCCCACGTGGGCATCAATCCAGGGGGAGGACCGACTTGCATCATTGAGGGCTAAGCCCCACGATACGTCTTCGCTGACAGGGCATCCTTCTTCGTCTGGTGAAGCCGCAACCCATGTTCACACTAAGAGAGAGCGAACTTTTGTGGCAAGCCGTGATCATAAAGGGAAGACCGTGTACCGACGCCGCTCTTAGCAATTAGCAGGGGAGGCTATTACCCAGTCTCTCCGCCCAATGGAATGCTACAACAACGAAGAGCCACAGGAAGAGGTGTTGGATGCTCCACGACAGCTGTAGGATGGCACCAACTCCACGACTGATGAACTCGAAATTGTTAATATCGGGAAGGAAGAATCTCCCAGGCATATCTTCATCAGCTCAAACTTGTCCATGGATGAACGCACGAAGCTCGTGCAACTTCTCAAAGAATACCAGGACATATTCGCTTGGACGTATGAAGAAATGCCCGGTTTAGATGAAAAATTGGTCACCCATAATCTACATGTCATACCTGGATCCAAGACAATCAAACAGTCCCCGAGGAAATTCAGGCACGGGGTGGAAGAGCAAATCAAGACTGAGATACAGAAGTTGCTAGCTGCTGGCTTCATTAAACCAATTCATCATCCGACCTGGTTGGCTAATGTGGTTCCAGTAAAAAAGAAAAACGGACAGATCAGGTGCTGCGTGGATTTCAGAGACTTGAACAGATGCTGCCCCAAAAACGATTTTTCTCTACCTAACATCGACATGTTAGTAGATGCCACAGCGGACACGGCATGTTCTCCTTCATGGAAGGATATAGCGGGTACAATCAGATAAGGATGTACGAGCATGACGCAAGTAAGACAGCTTTTCGAACTCCTCTCGGAAATTTTTATTATACTGTAATGCCATTTGGTTTGAAGAATGTCGGTGCAACCTATCAACGCGCTATGACGGCAATCTTCCATGACATGATGCATAAGCAAGTTGAAGACTACGTGGATGATATAATAGTCAAATCAAAAGCTCAGGCGGATCACACAGGAGTCCTATAGCAAGTGTTCGAAAGGCGGTGTGAGTACAAATTGAAGATGAATCCTTTGAAATGCGCTTTCGGCGTTTCTTCAGGCAAGTTTCTAGGATTCCAGGTAACTGCTGAGGGGATCAAGGTGGACCCATCCAAGACTCAAGCTATCCTCACGATGCCGCCACCATGGACTGTGAAGGAGCTCCAAATCTTCATGGGAAAAGTAAACTACATTCGACGTTTTATACCTGGTTTGGCCCATCTAGTTGCTTCATTCACTCCCTTGCTGAAGAAGGGAGCAAGTTTCGTCTGGACCGCACTACAACAGGAAGCGTTTCAAAAGATTCAACGGATATTATCGTCTCCAGCGGTCATGAAGTCCCCTGTCCAAGGAAGACCGATATGCCTCTATACCGCTATCAGTGACACCGCCGTAGGGGCTTTGCTCGCTCAGGAGGATGATGAGGGAGTCGAACATACCAAATACTATTTCAGTTGATTATTAAGAGAAGCTGAACTCAGATATCCCAAAGCGGAAAAAGCATGCCTAGCCCTGATTTATTCCATTCAGAAGTTCAGACATTACCTGTTGTCCAACAAGGTGTTTCTTATATCTAAATCTGATCCTGCGAAGTTTTTACTTTCAAAGCCGGTCTTGATGGGAAGGTCGGCCAAGTGGCTTCTCCAAATGTCAGAGTTAGACATAACGTGCACATCACCAAGGGCTATCAAAGGACAAGGCGTTGCTGATTTACTGGCAGCGTTCCCTGGAGAAGGCACTACTGCACTACACGAGGATCTTCTCGGAGAATTTCCAGAGATCTCCGTTGTCGAAAGAGAGGCATGGCTGTTGTATTTCGATGGCTCCGCCACTCCTAGCAATAACACTGCAGGGGCAGGCATGGTCCTAGTGTCTCCAACTGGTGAATTTTTCTCGCATTCTTTCAAATTGGACTTTCAGTGCACCAACAACTCAGCAGAATATGAAGCCTTTCTCATAGGACTATCAATAGCCAAACAAGCAGGGGCCACTCGCCTGGAGATAAGGGGTGACTCTAAGTTGCTGGTTAATCAAATGAATGGAGTATATGCATTGAAGGAGGTAACGCTGGCCCCATATCGATCAAAGGCGCAAAGATTATTAAACTACTTTGCTGATGCAACCATAACCCATGTTGGTCGCAACAACAACAAACATGTCGATTGTTTAGCCACGCTGGCATCCAAATTGTAGTTTGAAGGTTTAGAAGAAACCCTGACGGTAAAGAGGAGGACGGTGGAATCAACATGGCTTTCACAACACAAAAATACTGGGACCTGTGATTGGCGAACTCCTATCATTCAAGAGCTCAGCAGCTCGCTTTCTCAAGGAAAGGTCAGTCTCAAAACCCTGCAGAACTTCTTCATGCTTCATGGTATGCTATATCATCGAAACCCGGATGGATCCCTATCAAGATGTCTCAGAGATGAAGAAGCGCAGCTACAGCTTAACCGCATTCACGATGAAATTTATGGGCAAACGTTGGTAGTAACGCTCTATCGAAGTCTTCAACGCCTGGGCTGTTACTGGCCAGAAATGGAAACCCAATCTCGGCTACTCCAAAAGTCTTGCTCTAATTGTCAAACACCGCCACATCAATTGGAGATTTTCAGCATAAGTCATGCTGGGGACTCGAGAGGACCGTATATTAGCTATCTCCGCGACGGAGTAACTCCTGCTGATCAAAAGGATGCTGTCAAGATGAAACAAAAGGCAAAGCGATTCGTATTTCACGAAGGGGTCCTGTATCGCAAAAGCTTTGGAGGGGATCTGTTACGGTGTTTGGCCGAGGTAGAGATTCCAATTATGTTGAAGGAAATGCATGAAGGGGAACATCAAGGAAAGAGGAAACTATTTCTCCAGATACATGAGAGATACTATTGGCCGACCATGGAGGATGATGCAGCCGCATTTGTTCAAAGCTGCCACAAATGTCAAATTCATGGGAACCTTGTTCACACACCTTCCACTCCTTTACACTCGATAAGCAGCCCATGGCCATTTTATAGCTGGGGACTCGACATTATTGGGAAGATCAATCTGCCGTCATCGAAGCAACATGAGTATATTATAACCGCGACAGAATATTTCACCAAACGGGTTGAGGCTATTCCTCTACGAGGAACTACAGGAGCAACGATTGTGGATTTCATTAAAGAGCACATCATTTGTCGTTTTGGTGTGCCTAAGCACATTATCACTGATAACGGTACCCCCTTCGCCAACAAACATGTACGAGAGTTGCTTGAAGAATATGGGATTCAACAGGTCTTCTTCACCATTTACTATCCTCAAGGAAATGGACAGGCTAAAAGCACCAACAAAACATTAATTCGGATTCTCAGTCGAACAGTACATGACAACCCCAGAAAATGGCACGAGCAGCTACCGATGGCGTTATGGGCGTATCAGACGGCACCTAGAAGTTCCATTGGGGTTTCTCCATATTCACTTATTTACGGTGCGGACGCGATCCTCCCAGCAGAAATCAAGATTCCGTCAGCCAGGATTGCCGCAGCAAGTGGGGTCCACTGGAACGAGGTTGAAGCATCTAGCTCAAGAATCGCTGAGTTAGACACTCTGGATTCCAGAAGAAGCAGGGCAGAGGAATGTGCTCAGGTGTACAGGAATAGGGTCTCCAGGGCATATGACAAGACTGTGAAGCCACGTGTTTTTAAAGTATGAGATTTAGTCTTGAAGACAGCCAAGCACATTTAGCAAGACATGTCTGCACCAAAATTCTCTCCGAAATGGGAAGGTCCCTACGTGGTTACCAAGGCTTATAGTACTGGCTACTACAAAATCATTAAGGTGGATGGAGGCAAGATAGAGGCAGTCATTAATGGAAAATGGCTCAAGGCATACCATGCTTGATCATTGTCCCACTACTGTCCCACGACATGACAATACATGCATTTTCATTACGCATTTGAATTATCAATTTATTCAGGAAAAAAAAAACGTCAATGAAAAAACTTCATCCATCTACCAAAAACCAATGCAATTTATCTCTCAAGAATGTTCAAAAAGAAAATTGACAATAAGGAAGCGTGGCTTAGAAGAGGCCATCCAGCAGATTGTAGTTCCTTGAGAGCATCATCTTCAGCCTAGTTTGGTATCTCTCTGTCCTATTCTTCAAGTTTTGAACTGCCTGCTCCACCTTCTCTGATTCCGCAGCCAGGTCCTTCTCCTCCTCCAAGATAGCTTTTACAGCGGGAACTACATTCACGAGGATACCATCTCGATCAACCTTGATGATATCAAGACGCTTCCGCAACCAGACTACGTTGAACTTCATGGATTCGCAGGTAGATACCATGTTCTCCCACTTTTCAAGGTTTGCTTCAGCAACGTTGCGAATAGAGATATGTTCCATCTCAACAATCATGGGAAGAAGGCAGTTTACCGTGGTAGCCAAAGCACATGAACAGTGCCGAACTACATTCCTGGTTGCGATATGGCCATACTTTCTCCATACCTTTGTGTACAAAGGCACAAACTCCTTCCGCACTAAGAATCCACCGACAGCTCGGTAGCTGGAAGATAGGCATTTCATATGGATATCGAATAAAAGACCCGCATTGGGGTATTCATAAGATGAGATACCCAGATCAACATCTTTAAGGTCCGCGGGGTAGGCATGTTTGAGTTTGAAGGAAGAGGACTAGTTAAGTCGTCGTCATCGATGACCGTCACGCATGTTCCAATAGGGTACCTCTGCAAAAAAGGGGGGATTATTCACCTGATCATGAAGAACAAGCAACTGTTCGGAAAAGAAAAGGAAAAAAGGGACGAACCAGTATGATCTTCTTAACTCGGAGGACACGAGCAGGGGATTCATCACGAGGCTCAGATACAGGCCGTGCACGTTTAGCAGAAGACCCTGGATGTTATAAAGAAGACGATCCACTGTTGTTTGACATGATGAAGAGATGAAGTTTCTGCAAGAAAATCCTATCGCAAAACGGTAAAAAGTAGTTCAAAATCCCTACATATACATATATGTTGAGGAAACCCTAAAGGAAGACTAAAGCGGCTGTGGCGAAGTCAACCCGATAGATGAGGATTCAACACCAACCAAGTCGTGCTTTCTTCCAAACCCTAATCAAGATCGGAAAGACCATTAGGTATCTAAAAGGAACGGTTCGACCAGCTCCGGGACATTTGAGGCATATGACGATATTCATCTATGCGGTAAATATGTATTTACTTTAGCTTGATTGTTCTAGTATTTGAGCTGCCACAATCTCATGCCTACCCCACAATAATGCAACCATTATGTGCTAGGAAGGGGACTTAATGTTGATAGTGGATTTTAGTTCAGGGCTAAAATTGTAAAACCAAACTTGATGCGCTGACATCCTGCAAAGGATAAAGCCATTCGATGAGTGATGAGTACCTCCTCACTTTATTTATTCGAAGCAATTCAATAAATACACAAAATTCACCAACAACCATCCCAAATATTCTGTGAATTTTACTAGCATTAATAATTAATAATTAATGCATGATTTGCCTAGTATTTTCCGTGATGTGTTCTCGACCGAACTCTCATTATTGACATGACATGACGACTGAGTGTTCACTCTCAGCAGAGTAGCACGAATCTCCATGCCAGTATTGAGACATGCACGAAATACCCGTACATGCTACTCTCTGACAAAGAGAATTTCGAGTCGATGCACTCTCAGCTCGATCGAACACATTTAATTTCCTTAGGGAAAATCTAGACTGTCCGAATCAATCTCAGAAACGATCATGGCCATACAAGTTGGCCGCGCAATTTAACAAGCCTAGCCAAACCCTGGCAAGAGTAGGCGATCATCATGATGACCATCGGCGGGCCGGTTTATGCCTTAGCCGTTCGAACATCACACGAACCCCTCCAACGCCGTCAAACGCCATCCCATAGTAAGCTGGCCGCGCTGCTTGGAGAAGGCTCGAACGAGCAAGACTGCTTAAAGCGGTCTTAAAATCATCATGACCGTCCAACTTCACCGGCATGGTTGGACGGATTAGATCATCCCATGAATGATCAGGGAAGCGCTAACGCACACGTTGGCGGGCCCACTTCTCACCTACCCGATCGGCCTTCTCACAGCAATGCCCTAGAGCAGTGAACGTTTGCTCGAAACACGGCTGGCGTGATGCTTTAAAGGGTCGCGGAAGCTCCACTAGTGTCTTAAATCGATCACAACCATCCAACTTAGCCGGCATAATTGGATGGCTTAGATCGCGCCTAGGACCATCAGACAGGTACACACATGTTCACCATCGGCCCAACGTGGGCCCCACACGGTCGGTCTCCCCAAAGGAGGAGCATAGCCTGCCAAACCGTTTGGCCAAAGTTGCGCACGCGTGACTGATCCAAAACCTTAATTAGGGTTTGCGGCATTACATATATGTCGCAGTTTGATCATGACCATCCATCTTCGCCAGCCTAAACGGAAGGTGTAGACATAGACTTAAGAGGTACCAAGAGTATCAATATGATCACCGTGGTCCCACCTATGCGTGTTACCGACCGGCCTAGGCCAACCATGGCCGAGCAGCTCGAAACGCGTGCCCAAAGGAGGCATGTCACGCGGTTCCCAAATCCTTTACGACAAAGGATTTCTATCGCAAATCGATCACGAACACTCACCTTTGCCAAACAAATTGAGTGGCCTAGATCGTACCTCCACGAGACAGAATGGTATGGACATGTACACCGGCAAGCCGTCTACATGCATTCCCGGTCGGTCCCACCAAAAACATCGTTCATGCTTGATTTCGGTCAAGCTGAATAGTGATGCTTGCGCACCTCTTTAAAACCCTAAAAATTATCAACGGTTGCAAATATGTGTCGTAGATCATCTCGTCCGTTCAACTTTGCCAGCTTGGTCAGGCAGCCTAGGCTAAGAGTTAAACGGCCGCCTGTCACTCTACCACAAGGAGTGATCGTCCAAGGGATGGCCCGCCCATGCGGCCTCCAAACAATCACTCGAAGATGGTTAGGCATGCAGCTATTTTAAGACGCTTAATCCGCGACTTACTCCGTTAAGCTCTAAAAACAGCAATGCTTCATACATATTGATTGTATTCGATGCATTACATGCATAAAGTATACACAATATTTCATGAATATCGACTTCCTAAATAACTCAGTTATTTAATCTAGCGCCGTATGCTACTTCTGTGGGTCCCACGATCCACTCATTCGAGATATCAAGCATGTTTCAAACTGGGGGATACTTACTGGGGTATTGGTCTGGCGGTTTACAGCGTGCAACGTGCAACGCGCCATCACAAGAACGTGTCAGGAGGTATGGACGGTTAAGGTGGTGGGGAAAGTGGGCTAAGACGTGATCATGCAATCACCCACACGACCCCACTACTCCATCACTCAACTTTCTCCACTTCCTACGAGATGAGGGTTTGTGCTCAATGACTTGTATAAATAGGTCCTTTGCCTATTTCCAAACAACACATATGAACACAGAAAAAACTAAGTGTTGTCATCAGTATCCAGAAATCACCATTCTGATACAAGTCATAAACAACCAACACCTTCACAATCTCAACACCTTCTTCGCTTCCCACCCTAAGATCAACCCCATTTCCTTCACTTTGTGACCGAAGCAAGTCTGGAACGGCCATTTCTTGGTTTAGGACAAGTTTGTACAGATTGATCTCTCGAATCAAAAGCACTCCCGTACAGTGCATTTGTTTAGGGTTTAGATTCGTTTTTCATCCACACACCCAAATTTACCAAAAACCGTAGAAACAGTTTTCACCCACAAACAGTTACTTTTCTAAAATTGGTTATACGTGAACCTAAACATTTATCAATAAGGAATGCAATCTTTGCAAACCGTGGCTATAATGTTCATGTATTGATTCGAGTGAATCAAACCGATTTTGCTTCAATTGTGTTCTTGTATAATCCATGAGAATATAGCAATTGAACAACTCTTTAACTAGTTTCATTTAAGTCATTTGAACTAGTTATGGTTGAGATGAATGATCGCTGTTGTATGCGTCAAAAATAATTTCACTTTCTCACTTAACTAAAATAAATGAAGTATGTGGTAATAAAGAGTTCGTTCCCACAGAGAGGCTTTTGTTGTTATAAAATTTCAGTTTCTTAGTAACCAAGGGGGGATTTTTGATTTAGCAAAGCAATAAAAATAATTGAAAGCAATAAAATATGAAGTAATGAATAAGAGGAAGATATTGGTCACGGAATAGTATCATTTACAAACATGTATTTTCATCAATGATTAGAATTGGTATTTTAATCTCTCATTTACTAAAAGTCCTAGGATACCTTGATCGCAAGTATATCCCTCTAATTCCCTGATTTCATCACAACCACATTAAAAGATACATAAGTGAATTCTTCCTAGAAAGCAACCTAAAGTGTAAAAGCACAATTAATTTTAATTCCCTAAAAGCACTAAGTTCTATGGAATAAGACTAATCAAGGCAATCAAACGTGTAAAAGCACTAATTCGATTTAACCAAGGTTATGATTCACTTGTGACTAGTAGGATATATCACTACAAGCACTACCCACAATTATGCTACTTAGAATCAGGGATAAACAACTTTTTTCGTATTGAAAACCCTAATATAGCTTTAGAAATGAACGCAAATCGGATTGATTCCGGACTCAACCTAACAAGTATTCAAATCATATGACAATATAAACCATGAATCATAAACAATAAATTATTGAGAAGAAACTAATGCATTAAATCAAATATCATGTTGAGAAATCAACTTTATCCCATAACCAATATTAGTTATTTAGCTACTCATAGCTTTTGAATTCATCATAATCATAATCAATAATGAAATGAAGAAAATGAAAACTAAATGGAAGCAAACCCTAGTCGCCGCTCTCCAAAACTCCAAGTAGAAAATTACGTGATATCCAAAGGAAGTAGAAACTTTCTCCTTTTGTAGCTTTTCATCTTTCCAAAACTAGGTCTTCAAAGCCCAAAGTCCAATAACAAGATGTCCACCAAGCCCATATGTGAGGAGTACCCAAGTGAAAATATGTCCCAAAATAGGCCACCGGAAAACTGGTAAAATGGCCGGAACTTGGTCGGAGAATGGTCGGAGAAGTATCTCAGGTGATTGGAAAAGTCAAACCCCACCGGTCAAACAATTTAACTCGGGTCAACTTGGAAGTCAGACCGAGTCAAGGTCTATTCGGGTGAGTCATATCTGAGTCCGTTAGTCTGTCTGGATGAGTCAATTCTAGTCAGCATCTGATTGGTCTTGGCCAAAGCCTGAACTGTTGCAGTCTTGAACATGTTGGCGCTTCATTCTTGCACTTCTAGCTCTGCAACCTGAGCCCTGCACACAGACCATCATGCTCTACTGGCCATAACTCAACATCCCACTGCAACACAGCTAGACTACATCCACTTTAAACCAGAACCAGCACATACAAACCTTCATGGGCAATCAACAACTAATTACCAACAGCAATACCCATCTCTTTTTTCTCTTGTTCTCTTGACTGCAGTAGTCACAGCCACTCCCAACTGCAACACCATTGCATCACCATTTCAGTCTTAGCACAAATTCCATCTGCAGCTTCAATCATTGCAAACATCTTAACTCACTCTCTACAGCAGCAACACCAACTTCACCACTGGTTCAAACCAAACAACAACCCAGTACTCCACATCTCAGTTTCATTCTATGGCTATCACCTGTAGCTGCACATCATACCAGGCTGAGTTCTCACCTGCAATACCAGTCTTGTCCAAGGCCATGGATTCACTGTATCCTCCATTCCTTGCTTTGCATATTCACTTAAGCTTCAACTCGACTGCAACATTGCGAAGTTGCAGCAATGAGCATCACAACACCAACCATTCCGTGTGTTTCTCATGCTTCACAGTGACCACCACCTGCAGCTGAGCTTAAACAATTCATTATTGCCTCTGCTTGCTTCTCGAAATAGTATTGCTTCAGATTCATAATGCCTGCTCAATGCTCCGGACATTTAACTCCAACTATTGCAATGACCAGCAGCTGTACCTGTCTCTGATCAACCAACACCACCTCAAGGCCAACTGCACTACTACCACCTGCTCCCTGCAACCATCACAGGCCATATCTCTTATCAGTTCATCTCATCCACAACTGCAAAACCACCACCAACACAGACCCATGTACTCAATTATTCTTCTCCATTCAACAACTTCAAATTCCCATGAATCTTTCATCACAGCAGCATATGTCTCCATTTTCTTGACCTAAATTACCAGCAGCAAATGTAATTTCTCCAATAACTTCATTGCCTCATCTGACACATCATTTGAATCTTCAAACAGAATCGAACCCATTCTTCTGAACCTTCTCAAAAACATAGGAATCATTCATCATCTCAGTCATATCCTAGGGACAAAACAATTAATCAAATCCAGTAAAATTCAACACCACAAATCCCTAGTTCCTGGCTTGAATCTCTGTCAAGAACTCATGAATTCAAATTCTAACATATACCCAAACTTCATAATCGACTCTTCAAACCCCTTCAACAGAGACCGCCATCAAAACCACCTTCCATAAACATCACAACATCTTCTTCATAAATCAAGCAACACCCATGTCTTCGATTCCATTATAGACCCTAAAACCATTTGAATCTTCTATTTCTTCTGAACTTGACCTCAACCCCATCGAACCATCATCAGATCCCTAATTTCTCCCACATCTTCTTTGTCATTCGAAACACACTGAAACATCACCTCGACATGTGTTTTCTAGATTCAACCACAAAACCCATTACAAATTCTTCCTTCTCAATCTTCATTTCTTTCATTACAGCAGCCGCAACTTTTATTTCTCCCTCTCTTGATTTTGAGAAGATAATGATAAGAAGAATGATTGAGAAACCCTGAAATCTGTGGCTAGGTAGGAACCACAATTGATATAGGCACCCTACGGATTAATACAGGCCACCAGAGTAACAGTCACTTAAACAAAACTCGTCTTGCCATGGTTTGGCTCCCATATCACTCGACTATGAATCGACCCTTTTGCTCTTTTCGCTCCAAATGAATAATTTTCTCCTTCTTTTGCTCCAAATGACTCCAAAGTACCTAAATAGCTCAAAAACACGCATGATATACATACAAGAAAACTCGCAAAGAAAGGATAAACAATAGATAATAAATAAGGTGTTTATAACACCTATCAAATTCCCCCACACTTAGACTTTGCTAGTCCTCGAGCAAATCAAACAAAACTAATTCTAACAAAATATATACAACTCCGTGTTGTCGAGGCTACGGTCACACTTAGCATGTATAATAAGACTTTGACCCCTAGGTGTCCCTAGTGGACGAGTTTTAGTCTCGTGAGGGTTTACTATAGGTATACCCACAAAACCTACTTTTCCAACTTACAAGTTCTCCGAAATGATAATATCCAACGCGCTAAGAAGACATAGATATTCTGCACACTAGTAATAAGAAGTTAGACACATAAAGGAACATAATCTCATCCTTAAAAGTTGAGAGAGAAATAAGCATCCCTTATCGAAAGAAATTCGAGTTCGGAGTGATCGAAAGTCTCGACTCTGCCTCACAAGAAAGGGTTTTATGAAGTTGCTCTCAATAATAAATAGCTTTTTATGGGTCACACATGTGTCCAGGTAGGAGTGAAGAGAGAATCCTGTGACACCTTGAATGGTAGGAAGGCAAAAACCCTCCGAATTGTTTTGAAAAACCACATCTTTTATTGTTTTGAAAAAACCCATTTTTCTGACGATCTCTAAGAAAGGAAATCAACCACTTAACGAAGGTGGGAAAATGCTTACTTACCTCGTTATCCGTTCGACGTGCAGCTAGCACCACTCTCACAGCACCAATAGAAACGTCTTGGGTATTCAATCCTTGTCTTCATCTTCGTCTTCGGTCTTCAACTCTTGATGATGAAATCTTGAACTTCGTAGAATCTTGACAATATGATTCTTTCCTCAAATTCCTTGTTGCTTGAAACTTCATTATGAAAACTTAACCACTCCCCCACACTTCAACTTTACAGTGTCCTCAATGTAAATTAAGTCATCCAAAGTAAGTCAAGGTGGGAAATCCTACATGATAATGTGACAAGAAATCAGAAAAAGTAAATGCAAGACAAGAAAAAAAAACTGAAAACAAGACAAGAAAATAAAAATAAGACAAGAAATACTCATCCTATGGGTTGCCTCCCATTTAGCGCTTCGTTTAAAGTCGTCGGCCCGACTATCTCCTTGTTTGCTACGCCTTAGCCGGCTTCCAACACATTATGGAAATCTGATTGAATGCTACTCGAGTGTCTCCTCGCCTCAAAGATGTTGAAGTGAATGACCTCTTCATCGAACTCCATAGTCAAGGTACCATTGTGGACATCAATCTTCGTTCTAGCGGTACTCATAAAGGGTCTACCCAACAGTAAAGGTGTAGATGAGGATGAATTCACATCACTCATGTCTAGAACATAGAAATCCACTGAAAATATTAATCCTTTTACCTGCACCAAAACATCCTCAACAATCCCTTTCGGGTAAACATTAGATCTATCGGAAAGTTGAATAACTATGTCGGTTTCCTTAAGAGGACCAAGATTTAAAGCATCATAAATTGTAGTAGGCATGACATTAATGGAAGCTCCTAAATCTAGCATAGCTTTTGTAAACCTTGTTTTAACAATAGTGCATGGAATAGTGAAACTACCTGGATCCTTCAACTTAGGTGGGAGTTTCTTTCGAAGATATGCCGAAGCATTCTCCCCCACACTCATTACCTCGTTACCGGTTAGCTTGTGCTTGTTAGTGCACAATTCCTTTACACACTTTGCATAGCGAGGAGTTTGCCTAATTACTTCAATGAGTGGAATATTCACTTGGACCTTCTTAAAAACATCCCAAATATCTCTATCTTGTTCCACCTTCCTATTAGCTTTAGCGAACCTGTCAGGAAAAAGGTAAAGGAGGAACATAAGTAGAAACAAGAGGTTTAGACTTAGAATTAGTTACCTTGGGAGTTTTCGGAAAATCAACGTTCTTTTCCTCCAAAACCGGTTCTTTTGGTGTTTCTTCTTTACCCGAATCAGTAACTTCAGTTCGCACAAATTGTGTACCACTTCCCAACGTAATAACATTGACACCCTCTCTTGGGTTAAGAAGTTGGGAAGGGAGTTTCTCACCATTTTGTGCGTGCAACTGATTAATCTCCTCGGCCATGGAAACCATTTGAGTCTGCAACTCCTTTATTGTACTCTTGGTCTCTTGTTGACTTTGTTGAAACATAATAGAAATGCCTTGCATCATGGTGCTAAGATTTTCATCGAAATCGGAACCTTGACCTTGAGCTGATTGTTGTTGTTGCGGTTCACCAACTTGTGCTTGCAACTATTTAATTGCATTATCCATTTTCTGCCGATTCAAGTCCGCTAGTTGTTGATTTTGCTGTACCACGGAAATTATAGTCTCAACCAAAGTAGCCATCTTTGCCAATTCTGGGCTTTGCGCTTGTTGTGGTTGTTGCACTTGTTGTTGGAACTCACTCAGATGCTTATAAACAGAACTTGCACTTGCAACTTGCTCCCTACCATAACCAAAGTTGGGGTTATCTTTCCATCCTTGATCGCAAGAGTTGGAGTAAGTATCAAACCGCTGATTTGAGAAAATAACATTGACTTGCTCTACGTTCTCACAAGCTGGCCGTGATGGTTTTACAACCACTGCTGTAATTTGTTGCATCATTGCCATCATATTGCTCATTTGTTGACGTAACTCAAAAATCTCGTCAACTTGATTAGTTTCCTTGATAGGTAGCTCTAAACTACGACTTGAAAATTGTTGAGAATTTGATGCCATACTCTCAATCAACTCTCTAGCTTATGTCACTGTCTTGTTCATAAGTGCACCACCACTTGCAGCGTCAAGAAGATTCATATCACTTGCTTGGAGACCTTCATAGAAGTACAGGATAATCATTGTGTCACTGAATTGATGATGAGGGCAGCTTGCTACTAATCTCTTGTACCGTTCCAAACATACATACAACTCCGTGTTGTCGAGGCTACGGTCACACTTAGCATGTATAACAAGCCTTTGAACCCCTAGGTGTCCCTAGTGGACGAGTTTTAGTCTCGTGAGGGTTTACTATAGGTATACCCACAAAACCTACTTTTCCAACTTACAAGTTCTCCGAAATGATAGTATCCAACGCGCTAAGAATACATAGAGATTATGCACACTAGTAATAAGAAGTTAGACACATAAATGAACACAATCTCATCCTTAAAAGTTGAGAGAGAAATAACCATCCCTTATCGAAAGAAATTCGGGTTCGGAGTGATCGAAAGTCTCGACTCTGCCTCACAAGAAAGGGTTTTATGAAGTTGTTCTCAATAATAAATAGCTTTTTATGGGTCACACATGTGTCCAGGTAGGATTGAAGAGAGAATCCTGCGACACCTTGAATGGTAGGAAGGCAAAAACCCTCTGAATTGTTTTGAAAACCCACATCTTTTATTGTTTTGAAAAAACCCATTTTTCTGACGATCTCTAAGAAAGGAAATCAACCACTTAACGAAGGTGGGAATATGCTTACTTACCTCGTTATCTGTTCGACGTGCAACTAGTACCACTCTCACAGCATCCATAGAAACGTCTTCGGTCTTCAATCCTTGTCTTCGTCTTCGGTCTTCAACTCTTGATGATGAAATCTTGAACTTCGTAGAATCTTGACAATATGATTCTTTCCTCTAATTCCTTGTTTCTTGAAACTTAATTATGAATATTTCTTCTTCCATTGACTTTATTGAATGAATACAAAACCATAAACGAACTAAACAAACCAAATATGATGCAATGATTTTTTTCTTTTCTTTTTTCTTTTCTCTTTTCGATTTTTTTTTTTATTTTTTTTTATTAGATGCAAAATAAATAAAGTAAATACAAAAACAAACAAAATATTAAAACTAATGATGGACCTAATAAACTTTTTTTTTTTTTTTGAGACAAGAGAAAATAAAATACAAACTAACAAATAAAAATAAAGATAAAATAAAAATGCAAGTACAAAGGCCATGGTGTAAGTACTTTACCGCTCGATTCTTCACAATTTGTATGTCTCGATATCATAAACTTCTTGAACTCATCTTGATAATCTTCACTCTTGTACAATAGTCTTCAACTTGTAAAAATTCTGCTCCTTGTCTTGTTGCTATACTTGAATATGAAATCTGCTCATTTCTGTATCGTTGCTTGTAAACCTTGAACGTCTTCAACTTTCCTTCGAATTTGTGATGCTCTGCTTGTTGATGATGATGGTGTTTCTATGGACCTGTTGGTGTAGAGAGAGATAAAGTGGATGGTGCTAACTGCGAACAAGATTACAAGTGGTATGTAAGTTAGCAATTCGATGTCACCATCATGATTGATAAAATAGTACTCAAGAGATCAAAATAGTGCTTCTATTGGTGGGAGGTTGGGTAGCTCACCATTCTACCCGGAGTTTACGTACGGTGACACACACTCTCAAAGCACAAATTTAGACAGGTACAAAGAAGTGAAGGTCGGTGCCTCTCATGATGTAACATGGGTAGTCTCCACTATAGGGGACCACAACTCTAATACAGAATTCAGTATGCACCTCATTTGCTACTGGCATGGTTAAATCCAACTTTAACTCTCATATAAATAAGAAACCCTATCACGTTCTCTGTCATCTCTAAGTTCAGTCACTCTTGTGAGAATTTCGATGTAACCTTAGCGAATGTATACTATGTGACTCAAAACTAACTACAAGTTGGAGTTTTTATTCACTAATTTACACAAAAGTTGAAAATTTTGAAAATTTACAATGCAAACTTAACTACTCCCCCACACTTAAACTTTACATTGTCCTCAATGTAAATTAAGTCATCCAAAGTAAGTCAAGGTGGGAAATCCTACATGATAATGTGACAAGAAATCAGAAAAAGTAAATGCAAGACAAGAAAAAAAAACAAAAAACAAGACAAGAAAATAAAAATAATACAAGAAATACTCATCCTATGGGTTGCCTCCCATTGAGCGCTTCGTTTAAAGTCGTCGGCCCGACTATTTCCTTGTTTGCTACGCCTTAGCCGGCTTCCAACACATTATGGAAATCTGATTGATTGCTACTCTAGTGTCTCCTCGCCTCAAAGATGTTGAAGTGAATGACCTCTTCATCGAACTCCATAATCAAGGTACCATTGTGGACATCAATCTTCGTTCTAGCGGTACTCATAAATGGTCTACCCAACAGTAAAGGTGTAGACGAGGATGAATTCACATCACTCATGTCTAGAACGTAGAAATCCATTGGAAATATTAATCCTTTTACCTGCAACAAAACATCCTCAACAATCCCTTTCGGGTAAACATTAGATCTATCGGCAAGTTAAATAACTATGCCGGTTTCCTTAAGAGGACCAAGATTTAAAGCATCATAAATTATAGTAGGCATGACATTAATGGAAGCTCCTAAATCTAGCATAGCTTTTGTAAACCTTGTTTTACCAATAGTGCATGGAATAGTGAAACTACCTGGATCCTTCAACTTAGGTGGGAGTTTCTTTCGAAGATATGCCGAAGCATTCTCCCCCACACTCATTACCTCGTTACCGGTTAGCTTGTACTTGTTAGTGCACAATTCCTTTACACACTTTGCATGGCGAGGAGTTTGCCTAATTACTTCAATGAGTGGAATATTCACTTGGACCTTCTTAAAAACATCCCAAATATCTCTATCTTGTTCCACCTTCCTATTAGATTTAGCGAATCTGTCACGAAAAGGTAAAGGAGGAACATAAGTAGAAACAAGAGGTTTAGATTTAGAATTAGTTACCTCAGGAGTTTGCGGAAAATCAGCGTTCTTTTCCTCCAAAACCGGTTTTTTTGGTGTTTCTTGTTTACCCGAATCAGTAACTTCAGTTCGCAAAAATTGTGTACCACTTCCCAACGTAATAACATTGACACCCTCTCTTGGGTTAAGAGGTTGGGAAGGGAGTTTCTCACCATTTTGTGCATGCAACTGATTAATCTCCTCGGCCATGGAACCCATTTGAGTCTGCAACTCCTTTATTGTACTCTTGGTCTCTTGTTGACTTTGTTGAAACATAATAGAAATGCCTTGCATCATGGTGCTAAGCTTTTCATTGAAATCGGAACCTTGACCTTGAGCTGATTGTTGTTGTTGCGGTTCACCAACTTGTGCTTGCAACTCTTTAATTGCATTATCCGTTTTCTGTTGATTCAAGTCCGCTAGTTGTTGATTTTGTTGTACCACGGAAATTAGAGTCTCGACCAAAGTATCCATCTTTGCCAATTCTGGGCTTTGCGCTTGTTGTGGTTGTTGCACTTGTTGTTGGAACTCACCCGGATGCTTATAAACAGAACTTGCACTTGCAACTTGCTCCTTACCATAACCAAAGTTGGGGTTGTCTTTTTATCCTTGATCGCAAGAGTTGGAGTAAGTATCAAACCTCTGATTTGAAAAAATAGCATTGACTTGCTCTACGTTCTCACAAGCTGGCCGTGACAACCACCGCTGTAATTTGTTGCATCATTGCCATCATATTGCTCATTTGTTGACGTAACTCAAAAATCTCGTCAACTTGATTAGTTTCCTTGATAGGTAGCTCTAAACTACGACTTGAAAATTGTTGAGAATTTGCTGCCATACTCTCAATCAACTCTCTAGATTGTGTCACCGTCTTGTTCATAAGTGCACCACCACTTGCAGCGTCAAGAAGATTCCCATCACTTGCTTGGAGACCGTCATAGAAGTATAGGATAATCATTGTGTCACTGAATTGATGATGAGGGCAGCTTGCTACTAATCTCTTGCACCGTTCCCAACATTCATACAGCGATTCCCCCACATTTTGTGTCATCCCACAAATTTCCTTGCGAATTTGAGTAGCCTTTGACGCAGGAAAATATCTATCTAAGAAGAGTTTCTTCACTCCATTCCATGTTGTGACACTACCAGGCGGTACATAATATACCAATCTTTAGCTGCGTCGAGTAAAGAGAAAGGAAAAGCACGCAACATTCCTTCATTTGCATCAGCCCCTTCAGGTATCATGTTTGTCAACAACCACTGAAACTCCATAAGATGCTTGTTTGGGTCTTCCCATGCAAATCTATGAAACTTTGGTATCTGGATGATTAACCCTGGTTTAATATAAAATGTGGAAGTTGCCTCAATGCACCATTGTTGTTGATCCAACTTCTGAGAAGCTAGCTCCTTGAGTGTGCGATTTGCATCACCCATTGCTTCTCCCAGTTTGTATTTCAGTAAGGTACCTGAAACACAATTCTCAAAACGAAATTAAAAACAACGTAAATAAAAGAAACTAAAACTATATAACAAGCCGATGCATCCTCGGCAGCGGCGCTAAAATTTGATCGCTGTTGTATGCGTCAAAAATAATTTCTGGAGTTTGCGGAAAATCAGCGTTCTTTTCCTCCAAAACCGGTTCTTTTGGTGTTTCTTCTTTACCCGAATTAGTAACTTCAGTTCGCACAAATTGTGTACCACTTCCCAACGTAATAACATTGACACCCTCTCTTGGGTTAAGAGGTTGGGAAGGGAGTTTCTCACCATTTTGTGCATGCAACTGATTAATCTCCTCGGCCATGGAACCCATTTGAGTCTGCAACTCCTTTATTGTACTCTTGGTCTCTTGTTGACTTTGTTGAAACATAGTAGAAATGCCTTGCATCATGGTGCTAAGCTTTTCATCGAAATCAGCGTTAAAAAAAATGAAGTATGTGGTAAGAAAGAGTTCGTTCCCACAGAGAGGCTTTTGTTGTTATAAAATTTCAGTTTCTTAGTAACCAAGGGGGATTTTTGATTTAGCAAAGCAATAAAAATAATTAAAAGCAATAAAATATGAAAGTAATCAATAAGAGGAAGATATTTGTCACGGAATAGTATCATTCACAAACATGTATTTTCATCAATGATTAGAATTGGTATTTTAATCTCTCATTTACTAAAAGTCCTAGGATACCTTGATCGCAAGTATATCCCGCTAATTCCCTGATTTCATCACAACCATATTAAAAGATGCATATGTGAATTCTTCCTAGAAAGCAACCTAAAGTGTAAAAGCACAATTAAGTTTAACTCCCTAAAAGCACTAAGTTCTATGGAATAAGACTAATCAAGGCAATGAAACGTGTAAAAGCACAAATTCGATTTAACCAAGATTATGATTCACTTGTGACTAGTAGGATATATCACTACAAGCACTACCCACAATTATGCTACTTAGAATTAGGGATAAACAACTTTTTCGTATTGAAAACCCTAATATAGCTTTAGAAATGAATGCAAATCGGATTGATTCCGGACTCAACCTAACAAGTATTCAAATCACATGACAATATAAACCATGAATCATAAACAATAAATTATTGAGACAAAACTAATGCATTAAATCAAATATCATGTTGAGAAATCAACTTTATCCCATAACCAATATTAGTTATTTAGCTACTCATAGATTTTGAATTCATCATAATCATAATCAATAATGAAATGAAGAAAATGAAAACTAAATGGAAGCAAACCCTAGTCGCCGCTCTCCAAAACTCCAAGTAGAAAATTACGTGATATCCAAAGGAAGTAGAAACTTTCTCCTTTTGTAGCTTTTCATCTTTCCAAAACTAGGTCTTCAAAGCCAAAAGTCCAATAACAAGATGTCCACCAAGCCCATATGTGAGGAGTACCCAAGTGAAAATATGTCCCAAAAGAGGTTGCCGGAAAACTGGTAAAATTGCCGGAACTTGGCCGAAGAATAGTCGGAGAAGTATCTCAGGTGACTGGAAAAGTCAAACCCCACCGGTCAAACGATTTAACTCGGGTCAACTTGGAAGTCAGGCCGAGTCAAGGTCTAGTCGGGTGAGTCAGATCTGAGTCTGTTAGTCTGTCTGGCTGAGTCAATTCTAGTCAGCATCTGATTGGTCTTGGCCAAAGCCTGAACTGTTGCAGTCTTGCACATGTTGGCGCTTCATTCCTCCACTTCTAGCTCTGCAACCTGAGCCTTGCACACCCACCATCATGCTCTACTGGCCATAACTCAACATCCCACTGCAACACAGCTAGACTACATCCACTTCAAACCAGAACCAGCACATACAAACCTTCATGGGCAATCAACAACTAATTACCAACAGCAGTACCCATCTCTTTTTTCTCTTGTTCTCTTGACTGCAGTTATCATAGCCACTCCCAACTGCAACACCATTTCATCACCATCTCAGTCTTAGCACAAATTCCATCTGCAGCTTCAATCATTGCAGACATCTTAACTCACTCTCTACAGCAGCAACACCAACTTCACCACTGGTTCAAACCAAACAACAACCCAGTACTCCACATCTCAATTTCATTCTATGGCCATCACCTGTAGATGCACATCATACCTGGATGAGTTCTCACCTGCAATACCAGTCTTGTCCAAGCCCATGGCTTCACTGTAACCTCCATTCCTTGCTTTGTGTATTCACTTAAGCTTCAACTTGACTGCAACATGGTAGGCTAAGAAGAGATACCTATAATTATACTGCAAGTGCACAGTACCTTATTATGTATAGTGCAAATACAGGTCAATCCACAGGGACAAGGTGAATGCAAAGTTAAATTCAAAGCCTTACTTTACTAATTCAAATTAAAGAGTTTGTCAAAACGATTAGATGTTGGCAAAGAGAATTGACTAAAGAACAGAATGTAATTTAAATGAAAGGTTAAACACTTGATAAGAGGGCACTAGAGCTATCAATTCCACCACTTAAACTACACTAGATAATTTAGTTACCGAAATTGTTCTTATCCCTTGTAACGGATCAGAGGTGAAGATACGAGTCTTTCGCTTTTCCAAAAGGGTTTCAAAGATGGATAGTTCAATCACAACTAAGATATCAATCCCTAGTATTAGTTGTCTTATTACAGCACAACTAATCACAAATTAAAAACATACAATGAAGCGTGAGTTGATGCAACAACAAATAATTGATCTAACAACCTAGGATGCAAGACATACTAGGTGAAAGTTATAAGTTGCAACATAAAGACTAAACCAAATCATGTTCAATTAAGCTCTACAAGAACAATCTCATCAACATAAGAAACTAGCAGTAAGATGAGGGTTTCATCAAAGCCTCAGCTAAGAAAGTTAGAACATAGCTTTTATAGAAGCAGATGAAGTTTTGATATTCATAAAATGGAAGCTCTTCTCTTTTCAACTGAGTTCTATTGAGTCACAACAAAAGCAAGAGATGAAAACTAAGTTATCCTCCCCTCACTCACTACATACCATAAATTACAACATAATACCCCTATTTATACATCAATTTCTCCCCCAATTTTCAATCCCTATTCTCAACAGAAACATTATAATATTCAGGGGTTTTGTTCTCGAAACTCACCACTATGTAAGACTTTTCATTCATGCACCGTCACTGCACTCCTCATCTATTTGACTGATGTTGTTGCTGACGAATTCAGACCTAATTGCCACTTGCTTAATCATCACAGCCACCCTATTTTCGTCGATTGTGTGCTGCTGTTGCTGATGTTTGTAGAGAGTAACAAGATCAAATCCCTAGCTTGATAATTCCGTCGGTTTTGAAAACCAAACAGCTGACCTATTCTTGTAGGAGTCAAACCTAGGGTTATGACTGAAATGAATGGTGAATGATGAGAGAAAGGGTTATTCGCAATAGAGAGAGGTGAAATTGTCGAGAACAAACAATGGAGAGATTGATTTGAAATGCAAAATAGGGATAGAGAGATAAGACTGACAGAGTTAGGGTTGTCTGGTTCTCAGATGATAGAGAGGGTGTTGTCGGTTGTGTAAGAGAGTGAAATGAAAGAGGGATTTTGGGTCTGTTTGGGTGTTGTTCATGAATACCTGTTTTTGGTATATGAGAGTGGAACTTAGACCTGGCTTCTTTTCTTTAACTCCCAACATGGGTATCACTTGGATTATGGCCCATTACTTCATCTCATGGTCAGATAATTCTTCTTGCATTTCTGGTTCATTAGTAGATCCATTAGCTTCTCAACTCGTTGGCACCATGGTTGCGTTCTCCACTACAAGCGTCTGCATAACATCGACTTGGTAACTAGCTTTATAGGGTCTTGTAGCTCCACTTCCTCCAAAGCACAAGTTCAGACCATTCTTTTAATTCCCCTAGAATTTCAAAACAAAAGTCAGGACAATTGCTACACATTTCACTTGCAACGAGTAAGAAATACAAGATACAAAATTTGGCATAAAAACAAGCAATTAGTGCAACAAATTGGCATAAACACCTACAACATGATAATAATGTATGCAATATTAGGTGCCCATCAAATACCCCCAAGCCTGCCTTTTGCTCGTCCTCGAGTAAAACACAAAACGAAAAGAAAAATCCTTCTTACACCAAAATATACTCACAAAGTTCTAGGACAAAATAGAAGCTCAGATTCCATGAAGTGTGACATGTGCAATTCAGTTTTAGCTCATAGAAAATGGATATGTTTATCTAGCTTTCAAAGGCACAAATATAGCACTGGAACAACTAAAGACATGTGATAAGAGTGTAAAGTGTATCTACACATGTTTATAGAATGACCGAAGTTATGACTGCCAATTACCAAGAGATAGTTTTTAGGCTAAGAACTGAATTCAAAGCCAATCTAGATGTCCGGCTTTACGAGAATTGTGAATGTTCACCTAAGAGTTGGTGATATTTCAGCTTACCCGCGTTGTACATCGATGGATACACCCTCCATTGCTTTATTACACGACTATTTACAACACATAACAGAACAAAGACATTGACTGCAATATTTACATTGACTACTCTCATTTGAAGCAAGAGAGACACTTTAACATTTTTACTGAAGTAGAACACAATAACAAACAATGAGTACTCTTTCTTTTCTTTTCTTTTTCTGATTTTTTCTGTTTTTTTTTTTTCGTAACTGATTTTTCAACTGAATTTTCATCTGACTTTGCAATAACAAGAGATACAAACACAACATGACACAACTTTACTCAAAAGCTCAAAAATACATTACATGACACTTTTAGCAAGAGGCGGCCCTTTTCGATGCACCCGGTCAAATTCAATGGTTGCTTTTCTTAACGTATCCTCCACCTTCTATCCTAGCCAACCAAAGAACAAGCTGGTCAAGTCTCATTCAGTATTCTAAAGTGATTGGCAGTCTACTTAACCGATAAAACACCTGGCCGAGGCCATACATGTATTGGTAGATCGTGCATGTGCAAATTTCTTATCAACATGTGAATTGTGCTAGAATCAGGGGTGCCTCATCATCTAGACTAAGAATCCTAGGATATTATATCATGCACAGGTGTCACAGATCAAGGTAAATGAGCTCCATTTTTTTATTTATTTTTATTTTTATTTTTAAGGTGATCCATTCACAAGATTCAAACATACCAAATTGCTACAAATTAAGTTCATGTGATATCTACTTGTACCCCCAAACCTATGTTAAACAGTGTCCTCAATGTTTCTAAGGATACACAAATTATAACATGCCACGAAGTTCATGAAGATAACGAAAGGTTAGGGAGTACCGGATCCAAAAAGTGTTGCCAAACTAGATAGTTGAGCAACGATGTAGATATCACAAACAAAACAGAGATTATATACAGCAAACACTAATTTGGCAAACTGAAACCAAAAGAAAGCAGGAGGTTACAAAGGAATTCTAAACCTGTGGTATGTACAAGGGGTGAACCAGTTCAGTCCACATAGATGGGATCTGCCAGGTCGGTTGTTTCAATTTCAGGTGGAATTGGTTCAAGGAACGACTTCAATCTCTGCCCATTGACCTTGAAGACGTTCTTTGTTGCTACGTCTTCGAGTTCTACAGCTCCATGAGGGAATATTGTTCGCACCAAGAACGGGCCTGTCCATCTAGAACGCAATTTACCTGGAAAAATATGCAAACGTGAGTTGTACAATAAAACTTTCTGTCCAGGCGTGAATGACTTGCGCAAAATGCGCTTGTCATTGAACACCTTCATTCTATCTTTGTCCATCTTTGCACTGTCATAAGCATCATTTCTCAGATCTTCCAACTCATTGAGCTGGAGTTTCCGTTGAGTACCTGCCTTATCAAGAGAAAGTTAAGTTTCCTTATAGCCCAATATGCACGATGTTCAAGTTCAACAGGTAAATGGCAAGGCTTTCCATACACAAGTCGGTAAGGGGACATGCCAATAGGGGTTTTATATGTTGTTCTATAAGCCCATAAAGCATCATTCAATCGTAATGACTAATCTTTTCTAGACGGGTTAACCGTCTTTTCAAGAATATGCTTAATCTCTCTATTAGAAACCTCTACTTGGCCACTGGTTTGTGGATGGTATAGGGTTGCGACTTTATGAGTTATGCCATACTTGCGAACTAATGACTCAAAAGATCTATTGCAAAAGTGTGAACCACCGTCACTGATTATAGCTCTAGGGGTGCCAAAACGAGAAAATATGTTTTCTTTTAAGAACGAAAGTACCATCTTGTGGTCATTTGTTTTGGTTGCAATCGCTTCTACCCACTTAGAAACATAATCAATTGTGACAAGGATATACAATTTACCTTCAGAATTAGGAAATGGTCCCATGAAGTCAATTCCCCACACATCAAACAGTTCAACAATCAAAATAGGGTACAATGGCATCATGTTTCTTTTAGAAATACTTTCTAGTTTTTGACAACGTTCACAAGCAATACAATAAGCATGACAGTCTTTGAACAACGATGGCCAATAAAACCCACTCTGCAAGACTTTTGCAGTAGTCTTCTTGGCACTGAAATGGCCTCCACATGCTTGGTAATGACAAAAAGATATCACATCTTTCTGTTCACTGTTAGGGACACATTTCCTAATGATTTGGTTCGCGCAGTACTTAAACAGTACGGGTCATCCTAAAAGAAGTATTTAACTTCAGCCAAGAACTTAGAACGGTCTTGTCTAGACCAATGCAAAGGCATTCTTCCCGTAACAAGGTAGTTCACAATGTCAGCAAACCAAGGAAACTCAGATACAAGCATCAATTGTTCATCGGGAAAAGACTCTCTAATAAGCAAGGAATCATCAAAAGACTCAACATTTAATCTAGACAAATGATCAGCAACAACATTTTCCGAACCTTTCTTATCTCGAATTTCGAGATCAAATTCCTGCAATAACAATATCCATCGGATGAGACGAGCTTTAGCATCCTTCTTAGAAAGAAGGAATTTCAGAGCAGCATGATCAGTGTATATGATGACCTTAGACCCTATCAAGTATGACCTAAACTTGTCCAATGCAAAAACAACATCAAGCAATTCCTTCTCAGTAGTTGAGTAGTTAAGTTGAGCATCATTAAGAGTCTTGCTAGCATAGTATATCACATATGGAAGTCTATTGACGCGCTGTCCTAAAACAACACCAACAGCAAAATCAGACGCGTCACACATGATTTCAAATGGCAATTTCAGTCGGTGGTCGGACTATAGGGGCTGAAATTAGAAGAGTTTTGAGTTCTTCCCATGCACGCACACAAGCATCATCAAATACAAAAGCAACATCTTTACCAAGTAGATTACAAAGTGGTCTAGAGATTTTACTGAAGTCTTTAATGAATCTACGATAGAACCCAGCATGGCCTAAAAATGATCGAACCTCCCTCACAGAGCGAGGTTGCGGCAAGTGTTGAATAAGGTCAACTTTAGCTTTATCTACTTCAATGCCTTTTTCAGAGATGATATGTCCTAGAACTATGCCCGAGTCCACCATAAAATGACACTTTTCCCAGTTCAACACCAGATTTTTATCTTTACATCTAATCAGCACAAGAGTGAGATGGCTCAAACATTCATCAAAAGAAGATCCAAACACAGAAAAATCATCTATAAAGATCGCAAGGAAATTATCTATCATGTCAGAAAAAAATGATCATCATACAACGTTGAAATGTGGCAGGTGCATTACACAACCCAAAGGGCATGCGACGATAAGCAAATGTACCATAAGGACATGTAAATATAGTCTTTTCCTGGTCCTCGGGTGCTATGTGAATCTGGTTGTAACCAGAATAGCCGTCAAGAAACAAGAATAACTATGCCCGGATAACTTTTCTAACATTTGATCTATGAAAGGGAGAGGGAAATGATCTTTCCTTGTAACTGCATTCAACTTCCTATAATCAATGTAAACTCGCCACCCCGCGGTTACTCGAGTAGGAACTAACTCATATTTATCATTTTGATCTACAGTAACTCCTGACTTTTTCGGCACAACCTGAATGGGACTAACCCATTTGCTATCTGAAATCGG
Source organism: Papaver armeniacum (assembly GCA_023531295.1). Taxonomy (NCBI): domain Eukaryota; kingdom Viridiplantae; phylum Streptophyta; class Magnoliopsida; order Ranunculales; family Papaveraceae; genus Papaver; species Papaver armeniacum. The sequence goes on from JAJJWW010013411.1 coordinate 41,031, forward strand.
GTATATGATACCCGCATCAAGAAGCTTAAGGATCTCACCTCTAACAAATTCTTTCATGTTAGGATTTAGTCGCCTCTGCATTTCCATAGATGTTTTAGCATTATCTTCAAGATTTATGTGATGCATACAAACTGTGGGACTAATACCCTTAATATTTGAGATTGTCCATCCTAAGGCTTCATTATGCTCTCTAAGTACTTCTAAAAGCTTACTCTCCTGTTCTATATCTAAAGCAGACGAAATGATTACAGGAAAAGTATTAGAAGAACCCAAAAATGCATATTTAAGAGTATCAGGCAATGGTTTCAGTTCGAGCTTTGGTGGCTTAACAAGAGACGGGACAGACTTGGATTCAGAGAGTGGAAGTGGCTCCACTCTAGCTTTCCATTTAGTCGTGTCCATGAGAGGTGCAGATTCAAGCAAAGAATTCACTTCACTTATGTATTCATCATTAAATAGATCCAAGTTAAAATTATTCAAGCAAGCATGCAAAGGGTCAACAGACATGCTACTAGATAACGAATCCTGAACCAAACTTTCAATCATGTTGATTTCATGCACATCATCATCATCATCAAGATCTAAATGTTGCTGGATAGCATTAAAAACATTCAACTCCATAGTCATGTTACCAAATGACAACTTCAACACTCCATTACGACAATTAATAATTGCATTGGACGTCGCCAAGAAATGACGTCCTAAAATGACAGGAATGTGACAGTATGGGTTTTGCACAGGCTGAGTATCTAAAACAATGAAGTCCAAAGGAAAATATAACTTATCAACCTTAATCAAAATATCTTCTACCACACCACGAGGAATTTTGGTCGACACTGTCCGCCAATTGCGAGTTATAGGGGTTGCTTTCAACTCTCCAAGACCTAACTACATATATACAGAATATGGCAGTAGGTTCACACTAGCCCCTAAGTCTAGTAACGCCTTATTTACCGTATGGTCACCTATCTTGCATGTGATTGTGGGACAACCTGGGTCTCTAAACTTAGGTGGAGTCTTGTTTTGAATGATAGAACTTACCTTTTCAGCCAGAAAAGCACGTTTGTGCACATTAAGCTTGCGCTTTTGTGTGCAAAGATCTTTCAGGAACTTAGCATAAGCAGGGATATGCTTGATTTCTTCGAGAAATGGAATGTTAATATTGACTCGCCTAAATAATTCTAATATCTCGTTATACTGCGTTCCTTTCTTTTGTTGCTCTAACCTTTGAGGAAAAGGAGCTACAGGTGCATTTGACGGCACAAAAACATTAACCTCAGCTGATTTTTTAGATCTAGGGTCATGCTCGGTCTCATTTTCAACAACTGGTGTATCATGCAATTGTGACTTAGACACAGACTCACCATTTCCAGGCATGCTTACATTGTTATCAATTACTTTACCACTACGAAGAGTAGTAACAACATGTGCAGTCTCATTACAAGTAGACGTACTTGCCTGAAATGTGCCTTTTGGGTTTTGTTCAGGATGACTTGGAAACTTACCCTTTTCCCTGTCATTAAGCGCATCACAGATCTGACCTATCTTAAGTTCTAGACTTGTAAAACGTTGGTCAGTGGTCTTCTGATTTTGCAAAAGATTTTGGGTCAACAGACCGACACTTTCTTCAATGCTTGATAATTTCTTTTCATAAGGATGATGTGTGTACGATTGTACCTGGGGGTTTCTGGATATGAATATCCTTGTGCGTTTCCTGATGCACTCCCATGTACAGGGCCCTTGGGCCATGAAAAGTTAGGGTGATTCCTCCACCCTGGGTTGTAGGTCTGTGAATAAGGGTTATGTTCTTGCTTTTGATACAAAACATGGGCCTGTTCAGGTTTGGACTCTTGAAATGCATGCAATTGTGGATAATTATCAACAAGATGATCAGAATTATTACACGCAAGACAAATATAAATCTCAACTTGGTTACAAGAAGTAGAACCAGCAGATTTTATATTTTTCTCCAGTTCTAAAGCCTCAACTCTTCTAGCCAATGATGCTATTTTAGCATTACCCTCAAAGGCAGACTCTATCTTATGGACAATATCCCCGTTGGTCAACTTCCTAGGTTCTCTAACAGACTCCCATTGCTGAGTCTTCTCAGCAACTTCATGTAAAAAGGTCCATGACTCGTCGGTACTTTTATCAGTAAACTCACCATTTCACATTGCTTCAACCATGGATCGAGTGGCAAAATCCAACCCTTCATACAAAATTGTTGAGAGTCTCCACTGTTCGAAACCATGGTGAGGACATTGGAGTAACAAATCATTAAACCTTTCTAGATACTTGGATAATGTCTCACCATCCAGTTGAACAAAACTATTTATACTCTGAAGAATGGTAGCTGTTTTGTGATTTGGGAAGAAATTTTTGAAAAATTCTTTCGTAAGATCATTCCAAGTTCTAATGGACTGAGGCCGCAAAGCATATAGCCAAGATTTGGCTTTTTCCTACAAAGAAAAAGGAAACAAACGCAATTTTAGGGAATCTTCTGTCAACTGATTGAATCTGAGAGTCCCACAGATTTCCTCAAAATCTCTCACGTAGTGGTAAGGGTTTTCAGCGTCAACCCCTCGAAACACAGGGAGCATATGTATCGTGCTCGCCTTTAACTCAAAATGACCAGCAATTTCTGGTAGAACAATACAAGAGGGCTGGCTTGTCCTCATGGGGTACATGTAGTCCTTGAGACTGCGGGGTTGGACTATCTCGTCACCCATTGTCTCAGGTTGGTCAGGTCTTTCCTCGACAGATGCAGGAATCTCAACTACTTCCTCTCGCTGAATTCTAACTAGACGATTGGTCTGGTCTCGAAAAGTCACAATCATAGCCCGACAGACATACCATTCAACATGTTATACATCCAGTTAACCAAGCAATCACAATGCAGTGAATCTAAACTTATGAGAAATCAAAAGCTAGTTTTCAGGATGTAAACAGAGTCAATATGTGATCAGCAGGTCAGGGAAACAAGGGCTTCGGAAAATCAGACACAAGCATACAGTTCTGCAAATATTGAGATACACTGCGGAACAACAATTTTATCTAGCAAAGATATTTACTATGCCACAGTTATGCACAAAGATGTTATATGTTGTAGGGTTTGGAAATGCTCAAGCAATCAGTTCAGTTTGCATACAAGGATGACATATCATTCAAGTCACGAATATTAAAGTTGAGGAACAATACCGCCGGTATAAGACCGGGTTTAGGCACAACCAACAGGTTGTCTCGCTCTTTTTCTTCTCCTAACCTTTGGTTTGTAATGCAATATCTCAGGTACCTGCAGAGTCAATTTAAGTGCAAAAGTGACAAGTTGCAGTTACTCAAAGCAATCTGAAAACAAAACCTACAGCTGAGATGTTACACACGGAACCAACAGTATTTGCAGCAGCTAAAATGACTCAAGAGGACTTATAGATTCCAAAGTGATCATATGCAAACAGATGAATGGCTACAGAAACTACTACAATGATGCTGGTATGATAATGCACTAAGACAGAATGCAACTAAACTAAAAGGATGCAAGAATATGAGGAAGCAGATTATGAACACAAGTGACTTTTCACTTGAGATAAGACTGACAAAATAAGAGAAATAAACTTCAAAACATTTACAGATTCCTAAGCAACTGAAGGAAATATATTACAGGCGGAACTGACTATGGAAGAAGATATTACTAACTAGCAGGAAATCAGAAGGTTACAACAACTAATTTAGAAGCTTTAACTTACAGCAAACCAAAAATTACAGCATGAGATGTAGGAAAACAGTAAATGGAATAAGAGGTGATATATAACAGATGGATTTAAACAGCTAGGTTATACTATAAAGACCAAGGCTGCAATGACAACGTTATAAAAGCTACAGGACACCACTAGATACATATGCAAATAACTCAAACAACGTACGTTATATGACAATGATGCAATAAATAAAATTTACACCCTGAACTATGAAATGAATGAAATTTCAAGTTCTGACACATCTCTGAGATGAATAGAATAACAGAAAACTTGAAATGAAACTGAGTTATACGACGAGATAGTGAGGCAGGTGATAGTGACAAACAAAACTGAAAGAAATCTTAACTAGATGCAGCTACAGATTGGAATGGTATTATGACTAGATGCAAAGATAGTTTAAACTATGCAAGATATGTGATAATGCAGATGGTACTAAGATGTAAGAAACAATGACACATTCAACTGAAACAACATAGCAACTGCAGAGAATACTTAAGAGATGAGGTGAAGATTATATACACAGACGGATGAAATAACTAAGTTAAACTGATGACAGTTAATTTTAAATGAACTACAATCCTACAGCAACATTACAGATGATATTGGATCACAACTGAACAACTACAAAAGACCTATTATGCTGATCAAAAATTTAGGAATAAGATGATTATGAGAATGCAGCAAAACAAGATGCAAGAAGATTGAAAAGATTGAAACTACAACTAACACTTATCAACAAGATGCAGATTATGTAACAGCTAGATTTTGCCAACATAGCTAAAGAAAATCCAAACAGATATGTACAGGATTGATCTAAAATCAGTAAAGCGGAATCAAAAAAAATAATAATTACACCGCTACCGAGTCCCCGGCAGCGGCGCCAAAAACTTGGTAGGCTAAGAAGAGATACATATAATTATACTGCAAGTGCACAGTGCCTTATTGTGTATAGTGCAAATACAGGTCGATCCACAGGGACAAGGTGAATGCAAAGTTAAATTCAAAGCCTTACTTTACTAATTCAAATCAAAGAGTTTGTCGAAACGATTAGATGTTGGCAAAGAGAATTGACTGAAGAACAGAATGTAATTTAAATGAAAGGTTAAACACTTGATAAGAGGGCACTAGAGCTATCAATTCCACCACATAACCTATACTAGATAGTTACCGAAATTGTTTTTATCCCTTGTAACGGATCAGCGGTGAAGATACGAGTCTTTCGCCTTTCCAAAAGGGTTTCAAAGATGGATAGTTCAATCACAACTAAGATATCAATCCCTAGTATTAATTGTCTTATTACAACACAACTAATCACAAATTGAAAACATACAGTGAAGCGTGAGTTGATGCAACAACAAATAATTGATCTAACAACCTAGGATGCAAGACATACTAGGTGAAAGTTATAAGTTGCAACATAAAGACTAAACCAAATAATGTTCAATTAAGCTCTACAAGAACAATCTCATCAACATAAGAAACTAGCAGTAAGCTAAGGGTTTCATCAAAGCCCCAGCTAAGAAAGTTAGAACATAGCTTTTATAGAAGCAGATGAAGTTTTGATATTCATAAAATGGAAGCTCTTCTCTTTTCAACTGAGTTCTATTGAGTCACAACAAAAGCAAGAGATGAAAACTAAGTTCTCCTCCCCTCACTCACTGCATACCATAAATTACAACATAATACCCCTATTAATACATCAATTTCTCCCCCAACTTTCAATCCCTATTCTCAACAGAAACATTATAATATTTAGGGGTTTTGTTCTCGAAACTCACCACTATGTAAGACTTTTCATTCATGCACCGTCACTGCACTCCTCATCCATTTGACTGATGTTGTTGCCGACGAATTCAGACCAAATTACCACTTGCTTAATCATCACAGCCACCCTATTTCCGTCGATTGCGCGCTGATGTTGCTGATGTTTGCAGAGAGTAACAAGATCAAATCCCTAGCTTGATAATTCCGTCGGTTTTGAAAACCAAACAGCTGACCTATTCTTGTAGGAGTCAAAACCTAGGGTTATGACTGAAATGGATGGTGAATGATGAGAGAAAGGGTGATTCGCAATAGAGAGAGGTGAAATTGTCGAGAAAAAATGATGGAGAGATTGATTTGAAATGAAAAATAGGGATAGAGAGATAAGACTGACAGAGTTAGGGTTGTTTGGTTCTCAGATGATAGAAAGGGTGTTGTCGGCTGTGTAAGAGAGTGAAATGAAAGAGGGATTTAGGGTCTGTTTGGGTGTTGTTCATGAATACCTGTTTTTGGTATATGAGAGTGGAACTTAGACCTGGCTTCTTTTCTTTAACTCCCAACATGGGTATCACTTGGATTATGGCCCATTACTTCATCTCATGGTCAGATAATTCTTCTTGCATTTCTGGTTCATTAGTAGATCCATTAGCTTCTCAACTCTGCTGGCACCATGGTTGCGTTCTCCACTACAAGCGCCTGCATAACATTGACTTGGTAACTAGCTTGATAGGGTCTTGTAGCTCCACTTCCTCCAAAGCACAAGTTCAGACCATTCTTTTAATTCCCCTAGAATTGCAAAACAAAAGTCAGGACAATTGCTACACATTTCACTTGCAACGAATAAGAAATACAAGATACAAAATTTGGCATAAAAACAAGCAATTAGTGCAAAAAAATGGTATAAACACCTACAACAAGATAAGAATGTATGCAATATTAGGTTCCCATCACAACACTGCGAAGTTGCAGCAATGAGCATCACAATTCCAACCATTCCCTGTGTTTCTCATGCTTCACAGTGACCACCACCTGCAGCTGAGCTTAAATAATTCATCATTGCCTCTGCTTGCTTCTCGAACTAGTATTGCTTCAGCTTCATAATGCCTGCTCAATGCTACAGCCATTTAACTCCAACTATTGCAATGACCAGCAGATGTACCTGTCTCTGATCAGCCAACACCACCTCAAGGCCAACTGCACTACTACCACCTGCTCCCTGCAACCATCACAGGCCATATCTCTTATCATTTCAACTCATCCACCACTGCAAAAACACCACCAACACAGACCCATCTACTCAATTCTTATTCTCCATTCAAACAACTTCAAATCCCCATGAATCTTTCATCACAACATCATATATCTCCATTTTCTTGACCTAAATTACCAGCAACAAAGGTAATTTCTCCAATAACTTCATTGCCTCATCTGACACATCATTTGAATCTTCAAACAGAATCGAACCTATTCTTCTAAACCTTCTCAAAAACATAGGAATCATTCATCATCTCAGTCATACCCTAGGGACAAAACAATCAATCAAATCTAGTAAAATTCAACACCACAAATCCCTAGTTCCTGGCTTGAATCTCTGTCAAGAACTCATGAATTCAAATTCTAACATATACCCAAACTTCATAATCGACTCTTCAAACCCCTTCAACAGAGACCTCCATCAAAACCACCTTCCATAAACATCACAACATCTTCTTCATAAATCAAGCAACACCCCTGTCTTCGATTCCATCATAGACCCTAAAACCATTCGAAACTTCTATTTCTTCTGAACTTCACCTCAACCCCATCGAACCATCATCAGATCCCTAATTTCTCCCACATCTTCTCTGTCATTCGAAACCCACTGAAATAACACCTCGACATGTCTTTTATAGATTCAACCACAAAACCCATTACAAATTCTTCCTTCTCGATCTTCATTTCTTTCATTACAGCAGCCACAACTTTTCTTTCTCCCTCTCTTGATTTTGAGAAGCTAATGATAAGAAGAATGATTGAGAAACCCTGAAATCTGTGGCTAGGTAGGAACCACAATTGATATAGGCACCCTACGGATTAATACATGCCACCAGAGTAACAGTCACTTAAACAAAACTCGTCTTGGCATGGTTTGGCTCCCATATCACTCTCCTGTGAATCGACCCTTTTGCTCTTTTCGCTCCAAATGAATGATTTTCTCCTTCTTTTGCTCCAAATGACTCCAAAGGAACTAAATAGCTCAAAAACACACATGAGATACATATTTTACAAGAAAACTCGCAAAGAAAGGATAAACAATAGATAATAATTAAGGTGTTTATAACACCTATCAATGAATAAGGTTGATATGAGAGTAATCATATGGATAACCTGGGTTAACTATTTTTGAACCAACATGGTATACACGTTTAGGTACGGTTACATAAACCTAAATGAGGGTACATTTCATTTGTGTGTAACAAGCCAAGTTCGATCTAACGGTTGAAAGATATTAGCTTAGGAGAATCAGGTTTTTCATCTAACTGTGAATATTGAATGCTTTGTTACCAAGGTAACTGAGATTGCAAACCCTGATTTGAAAACTATATAAAGAAGAACTCTAGCAACTGGGAAACCTAATCCCCACACCTCTTGTGTGTTACTAGTTGCATAACTAGAGTCGATTCTCCTTTAACCTTAGGTTTCTTCTCGAGACCCTGTAGGTTAACGACTTAAAGACTTCATTGGGATTGTGAAGCCAGACCCAACTATTATCTCTGTAGTTGCGTGATCTGATCTTGCTGTTTCTATCGTGTTGAGTATAATTGGAATAATTGGCTTGAGATTTTATATCTCCGATAGGCAAGATAGAAAAGTAATCACAAACAACTTCGTCTCATCGTTTTTGATTCCACAATATCTTCTTTCGCTAGTCGATTAAGATTATTGTGAGGTGATTGATAATTCTAGTCTGTTCTTCGGGAATATAAGTCCCGAAGACGGAACAAAAATTCTTGGGTTCATGTTCACCTTGATTTATCGAAAGACGGAACAAAAACTCTTGGGTATTTCTGTGGGAGACAGATTTATTCAATCTTATAGACTTTTCTGTATGAGACAGATTTGTCTATCAAGTCTTCGACTTTGGGTCGTAGCAACTCTTGGTTGTGGGTAAGATCAACTAAGGGAATCAAGTGCGTAGTATCCTGCTGGGATCAGAGACGTAAGGAGTGCAACTGTACCTTGAATCAGTGTGAGATTGATTAGGGTTCAACTACAGTCCGGTCCGAAGTTAATTGGTAGTAGGCTAGTGTCTGTAGCGGCTTAATACAGTCTGGCGTTCAAATCTGGACTAGGTCCCGGGGTTTTTCTGCATTTGCGGTTTCTCTCGTTAGCAAAATTCTGGTGTCTGTGTTATTTCTTTTTCGCATTATATTTTGTTATATAATTGAAATATCACAGGTTGTGCGTTAATATCAATCAATTAGAATATACAACCTTTGGTTGTTGATTTACATTGATTGACACTTGAACATTGGTCTTTGGTACCGTTCAAGTTGTTTCACATAATAATCAGGCTCGCGGATTTCTATCTGTTTGATTTGCTGATGATATTTTGAAACAGAGATATTAAACTCTTTGATATACTTTAGTCCAGATTGAGTCTGACTGTCTAGTTGATTCTCTAGAAAGTGTATTGGAGTAAGTCCTCTCAGATTGCCAAACGAATTATTGGGTGTGGTTGTTAGACCCCGCATTTTAAAATAAAGACACAAGAAAAATCCTATTATATTCCACAGCCGCACTCCCACAAAGATTTGGCAATTAAGTACAAGTTCAATTAAGAACTCTCCCCCATAAAATGTCATTCCCGAAAGAACAACAAGAGCGACCTTACTTTCACTAAAAAAGAAGGATTTCTATGGACATTAACAAATCACATGAAACATGAATTTGTATCCAAAATACTCAATTAAATTAACCACAAGAGAACCCATGATTAATTTAATCGGAAATGCTCACATAAGAGAACTTACGGAGCCACACAGTACTTACACAAAGATGTGGATCAGGGAAAGACCAATACTGCAGAATATTCAAAGATTCATTCTACTTTTCATCAATATTTTCATAGAGACGTGTAATAGACTTAATCTTTGTAGCCAAAAGTTCATCCTATCTTCATCAATACTTGCATAATGACATGATAGGTTTAACTTTTGCTGTCAAAAGTTCATTTTATCTTTTATCAATATTTGCATAATGATATATGATAGACTTAAATTTTGATCAAATATGGGACAATCATAGTTCACGGACGCAAACACACATATCCCATAACAAGTTGCAATATATAAAACCATAAAGATTAATACTGCAAAATCATCTTCCAAAAAACCTTAAGAATTTAAATAAATAAATCTAAAAACATTGCAAGATAAAAATCGTTGGAAATAGCTATGTGTACTCACAATAATGGCTATTCCAAACCATAGTTATCCTTCTTAAAACACAAGAATAAATTCTCATAAGAAGTTTCCTACAAAAAAATAAAATGTAACCCTAAGAAAAACAAAACTGAAGATCTTCAGACATAATCAACAACCAGAGATCGAACACAGGCAAGTTCATCAGTTGCTTTTTTCAGTTCGTTTTTCATAAATTCAAGGTTCTTTGTTGCAATTTCAAGATGTTCAAGAACCAACCCATAATCTCGAAGAAGATTTCCCACTAATTGAGACGACATCTGAACTGGCAGATCTTTTTCATGATCAACTGCATGGAAGCAGGTTATGGAGAGAGGATTTTCGTGAAACCCAATAACTTTGTTGCCTTAAACATTGTCTTCCTTTTTGCATCCATCCATTGTGCACACCATAATCTCACATGAGATTTTTGACGTTACCGGACGAGTATATATCATAGGAAGTTCATGATATATATATGAGACATTCATAGGGAAACCCTAGTTACTTTTTTACGTTCGGTAATGGGCCAGGTGCACGTACGTTCATGGTTATGAACCAAGTTCAAGACCAAGAGAACTATGGAGCCTAATTTAGAAGTAGTTTTGATAAAAATCTAAACCAAATTCTAAACATATTGATAGAAAATCTTAGCTCAAAAAAAAACATAAGATAATTGTTGATAGACAACAACTCAACTGTCATAAGGAAGAAAAACGAGGGTTTCCAAAGTGAGCAACAAAGTGAATATTCTCAAGAGTTACTGATCAAATATATTACAAATGTAATAATTAACCGGAGCAAGGCTCAACAGTAAGATAATCAATCTACTTTTTTTCTTTTAATAGATACAACAGAGTCCACTTTGCTAAGAAGAAAAGCTTCTTGAGAACTATGAGCATCCTCACACGGTCTCAAAGAGGATGCTCATTAGTAAGCAGTCAAGTCGTAGTTTGACAAGCAAATATCTCACCAAGGGCATTGACATTTTCCTTTTTATTTCTTGATTTGTTATCGTAAAACATCATCAGACTTCTCAAAAGAATTAATAGGAGAAGAACAAGTATTACCTGAAGTAGCAGCTTTTTTTGGCCTTCTTAATACTGCGTTTGAATCTATTTATACTGGTCTTGAGCTCCGAGACACGATTATTGATGTGAATGTATTCCAGACACTTTAGATTCAAGACTTTCTTCAGCGAGAGGCAAAGAGTTTGAATTTTTCTTCTTCCTTCGATGACTTCTTCTATTCACAGAGAAATATAAAGAGTCAGACGTCCATATGACATTCTTCCTGTTACAATTGTGAACAAATTTTTTGTCATGTTTACAACCAAGAATTGTCCCATCACAACACTTTTCTTGATTGTAGACTAGACCTTTAATACCAGCATAGTGAGAAGTAGGTTTGATTACTTCTTTAGACATCCATACAAGAACGTTATGAAGTTTTTCTTTTCGCAGTCGAAAACGACATTTTCTTTCAAGATGACCTTTATTTCCGCAATAATAACAGTTAAAGGGAATGTTTTTGACTGTTCTCATATGAGTTGTTTTTGAAGGTTGGCAATTTTGTCCTTAGGAACATTAGATGCTGAAGGTAGTCTTTCACTTTTGACATCAAAGAAATTTTCACATGGGAGATTGCTATTAGCACAAACAAAATTGATCTTACAGTACTTGGAGCGTCTATTCCTTTATAGCCCAGACCATGTGTATCACGATGTTCTTTACATGCTTCCAGCATAGTGGATAATTTTGTAGAACTAGCATTGAATCTTTTCAGATTCTCTTCCAGTGATTTGACCTTATCAAGAGCAGCAGCTAGATCAGCCTCCAATTGTTTTTCTCTGGCGAGAAAGCTAATTTCTCTGTCGTTAATTTTTTTTTTGTTGAGAGTCTTATCTTGTTTCATTTTCTGCAAGTATTTCTTTCAACACAAAGAGATTTCAACGAAGATTATCACATTCAAAATTTTTTTAACGCACATTTTTTTTTACGATCCTTAAGAAGAGATTACAAGAGTTTGTAACCACAATCATATCCCTTAAAGAGTTTTCTCAATTTCATGTTTTCTTGACAGAGAGGTTTCAGATATTCAGCCAATCAAGTTGTTGACCTTTTTTTCTTTATGAGATGGTCGAAAAGCTTGATATATTATGAGACTTCCATCTTGTCCTCAATCTGAATCACTTTCATCTGAAAGATCATCCAAATGTTCATCTAGGCGTTTTTCCCAGTTGAACTCAGTTTCAGTCCATGGAGAAGATGCGATAGATTTCTCAGGAGAATAAAAGCTTTGAACCAAATCAGAGTGTTTCTGAACTAGTGTTGCGTTGTCAGAGATAACACTATTTTTCATAGAGTCAGATCACCACAAACACAGACTTATAAGGTCTTAAACGTGTTTGCCTGCTCTGATACCAATTAAAAAAGCGGGGGTCTAACAACCACACCCAATATTTCTCTTAGCAATCTGTATGGACTAACTCCAATATACTTTCAAGAGAATCAATTAGACAGTCAGACTCAATCTTAAGAAAAGTATATCAAAGACTTATATCTCTTTTTCTTAATGTAATCAACAAATCAAACAGATAAAAATCCGTGAGCCTGATTAATATAAGAAACAACTTGGACGGTATCAAAATACAATATCTAAGTGTCAATTAATTCAATCAACAACCAAAGGTTGGGTTCACAATTGATTGAACTTACGCACGACCTGTGATATTTCAATTATATAAACAAATATAATGCGGAAAAGAAATAAGAGATACACCAGAAGTTTTGTTAACGAGGAAACCGCAGATGCAGAAAAACCCCGGGACCTAGTCCAGATTTGGACACCACACTGTATTAAGCCGCTACAAACACTAGCCTACTCCAAATTAATTTTGGACTGGAATGTAGTTGAGCCCTAACCAATCTCACATTGATCAAGGTATAGTTGCGCTCCTTACGTCTCTGAATCCCAGCATGACTCTACACACTTGATTCCCTTAGCTGATATTACCCACAACTAAGAGTTGCTATGACCCAAAGTCGAAGAGTTGATAAACCAATCTGTCTCACACTGAAAAGTCCATTGAATAGATAAATCTGTCTCCTAGAAATAAACCTATGAGCTTTGTTCCGTCTTTTGATAAATCAAGGTGAACAAGAACTAATTGATATACTGGAGTTATATTCCCGAAGAACAGCCTAGAAATATCAATCACCTCACAATAATCTTAATTGTATGTTAGCGAAACAAGATATTTTGGAATCACAAACGATGAGATGAAGATGTTTGTGACTACTTTTTATCTTGCCTATCGGAGATTAAATCTCGAGCAAATCTTAGAGAAGATAGTACTCAATCACGATAGAAAACAGCAAGATCAGAACACGCAACTACAGAGAAAATAGTTAGGTCTGTCTTCACAATCCCAATGAAGTCTTCAAGTCGTTAAACTATAGGGTTTTGGAAAAAAAACTAAGGTTAAAGGAGAATCGACTCTAGTCGCAACTCGCATCACACATGAGGTGTGGGGATTAGGTTTCCTTGTTGCTAGAGTTCTCCTTTAAATAGTCTTCAAATCAGGGTTTGCAATCAATGTTACCTTGGTAACAAAGCATTCAATATTCACCGTTAGATGAAAACCTGATTAGACTCAAGCTAATATCTTTCAACCGTTAGATCGAACTTAGATTGTTACACACAAATGAAAAGTGACTTCATTTAGATATGGCTAACCGTACCTAAACGTGTACACCTTTGTTGGCTCAACAATAGTTAACCGAAGTTAGCCATATGAACACTTTCATATCAACCTTATTCATCTTAACCATAACTAGTTCAAATGACTCAAATGAAACTAGTTCTATAGTTGTTCAATTGTTTATATTGTCATAGAAGTATACAAGACACAATTGAAGCAAAATCGATTTTGATTCACTCGAATCAATTCATGAAAATTATATCCACGGTTTGCAAAAGATTGCATTCCTTAATATATATAAATGTATTAGTTCATGAACAAACCGATTTTAGAACATAACCCAGTCAAGTATGCAAACGGGTACGCATACATTGAGTAGCCGGACTTGGACTGTGTTCGCCAGTATGCAAATGAGAACGCATACTGTCGTACACTTCCAAGTTTCAGTTGAATCCAGTGCGTGTATTTGTACGCATACTATAGTACCTGGACTTCAACTGACTTCGCCGGTACGCATACTTTAGCTCCCGGACTTTACCCAACCTCGCCAGTACGCATACTAGTATGCATACTACATTCCGGTTTTGGATCAACATATATGCAGGTACGCATTCTGTGTACATAATCCAAATATGGTTAAGTGTTCTAAACTCCCATTTCAATCATTGAAATATTTTCGGAAGACGGTAATAGCTGTCTCACACAAAATATTAGCTTCAAAGCAATTTTCAAGTGATCGAATGATCAATACGAAATATTCCGAGTCTACATCAAATGAGTGTCTCACACAAATCATATAAGATGTTACCAGGTGATTTTCACATGATCATCTTTTGACTTTCGTCAAGAATATAAGATGAACTTGTTTAAAGCGAAAGCTTACCAACACATATTTCGAGAAATATGTGAGCGAGTTAAACTCAGCTCGATATATCAAATGTGTATAATCGAAGTATATATAGCTATACGACTTTTGTCTCAAATAGGAGATGGAGTAGATAGACTTTTAAGTGATAGATGAGTTCAAGTCTCCACATATTTTGGTGATGAAGTTCCACAAGCTCCCCTTAGTAGTTCTTCTTCTTCAATCGATGAACACCGTGAAGTCTAATGCTCAACTACACTTTCTATCCTAATCCGAGACTTAGCTATAAGTAGACTAGAAATCAAGACTTATAGTTTTGGCAACTAAATATGGCAACAAGCTTGAGATAGCAACGCTTGCGAGTTTGACCGAGTAGTGCTCTAACAATCTGCATAACTTGTGATGCACCTACTTTTGTATCTGCATAACGCAAAACGTGTTATGCACACTTTTATTTATACAGGGGGATGTTATGTATTTTTTAGGCATAACCATTTTTATAATTTGTTATGCATACTTTCTGTAGGGGGCATGATAATATTTCGCGTAAGACCATCTAGTATATATGAACATATAAGATTAAAACAAGCTTTGATATAAATGTAATACTAATAGTTAATAGATATAAAGTTTCAGACAAGGTTTCTGCAAGATGAAACAAGTTTTTACTAACTACTTTCCAAGGATGTAATTAATAATAACTTTGCACTCATATCATCTATTGTTTCATAGAAGTCTTCACTAGGCATGTACGCCCCAGTTGTTTAGAGTATCTGTTTTGGTTGACTTTTCATATTATTTCTTGCATTCCTAGCTGCTCCAATTTCTTTTTGCCTCCTAACTTCATACTCCAATTCGTGTAGTAGCATACAAAAACATGTAAGTACCCTGTGTTTAATAGAACATCATTAGATAAAATTTTATTAGTGTTCATCTCGACATCTAGTTTTGAGATCTCGTGATATCTTTTGATCAGATATGGCATATAAGCTTTTGCCATCTGAAGAAATTGATCCTTGCATGAAGTTGTTAAACTATGGAGACTATTAAACATGCTCTACTCAAAGTATGAGAAGCTACAAAACCAAAAATTAATCATAATGATAATGAGTGAAATCGGCGAAACCTAACTCAGTAAAATAGTTTGCAATTTCTTCCCCTATCTTAATCCCATTACCACATTCCATGCTTTTGATTTAATTTCTTTTCATCTAAACTCAGTCTTTCATCCTGAATTCAAATGTTTCTTCATTTGTTTACCATCTAATTCATTTCCGCTTTTTAATTTTTGAATATCAATTTATATTCCATTAACATGGGTTTTTAACCACTCTTTCATTTTCCCTAATGTGTTTACAGGTTGTTATCTCCTCAATGGCGTTTGCCTTTTTTGAAATTGTGATTAAAGCGTTTGCTCTATTAGCTAAGTTGCTTTTTGAAGCACAGTTGTATCATGAGAGCCTCCAACTGAGTCGTTACCGATCCAAGATGAAGATGAACAGTCAAAGGGTAAAGAGGAGGAAGAAAAGGAAATTTGAATTTCAAAAACACCGTCGTAAATTTGGTAACAGAATCCTAAAAATTCTCCTTGACTCCTTAGTCATTTATGTTGTTACTGCAAATAAAGGTTTTTGTCATAACCAAAATATATTCCCATTCCATATATCTCGTCCGGAATCTTCCTTTTATGGAAAAGAAAACCCTAACCTTTTTAGCTATATCAACCACAATCTGAATCCTATAAAAGAAAGAGAAATTATCAATTCTTTTGCTAGAAGAAACATGGCAACTGAATCTGGAGAGAATGTTATTGATTTGGCAGAAAAGTTCAGATTAGCAGCTTTGGAGTTGGATAATAAATTTGATACTCAACCCCAACTGTCTGAAGGAGAAATCAAGGAAGTAGCTGGTGAATGGGACAATTGTCTTATTGGTATGATCATTATGGAGGAAGGTTCAATGGGATTCAAAGCAGTTGAACATCACATTAAGTTTACATGGTTTTTCATCCCTGAAGGTGAAGTGCAGGTGGTGGAAATAGACAAGAACATTATGGTGTTTAAATTCAAAGAAGAAGAGACTAAGAAGAAAGTGTTTATCACAAGGCCATGGAGTATTAACAAGAACTTGGTAATTCTTCATGAATATAACTTTGAAACTATTTACCAAGAACTTGATTGGGTTCACCAATGCTTTTGGATACAACTGAAGAAGCTTCTTCCAGAACACATGAATGTTATCTCTGTTACCAAGATTGGAAAGCTAATGGGAGATGTAATTGCTATAGAGCCTAAAGATGCTATTCCAGTAGACAAGGATGGGGTTAATATTTGTGTTTTCATTGACATAAGTAACCCACTGAGAAGAGGAGCAATGTCAAAGACAAATGCTGGATACACAAGGTGGATAAAGTTTTTCTATGAAAAACAACCTCATAACATCTGCCCAAAATGCTTCATCATAAACATACCAAGGGAGCCTGTAAAGCAGCAGCTGAGTATCTTGCTAAAGCGCATAGTAAACCTTACTTTTTTGGTGTGATCAATACTGCTGCCAAAAAACTGATAACAGAAGAAAGAAACTCATTAGTTGTTCCACGGATGCAACAAAAGAATGAACCAAACAAAACTCCTTTCATCCCACCTAAGGATGGTATTCTTATAGTGCCAATGCTACAACACTCTTCTAAAGTTGATGAAGAAAATGAAACAGCCAGACTGGGTAAAAGACTAAGGACTTCAAGTATTCAAGAGACTGCAACAGGACCAGCAGACAATGAATCTCATGTACAGAAACAAATGGATCCAACAGCTGCAGATAGAGTCACATTAGAGGAGAAACAATCTGGAATCACAACAAGGGAACATAAGGTATTATTTCAAAAACTTCTTTTTATAATCTTATTTCTGCATAAGTCTGATAAAACCTGCATTAGTCATTTAAAACATTATCCAATCATGAAAATTTTATCATGGAATATATGTGGTTTTGGGAATAAAAATACTAGAAATCACCTTCACATGCTCATAAGATCACAGAACCCAAACATCATCTTCTTGTCAGAAACCAAGAATCAACAAAAAAGAATGAGCTTTCTTCCAAAAAGATTCAAATTCCCAAATGTTGCTTACCTAAATCCTATAGGTCTCTATGGTGGCTCATGCTTGCTTTGGAAGGATGAATTGATCTCACAATCATTGATACTCAGCTTAATATGATTAATTGTCTAGTAAAACTAAATAGTCAAAATCCAGTTAACTTGTTGACTTGCTTATATGGGGCTTTAAATAACCATGATAAAGATACACAGTGGACTCACCTTAGTCATATTAGGCAAAGTAATATGCATCCTTGGTTGGTTATAGGTGTGTAGATGGTGGATTTTCGACAAGGGATAAAATCGTAAACCCATAATTGTACATGCTCCTGATCCAGCAATCAGATGAATATTGAGGCTCATGTCTCTCATCGAAAGCATGAAAGCTCATGCGAGAATCTCTGACTGAGAATACTGTCTCTCAGAGTATATGTAGATGTGTAGTCTCTCAACTGAGGCAATGGCATATCTCATGAATACTGATCAATTTCAGTAATTACTTATATATAGAATTGAAAGATTGGACGGCTCCTAGACAGCTTGCCTGCTAGTATAGAGCAATAACGTCTTCAGGATGTAACAATTGTTTTCCCTGACTATATAAAAGAAATATGACGCTTCAACTATCGCATATTACTCCTGAATAATTAATGCTCCTAGACGATCGTACTAGTATAGAGCCATCAATTAATTATTCCTAAATCATCATATCCATCAACTGAATCCCTGGAAAATATTCTATGTTTTCCATAATATTTCGGTACTTCAATTTATGGTTCTTCCCAGCAGAATTCCATGGGTTAGTAATAAATATTCAACACACGGGCATCTGAGCACTATCGAATAAGCCCCGACCAAAACGGTGCAAGTGTACTCGGCAATAATGCACTAACGAGCCCCTGAATGCACAAACGAGCATTCCAAAACATGAAAGAACGATGAACCTATGCAAAATAGGAAGAAAATAATAAATAATAAAATATTAGTCAAGGCGCTAAGGGACTGGGCTCACCGGCCGGCCAGTCACGCCGTGACCAGTCCCACGTCCAAATTCTATATTTATCATATTTTTATTATTTTCCTTGATCTCATGAAAATCTCTTCATTTGAACAAATATCCTTCGTTTTAAGGAAACTCCTCAGTTTCATGGTGTTTCCTTCGCATCAAGGAAATAATATAAAATTGGGAAAGGTGTCGTGGGACCGTGTCTACTAGCCGGCCGGCTATGCCCTAGTTGTGGCCGGTCCCACACCTCATGATTCCTCATTATTTTATTATTATTTCCCTAATCTCATGAAAACTCCTTGATTTCATGATATTTCCTTTAAATAATGAAAAATAATATAAAATTAGGGAAACTCGTGGGACATGGGCCCTAGCCGCTTTTTTCCTTTGTCCAAGTTTTTTTTCCCCGGTCATGCCCTAGCCGGCCCCACACACCCTTATTTTATTATTATTATTTTTTATGTTGTGGGAATTATATAAATGCCCTCCTTTTTCACGGGCTTCAAAACTACCCTTATGAAGCAATAAAAATACCCCTCCCTATCCAAAGCCCATCAGGGGACCATTTAAAATTCGATGAGATTACTGAATTGCCCTTTTATATAATTAAACCAAACTTCAGTTCATTCATCTCATTCATCGGAGAGCTGTTTTTCGTCGGAGAGGATTTCAGCAAACTTCAGTTATTCCAGCAAAATTGTCGAAAAATCTAGGTTTCCAATCAGGAGATAACAGAACTTTAAGAATCAACTTTCAGTGATTTAATCGTTCTTCTAAATCTATATTTCAGTGATTTAATCGTTCGATTCGTTAAATTTGAGATCTGAATTGAGTTTCTTCATCAACAACAGATTCAACCGAAAATTCTCGATCTTCAACAATATGTAATGCTGATTAGTTATTGAAGATGAGTAGAAAATTATATGATATTTGCATTTTAATTTTGTAGTTTGTAAATCTTCAATTTCTAAATTCTGTTTTTTTTTTGGTTTTTTTTATGTTGCAGAGAACGAGTTTCTGGAAGCTTTATTTTGTGTTATTTGATTCTACTTGATTGATTTGTTCATTTATTTGAATTCGAAATCGTTATTCAACTCTCAAACAGGTATTATTCAATCTTCAATCTCCGGTTTTTGATTTTTTGAATTTCTGTTGTTTTACTTTGCATAGTATGAATGAATTATTAGTAATATATTCAAGTAACATATTATGATGTTTTGTAGCTGTTCTTCTTGTTGTTGACATAGATTTTTCATAGTTGACACTGAAATTTTGTACAATTTCCAGTTATTTGTATCAATATTGGTTGTTGATGCGGTTTGTTGCTTCAACTTTCATTGTTGATGCGGACATCGGATAATTTTCTCGATTATGTTTTGTTGGTTGGTTTTTTATTGTGTCAACATTGGTTGTTGATGAGTTAGTAGGAGAATTATTTGGATAATACGCATTGTTTGAATCTTAAACTCATTGTTTATATTCTCAGTTTACATATCTAACGTTCGACATTGAATATATCTTTCACGATGGGGCGCAGCCCCCGAGTGATGTGCGACGTAATCTGAATTTGTATCTTAGGTTTGGTTTAGGCTTTTTCTTATGATTTTCTGTGAATTTTTTATCAAGGAGCATGTATGTTAATGTAGTTTTTCATGTTCTTTGGTTCACATTTGCACCGCGGATGCGATGCGACGTGTAGTAACATATATGATGATGTTTTATCCGTTTTTTGTATTACGGTCCTTGTTCTTTGACATAGAATTTTCATTGTTGATACTAAAAATTTGTACCATATTCAGATTATTTGTATCAACATTGGTTGTTGATACTGAGTTTGTTGTATCAACTTTCATTGTTGATGCAAAAAACCTGCATAAATTTGTGATTATGGTTGTTATGTTTGTTTTATTGTATCAACATTGGTTGTTGATTCAGGTTTTGTTGGATCAACTTTCGTTATTGATGCAATAACTTGGACAATTTGCTAATTATGTGTGTTGATAACTGTTGTTTTATTGTATCAACATTGGTTTGTTGACAGATTAGGGTGTCAACATTGTTTTTATTAGATTTGTTGATCCATTTTGATTATTTTATTGTTGCGGGTCAAAGATGGTGTTGCAGGAGTTCACTTTATCCAAGTTGACCTTATCGCATCTTTCGTTTTGGAGTTAACTCATCGTGAGTTGATTAGTGTGGTCAAAAATTCTGGCCTTATATCCCTGAAGACCTCGTAATTTTTGGTTACACCGTTGATGGAATTTCACATGTGATTAATCACGATCTTGAGTTGAGGTTTTTCATTCACTATTGTATCTCCAAAGGTGATGCGGTGAAGTTTAACATCATGTTTAGTATTGTTGTTGATGCTGTTCCTAGTTCTTCTTCTGTTGGTCCTTCTTCGTCATCATCAAGTTGTGTTTCAAATAATGATCTTCTTTGTTGTAGAAGATTTGGTGATGATTGACTATGGTCGGAAGGGTCCCAAGAAGTCGGATGCTTGGGCAAACATCTTAAGCTGGAGTAGGGCAGGTTTTGATAATAAAATCCATTGTCGTGATAGTGTTAAGAAGTATGAATATCATAGTGGTTACAAACTTGACGTACGTAAGAGTGACAAGACACGTTGCTTTGTCCGTTGTTTTAACCATGAAACTCAATCTTGTAAGTGGAGGTTTCATGCGTCTCTCGTTGCCAATTCTAATGGTGTGTTTCGTGCAAGACGTTTAACGGGAGCATGCATGTGATTTAGCTTCTTGATCCAAAGAAAGGTCGGGATGACGAAGTCTTTTCTAAAGGATATCTTAATTGATGAATTTCGAGCATCAAAGAAGAAGAAGGCTGAAGGTGATGTTAAAGATTTGCTCCATCGGGAGTATGGTATTGATCTCTCGTATAGTCGGGCATACCATGGGTTACGTTCACTAAAGATTCTCTTTGGGGTGATGATATCAAGTCATATTCGGACTTTGTTTGGTATAAAGACTCAATTGAACATTATAATCCTCGGGAAGCGTCGTAAAGTTTGAGTATGATGGTGATACGAAGCGTTCGAGAGGTTTTTTGTTGCTTTTGAAGCTTCAATTCTGGATTCAATAAGTACTTGTCATCCGATGTTATTTATTGATTGCACTTTCCTCACCTGGGAAGTTTAAGGGAGGTCTTATGGTTGCTTGCGGGAAAACGGTAACCTGTGGTATGCTTTTTAATCTTTTTCTCTTCTTTTAAGTATTAAGTGTTTCAATTTTAGTTTGAATCACATGATATCCCTGGATTTCAATTCTATGAATCACATAACTTTGTTCATCCCATAATCATTTGTTGTTTGATCACATAATAATTATTGTTGATGCATTATATCCTGGATTTCAAATGTTGTTTGTTTATCCCATTATTGCGGTTGTTGACCCCTTTTTTCAGATCAACTCTTGTTGTTGTTCCATAATTTGCGGTTGTTGATGACATAACTTCTTTTGCAGTTGTTGATGACATAATTCCATAATTCCCACTAAATGCAGTTGTTGATACCATAATTGTTGTTGTTGATCCCATAATTGCAGTTGTTGACCTCTTTTATAGTTGTTGATATCATATTTTGCAGTTGTTGATACCATAATTTCTGTTATGAATCCCATATTTTGCAGTTGTTGATACCTTAATTTGCAGTTGTTGACCTCTTTTGTAGTTTTTGATACCATAATCATGATTGTTGATACCATAATAGTAGTTGTTGATCACGAATGCCGTTGTTGATCCCATAATTTTTGTTGTTGACCCATTAACTTGTTCATGGTTATCAGTTTTTGTATGTTACTCTTTGAATCTTTTTTTTTCTAGAGATCTTTCCAGGTTGCTTTTGGTATTGTACCTTGCGAAAATTGTGACAGGTTGGGAATGGTTCCTAACCAACCTGAAGGGTATTATTAGTGAAGACCGTCCACTAACCATCATATCAGACCGTGGAGCTGGCCTTTTGAAGCATGTCCCTCTAGTCTTTCCAAAAGCTTTCCATTCTTTTTGTTTGTACCACATGAAAGGTAATGTTCCTGTTCCAAAGGGTAAGAGCAAGCAAACTGCTGTGAAGTTGTTTGAAGAGTTCTACACTGCCTTAACAAAGGAGAAATTTTTTGCCGCCGCCAAGAGTTTGAGCAATCTCAATATTGATTCAGTGATTGATTGGATGGTGAAGATTCCATTTGAGAACTGGGCAGCTCATGCTTTTCAAGGAGAAAGGTGGGGTGAGAACACCTCGAATATTGCGGAGAGTTTTAATAGTGTTATCAAGCATGAGAAGCGGCTCCCAGCACTAGAGCTTGTGGATTGTATTCGTGCTTATGTGATGGAGAAAAACTACGAAAGGTTGGTGTTGTCTAGTAAGTGGAATTCCATACTTACACCACGGATGCAAGCTAGACTCAACAAGAGGATTACCGACTGTCGTTTCTACAAGTTTAGAAGAGCAAGTGATAAAGTATTTGAAATAATTTCTCCCATTTGGTAAGCATATGGTGGATTTGGATGCTAGGACATGTACCGCAATTGGTGGCAGAAGCATAGTTTCCTTGCACCCATTCCATGAAAGCTATGTTGCAGATTGGGGAAGACGAACCTTACAAGCACATCGGTCGTATTATACCACCGAGTACTACAAAGGTTTGTATGCTCGTCCTATGTATCCTATTCCCGACCATGAGAGGCCGCCTAAAATTAATGAAGAAGGTTATGTCCTACCTCCCAATGGTGGTCGAGCGTCAGCTGGAAGGCCAACTGCTTCAAGGTACAGGGGTTCTCGAGAGAAAGTTCGCAAGAAGAGGAAGTGTGGTCAGTGTGGAAGACTTGCCTTCCACAACCGTCGTAGATGTCGCAGACCCCCTTTGGCTCCTCGTGCACCAGTGTTTCGCAGGGAGTCTAACTCCAGAATGATCAACTTCTTGAGGAGAATGTTGTTCTGAAGTTTTACTGGATGATTTACTATTTCTCTGAACTCTTTTTTTTTTACCTTTTTATGCTAGTTGTTGAATGATCAACATGGATGTTAGTTATCTTTATGCTTTCTCTATATTTTTGTTGTTGGATTTCTTGTGTTTTTAATGACATACATTCTCTATTATTTTGTTTAGCAATGTCATTCTTGTCAGTTTATGTCAGTTTGCAGGTTTACTGTTTTTTTTTTTTACAGGAAAAAATACTATATAATGTATCAACATATCAATGTTGATGCAAGTCAGGGTATCAACTTTCAATGTTGATGCCCCATTACTGGATCAAGTTTCATTTGTTGAGGCTTGCTGAAATGAAAAAATTTGCATGGTTACAAGTTAACTAATTTATCTGTGTATTCCTGCAAGCTTTTACTATGTAAATAGTATCAACATGTTAATGTTGATCCAAGTCATGGTATCAACATTCAATGTTGATACCTCTTAGTGCATCAACTTCCATTGTTGATGCCTACTGAAAAGAAAATTTTTTCATGGTTTTATCTGTATATATTCAAGTTGATACCATGAATTTGAGCATACCTGTAATTCTTACTACCACGCCCCATTCACTTTACTTTATGTGAAACCAATCAGTTATTCATCAATTAATTTTTTGACCCATTGTTTTTGGTATCAACTTCCATTGTTGATACCAAAAATGTATCAACTTCCATTGTTGATGCTCAATAAAAATAAAAATTCATGGTTTTATCTGTATTTACAAGTTAACTCCATTAGCTGATCATACCGCAACTCCGTACAAGCAACATTCATTTACTTTCATAACCAAACCATTCATTCACTTGATAATCACTTTAGTAACTAATATTAATATTAATTGATAACAAACTAGTACTAAACACATCCTCCAAATAAAAGATGTGTTTTCAAACTATGATTTAAATAAATTAGCAGACCTACACAGAGCAACTAAATTAGTTACCAAAGAAATGTTAAACTACACCTAAGTGTGTTTGCTCTAATCTAATGGTTCAACCGAATCTTGTAGGTTGATAACCTCTTCGACCGAGTCTGTAATTTCTTGTACTTGATTACCATCTAATTCTTCAACAGAATCTTAAATGTGTTGAAGATCAACCATCTTCCACGTATCAACGCAAGAAGTACCCACTCTTGTGGAAGGGTTTCCCGGTATCGTCTTTTAGAAATTGAACATAGATCTGGTTTGGTCTATCTTGTAGACACATCGTACCATGTATCATCGAAGAGTCTCTCCCTCAGTAATAATAAGTATTCCAAGTTGAAGAAACAATTGCTTCACTTGTCCCTTTGACCACTTGTATGTCATCCACCGTAGGTATCTTTTCCTCAAGTAGCTTTCGTTAGTTTACAATAAATGTTTCCACATCGGTCGACTTCCCTTGATCAATCATCGAGAGTCGTTTGTTTGATGTCCATTTGTACCTGGTGAGGTGGTTCCATCCCAGCGTTCCAAGGTCTTCAGTACTTCTTCCATTTCTTGGTAACAACGCGGCATTCGAGTTTGTGTTCGCGGCGGATAAGAATTCATTTCATTTTGACTACCTCTTCAACCGAGTCTTTAAGTTGCAAAGTTGGTTGCCATGCATTCAATTCGGATAACATTCGAAATATTTGCGGGCATGATTCTCCCAGTAATCTTTGCTCTCTTCCGGTTTATGTTCTCATGGTATTGTCCATCTGTCTCAACATCTTTTATACCCATTTCGTTCAGATTTGAGTCGAGTTTGTACCATGACATTGTCAATTTTTGCTGTTTCGTTGTATCGTCATTAGAAGATATAAGTAGTGATGAATAGTGTTGAAGATCAACCATCTTCCACATTATCAACGCAAGAAGTACCCAGTGGAAGGGTTTCAGTTTATTGTCCTATCTTGTAGACACATCGGTATCAATTGCTTCACTTGTCATCCTTTGGGTATCTTTTCCTCAAGGAATCTTAGTTGATTCCACTTTCCGTATATCCCCGCTTTTAGCTCTTTTGCACCCCTCATTATTTGCTGCATCATTTTCTTGGCAGTTAGTTTGTTTTTTTACTGATAACAACAATAATTCATTCATTTGTTCATCATAATTTTATGTAACTAGTTATTCAAAAGACAGATTAAGAGTTGTTACTTACATAAGCATTTGAATTCGTAATTAAGTGCTTCTTCCCATAGTATCTTTGGATTAGATGGATTTTCCATCTTGAATTCAAAGACGGTCGTAGTAATCAACTATCTCACCGTTAATGTTGATGTTGTTCATTAGAAATTGGAGATGCCTTCCGGTGACCCACTCTTCTTGTTCATTGTCGAAATAAAAGGTACACGCTTTGGTACCGCATTTGCAAAGTTTATGTTAGCTCCCTGACATTACATAACATATTAATGTTGAAGTATTATTATCTTGACATTACATATCAGTCAAATTCTAACTGCAACTTGGTTATTATCATGGCATCAACTTTCATTGTTTATGTCTATGAATAAACATGCAATTTGTTTCGTGAGTTACATACCATTATGTTGCTTGCTCAAAGAATGGACCAATGACCCTTTTTTTCGTCCTCGGTGCGGGATTCCCGAGTTTGAGGTCTTCTCGGCTTATTCAGCGGTATTGGCTCAGGTGGCGTCTCATCAACGTAATCATCAAGGAGGTGAATAATTGCATCCTCTTTTTCTTCAACACCTCCCCTTTCTTCTTTCCTTTTTCTCGCTCCGGTTCCGCTCTTCGGTCCTCTTCTTCACATTAACTCGGAGGTGTGTATTTATCCGGCGCATTCCTTGATGACCTTGTGTTATACCTCCTTCCTCTTCCAATGACTTCATATTGATTCCTTTGTCTCTGCGTCGCTTCGTAATCATCCTCTTGGGTGGTGTCTTCGTCTTCAGTTGGGCTATCAATTTCATCAAATTCGAATAGAACTTTAAGGCCTTCCAAGACATTATCGTCACCTGTTTTCGGTGTAGGAGTATATTCTGTTTGTTGTGATGGATCATCTTCCATCTCTTTTGCATCGATAGGGAGTATAAATTTCAGCAGTGATCGCATCGAAGCTTGGACCACGAAGTTTGGGGTAGTACCTACAAGGAAATAATCCGATTAGATTAACATGTAAGAGTCCTATTTAAACAAGTATCAACATATCGGTGTTGACTCATTTTTTGGAATCAACAATTGTTGTTGATTCTTCTATTGTTATTAAGAAGGAATCAACAATTGTTGTTGATGCTATCTCATGGCATCAACTCCCGTTGTTGATACAATTTTCTTATGTTTATCAACTGCTGTTGTTGATCTATATAACATTGCGACATTAGCATTATAACCAAAAATAAAACTAGCATTTTATCTCTAGCATTACAACAGAATTTTATATGTTCATTTGTCATAATGAAAGAACCCAAACTGAAACTTGTATAATCAAAATTATCAACATACTTTTTCATAATCATAGTTGCATACATTTTCAAATTGTATAATCACAGTTGTAGGGACATTACTTGATTTCTCCGGAAGTATAGCCTTAATTGGAGGAGTTGAATAAACAAGTACATCTCCCACCATCTCCACTTCTTCCATGTTTGTTCTCTTTTCTTCATTATCATCTTCTCGTCGGTTGAGCTGTTTTACCAATATCTCGCAATCACATTAGCAATCTGTAGATTCACTTCCTCATTTGAGTCTGCAACCACATTAGCAATCTCACGGATTCACTTTCTCATCCGAGTTACCGTATTCGGAACCACATTAGCAATCGAAGATTTGCTTCCTCTTGTCTTCTTTTTTCTTCTTTTCCTAAAGCACGTCCCATCCTCCGACTTGCCCAATAAATTTGGGTCTATTTGTACATTGACATTCAATCCACTCGATAACCCTTTTTAAAGCTTTTCTGCAAATCAGTTTTACCTCCATATGAAAGTGACAGTGCCATTTGACTTGATTCTTCTTCTTCTTCTTCATTCAAGTCATCTTCATCCTGCTTTTCAGAAGGTTTCAACTCGGTTTCCATCTCAGCTTCAGTCTGATTTCTAGATGGTTCTTCATTTAAATCAGTCTCAATCATAGCATTGATTTCCTATTGAGTACTCTCTGACGTTTCTCTTGCTTTTTTGAGATTTTTCTCCTTTTCTTCCCATTGCTTCACTTCTATAGCAATTTCATCAAGTCTCGCTTTATCCTCAGGCTTCAAATGCATCATGTCCTTGTTGTTGTCAATAAGTTTCTTCATGAATATTATGTTGCTCATTGATTTAGTCGCTTGCCCCCTCCTTTCATATGTTATCTCTTGGTTGTCAAGTAGAAGATTAATGTTTTCCTCTATCAGATTCTCATTCCTATGCCTCTCTACTTCCAACTGGCGTGTTGGTGCTAACATGTCTATCAAATACATCTCTTCTTCTGTTACCGGATCAACAACATCTTCATGAACCTGCAAATCGACATAAAAATACAGTTAGCATAATATTTTTTTCCAACTTTATAACCAAAATACAGTTAGCATAATATTTGCGACACTAAGACTGAACTACATGTTAGATATGATGTCAACTACCATTGTTGACACAAAATAGAATGTGGCAGATTTAAATTTCTGTGTAAACATTTGTTGTTGACTCCAAGAAATTGTATCAACTTCTATTGTTGGTACACAAAATATATATTTTTGATTACATTCATTTTTGGGTCAAATTCCATTGTTGACATAGATTCAATAAATGTGCAAGTATAATCTGTTTACATACAAATGCTCCCTAAACTGGTATCAACTTCCATTGTTGACACAAGTATAATTGTTATAATCAGTACACAAACTTTGTTTGTTGACTCCCTAAACTGGTATCAACTTCCTTTTGTTGACATGATAAAAAGTGAAATCTATTTGAAATATAAATTGAGTAAACAAATATGTTACCTTACGAGTGAACCAAGTCATGTCCATGGTATCTCCACATTTCCCTTGAAATTGTTTTACCAGTTCTTTGCAGATTGCGTGTTGGCTCCATCTCATGAATCTTGGTGTTGCGGTTTCAAAATTTGTCCTCTTTGCGACGAAGTTTTCTGTATGTTCGCAGAACCAATACTGCATACATAGAATCAATGAGGTTAGTTTGACGTACAGTATGCATTTTACTATTTTCAAAAATAAACATTATATTAAATGAACTTTTTCTTTTTTTTACCGGCAGTAGAATTGTGCAGCCAGGAACACTTCCATTCTTTGCTTTCTGCTTTCCAATGTATTTAAGCAGATAGGTTACTATGTGATCTGGCCATGACACTTTCTCCATGTTCAAAATATAAGGAAGCCAATTATTTGAAAGTCCTGTTGCACCAGAATCTGGGAAGAAGACAACTGCGCACAGCCACATAGCAAATAGTCTCACAAAATGTCAGGTCGATCGATCCTCAGCGGCAGCTTTTAGTTTGCGCTCAATTTCAGACTTCTTTATTTTATCACTCTTATGTTCTTCTTCCCCTGCTCTGAACTTGTTCTTAAACCATGTAGTGACTACATCATCATTTTTTTTCTTCAGCAACCTCTTCAACTCCTCACTCTCGATGACCTTTTTTATCTTGAAGATTAATGAAAAGTCTGTTGGCTCTATTTTGCACTGATAAGAAGTTTTCTTTTTTACAAACCTGAATATCTTCTTTTCTTTATCGAATGCTCCAATAAGTAGCTGTATTGCCAGGACGATTTTGACTAGCCACTTATCATTTGTTGCATCGATCTCTTTTCCTGTGTAGAATGGTCTTATAAATTCCCAGAACACACATTCCTTTAGTGCTTTTCCATTCTTGTTATCTCCTCCTACTTCAAACAGCTTGTATAGAAAGTTGCACATTTCAATCATTGGTATCATACATGATTTGAACTTCGTTTCGCTCTTCCTACTTCGACCTGCATACACGCAACTCATTCATTTATTTTTATATTTAATATAGAAATGAACTTAACTATATTGCAGCATAGAACTCAAATAAAAAATAATGTATAAAGTTTTACATGTTTGTTCTTCCTCTGTTTCGCCTTCTGCGGCTACTTGTTGTTGTTCTGATCTCGAATATGATTCTTCATCCTCTCGAATCATCTTCAACCTCCAGCTTTTTCTTTCCTTTACGTGCTTCTGCTTGTTGTTCATTGTTCTTCTTCTTCTTTCCAGTTGCTTCCTCTTCCTGGTCATTCTTCTTATTGGTCTCCCTCTTTCTTTTTGTTGCTTTAGCTCTTTGACTTTCTTGTTCCGATTCGTCTTCTTGAATCTACTACGGTTCTTCATTTCTCTTGCTCTTTCTTCTTTTAACAACGTCTTGCTCTTTATCAACCAACAACTGCTTGTTCACTCTCTTCTTTTTTGTGGCTACATCTTTATTACTCTGTTGTGAATTATCTTCTTCTGTACTCTTCGGATTTACCCTTGGTGATCTTCTCACTCCTTCATCTATTTTTAAAACAGCATTAATTTTGTCATCATTCAATAATCACAGCATTTTTAAAACAACATTAATTTTGTCAGCATCTGTTGTTGATACCATCAAGTGGTATCAACTCATGTTGTTGACAACAATCTACTTGTATAATTCCTGTTGTTGATACCATCAAATGGTATCAACTTCTATTGTTGATACCAGCAAATGGTATCAACTCCTGTTGTTGACAACAATCTACTTGTATAATTCCTGTTGTTGATACCATCAAATGGTATCAACTTCTATTGTTGATTCCAGCATATTCTATAACCAAAATAGTTATTACATGACATTATTTGGTAAGTTATTAGTTTTATGTTCTGTCATTCATTTATAATCACTGACAACAATTACCATATAGTCTTAGACACTAGTTTCATTACCATGTAGTCTTAGACACTAGTATTATATCTCTAGCTTCATTCATTCAACAAGTAACAAGTTCATGGCTTATTCATTATTTATACCTCATAAGCAGGATATCAACTCCTATTATTTCACCTCATCTGTTAGCATCAACAACTGAAACATCGACTCCTATGCTTATTCATTTTAATTTCACAGAACCCAACATCATACATACAACAAAGCATTTCAAGGCATTTTCAGGTATCAACAAAGCATTTCATGGTATCAACAAAGCATTTCAGTGTATCATCAAAGCATTTCAGGTCATCAACAAAGCATTTGACCTCATAACAAGGATATCAACTCCTATTTTATCACCTCATCTAAAGCATCAACAACTGAAATTGGATATCAACATCGACTTCTATGCTTATTCATTTGAATTTCATATAACCAACATCAACTGAAACTGGAATTTAAGTTATCAACTCTAATTGTTGATATCATACATACAACAAAGCATTTTAGGGTATCAACTCTAATTGTTGACCCCATATATTAACATCAATAACAACTGAAAGTGTGACTAATTGAAGAAATTGTTTCTTACCTCTTTCATTTGAAACTGCAACTTCTGAAAACTCAAAATCAACTTCTAACCTAAAATCAAAATCAATGAATTAGATTCAAAACTAAGTTCATACCAAGTTAAATCAAACACATAAGAAGCAGGAATTGGTCATAAATCATACATGCAACAACATTTTTTTCTCAGAAAAATAAATCTGAATTTCTAAAACCTAAGAAATCTATTTCAAAATGTTAAAAAAACATCATCGGAAGGAAAATCTCCATCAATACGAGTAAGTAGAAGATGATAATCATGTTTACCTCTTTCAATTTTGTATTTGAATCTTCAAAATCAGTAAAACCTAATTTTCTATCATTTCTTCTTTGATTTATGGATTATTCAAACTGAAAATGATGAAAACGAAATCGGTTACTGAGACTGAAACTGGATTATATATAGGTTGACGGTTTCTTATTCGACGGTTTTGAATTTCAAAATCTCAGCAGTTTCAGTAACTGCACGAAGGAGAAGAAGGGGAGAGAGGAAAGACGTGAATTGTTTTGAAAACGGCTACTGCACTAAATGAGTCTCCAACGTTAAAACCCTCAAATATATTGAGGGGCAAAATCGTAATCTGACAATCCGGATATTTTAGGGGAGGGTATATTTATTTTAGGGGAAGGGTATTTTTGTTGGGCCTCTATTATAGGGGTATTTAATTAATGTACCCTTTTATGTTTCCTTGATCCCATGGAATTCCTTGATTTCATGATATTTCCTTCAAATTAAGAAAATTCCTTCAAATCATGGAAATAATACATAAAATTAGGAAAAACTCACGGGACCGGGCCCTAGCCGGCCGACCATGCCCAAGCCGGTCACACACGCCCTTATTTTATTAATTTTATTTGTTTCCTTCATCTCATGGAAACTCCTTCACTTCAAGGAAACTCCTTGATTTCAACAAAACTCCTTAGTTTCAACAAACTCCTTGATTTTATGATATTTCCATAAAATCATGAAAAAATATAACAAAATTAAGGAAATGCTATGGGACCGGCTCATTGGCCGGCCGGCCATGCCTTGGCCATATCCGGTCCCACACTTCATGATTCTTTCATTTTATTATTATTTTGCTTCATCTCATGAAGTTTCCTCAGTTTCAGCAAAAATCCCTGATTTCTTCATATTTTCCCAAATGATTACTAAAACGCACATCAGAAAATATCAAAATTCTCAGGACTGAGACGCGAACACTTTGGTGACATGAGCATATTACCTTGACCAAACAGGGTTGGCTCTTTGGCTTGCAAGAGGCCGGTCCCTCATTTTCATCATTTGACCTAATTTGTTCATATTAGGTTCAAACTCTTCCGAACAATTTTGGAATTTCATGAAACGATCGTCATTCGATCCCGTGACCACCCAGGGCCGGTTTCATGACCCCTTGGTCGGTCCCTCATCTCTTCATAATTAATTAGGTTTTACCTAAGGCTCAGACGAGCATTATTTTAATAAATGATTAAACCAGCATTTAATCATTCTTTCATCAACAAGTCTTCAAGAGACCTTGGTATTTGCTCACTTGAGCATCTGGGCGCTACATGGTTGACCCATGATCCCATGTAGCCGGTCCCTCCTTCACTCCGTGGTTAATTTTCAATAAACCATCAATTGATCACCAATTGATCGAATTAGGGTTTTGAGTCCAAGGTTCATAATTCCATATTCAAACACTAATAATTTTACGGTGATCTCATGGTCAACACTTTATTAATTATACTTGGTTCAGTTGCCAGTATTTAAATTAATATTTTATTTGGTCATGCTACCAATAATTCATAAAACGAGCAACATTTGCTCAGATCAGAAATATTTGCTCAAACCAAGGAACATTGGTTCAACCATCAATATTCAACAGTTCATCGAATAAGCAATATTTTCTCACGTTAACTATGTTTATTCATACATTATACCTCTGTCTCAATAAACATGTTCAAATTCATGAGTCTCAGAACATTTTCAAATCATGTTCGACTCAACAATACAAGGACTCATCGTCCCATGAAGTCATGAAGTCAGCAACTGACTAACTAAATACACGTCTGCCTTGCAGACTCCACAATCACACGAGACATCAATCGTGTTACATGGGGGGATATTAACTAGGGTTTTGGTCTAGTGGTCTACGGCACGTGTGTTCATACACACGATGAGAATGTGAGCAAGTCGTGCAATCAGTTGAAGGAGTTAACAAAGTAGTGGATGGAAAATCGACCAAGTCTCCGCACGTTGAGCAAATGGTTTTAACACAATTTCCACTTCTCCACTCTTTAATTCCATCAACTGTCACACTTCATGGGATCATGGTGTTTACAATTCTAGCAATATAAATAAGTTTCTGAATCATGATTGAAAAAGGGGATAATCTCACGTCAAACAGACAACACGAGATTAACAACTCAACGTCTGAGAAATTACTCTCAACAGAGCAAATTCAATCGTTCAGAACTTATCTTATTTCAGAATACACAATACACCTACAATCTTCGATCACCATTGATCTCACACATTTCTCAGCTTCCCTCCTACAGATCGACCCATCCTCTCTTGTGACCCAATTTACTCTGGAACGGCCATTGTCTTGGTTTAGGCCGGAGTACTACAGATTGATCTCTCTAATTCAAAGCACTCCCTTCTTGCAGTGCATCTGTGTGAGGTTTAACAGTTCGCTCGGTTCAAGGAGTTTCTTCCGCACAGTCGTCTCCTCAATTCCGTAAAAACCAGCAACTCGTTTTGCCCCATCTACAATGTGACCTTAACTTCATCTTAAACATTAGTGAAAAAGAAGGAGGTAACACTCCCAGACAAAATGAAATTGATGAAAACAATGTTCTATTATTTAACCATGGACTTAGCAGCATGCCATATATAGGTAACCCATTCACATGGACTAATATGAGAAATGGTGATGATTTGATTTTAGAAAGACTAGACAGAGCTTTGATTTCTTATGATTGGAATGATCTTTATCCTAATGCTGCTTTATACCATCTTACTGTTCTAGGTAGTGACCATTGTCCCATAATGCTAGTGACTAGTAAAATGGAATGTAGCACCAAGAAACCGTTTAGAGTTAACAAAGCTTGGTTTAGAGACCCCACATGCTCTGATCTTATTAAATCTGAATGGAATTGTTCTACTACAGGATCTGATGCCTATATTCTAACTAAGTGCCTTCACAACACTAAGCACTATCTTAGAAATTGGAATTACCAACACTTTGGTAATAGTAGCTCTCAGATTGCCAATCTTGAAGCTCAGTTGTCTGATCTAACTAGGAACAACAATAACCAAAATGGTATGATGTAGAAGAGGATTTCTGGAAACAAAGAGGTAAGAAGGAATCCATGTTGTTTGATGACAGAAATACTGCATATTTTCATCAAAAAGCTAATTTTATGAGAAAAAGAACTCAAATTGAGTCTCTGCAGAACAATCTAGGAATCTGGCTAGATGAAAGAAAGGACGTTGAAGATGAATTACTTAGACATTTTAGCTCAATGAGTAGAACTTCTCATCCTCCTTGTTATGATACTTTTCTTAGCAATATAACTCCTAGTATCTCTGAACAGGATAATAACATGTTAATTGCTATACCTTCCAGTGATGAAATCAAGAAAATTATCTTTGAAATGAAGCCTTGGACAACTCCAGGACCTGATGGCTTCCCTCCTAGTTTTTACCAGTTGATGTGGGATACATTGGGTCCTGAAGTTGTAAACATGGTGCAGTCTTTCTTTCACTCTCATTATCTGTTAAAGCAGCTAAACCATAATTTCACAACTTTGATCCCCAAAAGTAACTGCCCTAAAGGTGCTGTAGACTTTAGGCCCATTAGTTTGTGTAATGTTACTTATAAGATAATCTCTAAACTGCTTGCTACTAGATTGAAATGTGTAATTGATAAGATAATTTCCCCTGCACAAACAACTTTCATCTCAGGTAGGCTAATTCATGATAACATTGTTATAGCACATGAACTAATACATTCTATGAAGATGACTAAAGCTAAAGATGGTTGTGTAGCTGTAAAACTAGACATGTCAAAAGCTTTTGACAGAATAGAGTGGTCCTTTCTCCTTAATAGTCTAAGAAAACTTGGATTTTCATCTGAATGGTGTAGCATGATTAACCAATGCATATCAACTGTTTCTACCTCTATTTTGCTGAATGGTGCTCCAGGTAAAGTATATTATCCCCAAAGGGGTCTAAGACAAGGAGACCCCTTGTCTCCTTATCTGTTTATTTTTTGCATGGAGGCTCTTTCCAGAGGTTTGATTCATGCTGAAAATGATAACCTTATTCATGGTTTTAAGGCTAATAAGCATTGTCCTTCTGTTTCTCACCTGTTATTTGCTGATGATTGTTTAATTTTTATGAAGGCAAGAACTAGAGATGGAATTTGGCCTCTTTAATTGATCAATTCTCTAAATTCTCTGGCCAAGCTGTGAACTTTGAGAAATCTGCTATTTCCTTTAGTGCTAAGGTTCCAAGTAACATTAAGAATAACATCTCTACTATTCTAAGAATCAGGAGAATGTCCCTAAATGAGAAATACCTAGGTGTCCCTCTGCTGAAAAAGAAAATTGAATCCTTTGCTCATTTACTGGATAACATTAAGAATAGGCTAGCTACCTGGAAACCTATTTATATTGCTCCTCCTGGTAGGACAGTTATGAACCAATATGTTTTAGGTAGTTTAGCAAGTCATCATCTTGTTGTGTTTCCTATGGCAAAAGATTTGACTGATAAAATGGATAGTCTGTGATGTATTCTCAATAATGTTGTAGTAATAATAGGTTCATTGAGACTTGTGAAAGCAATAGATTTTAGACTTATAAAACTTAAAAATAAAGAAAACTTAATGAAAAATTGATTTCAAGATATTAAAAATAACCAAGACACTGATTCCACTATTACACATGAATGAATGATAGTAAATAATCCAAAACTCTAATTATCTTTTGAGTCCCTTATTTCTTAATTCACAAATAATCAGGCAAATTCTCAAATAATAATTGTATTCCCTAAGCATAGATAATCAATTGACTAAACAAAGTATAACCTATCAGATTGAATCACAACTAATTAAGAAAATTACGCAAACAATTTAAAACTCCGCAAAAGCAGTGATTGAGCGAATTATAAATTATAAATTAGAGAAAATAAAATAGTTACCAATTATTCATGCGTAAATAGCTTCCTCATTGCCTTGGTTGTGGGAGAATTAGCTCATCATCATGTTGGAAACACGCTCAAAAATCATTTTTATTGCTCAAAGGGTTTACAAATGATGAAAATGGGTGAAAATAATTAAAACCGAGTTTGTAACAATTATATCTGTTACAAACCGGACTGTTACAGAGAACGATAAAACCTAACTGTCGTTGTCACTGTAGAAAAACGACTGTCTCTGAGGGTCTTTTGTTCTTCGTGTTCTTGGACAGCAGCAGAAATGGTGACTCTCTGCAACTCCAATTTCTCGCCTCTGTGATGTTCTAAATTCTCCCCAAACTCTCCGTAAACCTTATATGAGTCCCCAACACCCTATATATACCCGACAGGACCTCCAAAAATCGCATTCAACTCCCAAATATTCTCTCATTACTCGGTAATATTTTGTTTCCATTTATTCAAGCTTTCGTGTATGCAACTGTCAATATATACTCAATCACGCATCAAATGAATGTGTACACGAATCATATGGTGCTAACATGTTCAAAACGCACGCCATCCTTCCAAAAATAGAACAGAAAAATTCCCGAGCACACTTCCATCTCTGTTTTCACGAGAAAAATGCATCTTCGCTGCTTCACTTCAACATGGGTCTTCTAGCCGAATTCAATCGAAACAAAGACCCATACCAAGCCTGTTAGGCTCAGTCAAGTCATCCCAACCAATCTCAGCCATTGAGTTTCCTTCTAGCACGTCCAAAACTCGAACCAAAAATCTTCCATAGCCTGTGAGCTTTTCCCGCCAAAACTGGATTTTTGAAATGATGAAGACGGTGTCCCCCTAACCGAACCGGGGGTGCGAATAGCAGGTGCCTAACTGAGGGTGCCCCTTATCCAAAGTGAGGGTGCCTTTAGTAATTTTCTCCTGGGAGTCCAAATAGCACTTTTTGAGCAACTTTTCCCACACAAGTGTATTTCTCCAAAAACACATACACAAACATAAAAACACCATAATAAGTACAAAATCAAGCACTAACAATAGAGACACTGAGAACAATTCAGACACAAAAATGTGTTTATCAAATACCCCCAAACTTATTATTTGCTAGTCCTCGAGCAAAACTAATCTAGAAAATAAAATTCTAACTCACTAGGTGGCCCCAGTGACCGAGTTAATCTCGGGAGGGTTTACCAGAGGTGTACCCACAAAACCATTACTCCAGACCCTAGCTATCTACGCAGAACCTTGGAAGGCACTAAAGAATCTCCTTGGTTGGCATACAATCATTGACTATAGGAGGAAGTACCCTGATGCGAAATTCCAATTGATGTACACGAGTTTGCACTCAAGCATACTAAAATTCATATATAAGTGACAGAGCTCTACTCAGATAGTTTCTGGACATCATAACCGGAGTCAACCAATCACATGGAAAGATTAAGAAGATGGATGTAGAGAAAAACGTAGATGGTTTTTATGTTGACTAAGGTGAACGGTGTTTCCCATATCTGTCTGAAAGCCTCTGCCAAGGTGAACCTATCCTAATGGACTGAGATACCGGTCAAACTAATATCAACACAACTGGCATATACAAGGGACCAGCAGTCGATAATCCTAACTCTAGGTCAAAACAACTGGCATATACAAGGGCACCAGAGGTCGACTTTATTGAATTTATTCCGGTTGGTCTGATGGTCTGGTCTCAATTTCTTTTCCTTTTATTTTTTTTTCATTTTTTTTTCATTTTTCTTTGGTATCTCAATCACTCTATTTCACCTAGCAATGGTAACAAATTGAATCGTGGGCCCCACCAAATCACTTAGAAACATATTTAAAAATAAAAACAGAAGTTAAAAGGATTCAACGAGATATGGCGAAACTGCCATGGTTTTTTTCTTCTAACACCCGAGCTCTGTGCTTTTATGAATAGACTCTATAGATGTTTCCATCTAGTCAGATTGGTTCCTCAACTCCTACAACCAAGATGCTTCCATCCACTTAGATTGGTTAGTGCCAACCTTAATAGGCATAAATTTCTAGGCTCTGGAGTTTATTTATTGCAACTAAAAGCTAACAAAAAGTTTCTTCCCCACCCCCTAACTTAAATCTAACATTGTCCTCAATGTTTCTAATGAAAGAGCAATACCAAAAAATAAAGTAACACGAGGAATCAGTAAAGAGATAAGTCAGAAAGATAGTACCTTGGTGAAGAGAGAAATCAAAAACTAATATACAACATACAATCCCCTCGATAGTCAATCAAGGGTAAACAGGGTCCTCAAGAGGGACCTCCTCAACATCACCTGTAGGAAAGGGCTCTAAAAAGGGTTTCAATCTCTGACTGTTAACCTTCAAAGAACTACTACCATTCGGTGTCTCGATCTCAACAGCTCCATGAGGAAAGACAGTGCGAACAATAAAAAGGACCCGTCCACCGAGAACATAACTTCCCAGGGAAAAGATGCAAGCGGGTATCATACAGAAGAACTTTTTGACCTGGAGAAAATGACTTCCTTAAAATATTTCTATCATGCACAAGTTTCATTTTGTTCTTATACTCCTTAGCACTATCGTAAGCATCTATAAGAATCTCTTCCAACTCATTGAGCTGGAGTTTCCTATGGGCTCCTGCCTTGTCAAGTGAAAAATTTAGTTGCTTAACAGCCCAATAAGCTCTATGTTCTAACTCAACAGGTAAATGACATGCCTTGCCATACACAAGCCGATAAAGCGACATTCCAATGGGGGTCTTAAACGCAGTACGGTAAGCCCATAAGGCATCAGTAAGCCTAGAGGACCAGTCTTTCCGATTAAGATTAACTGTTTTCTCTAATATACGTTTTATCTCCCTATTAGAAACCTCTACCTGACCACTAGTCTGCGGATGATACGGGGTAGCTACCTTATGTGTAATACTATATTTCTTCAACAGAAGCCTAAAAGGTCCATTAAAAAAGTGCGACCATACATCACTAATTATAGCTCGCGGTGTACCAAAACGTGTAAGTATATTATTTTTCAAGAACTCAATCACAACCCTATGGTCATTGGTTTTACACGCAACCGCCTCAATCCACTTAGAGACATAGTCTACATCGACAAGGATGTATAGGTTACCAAAAGAATTAGGAAACGGACCCATAAAGTCAATACCCCACACATCAAAGACCTCAACAATTAGAATCGGGTTCAAGGGCATCATGTTCCTACGGGAAATGGTTCCTAATTTCTGGCGACGTTCACAAGTAACACAATAACTATGGGAGTCTTTAAACAACGTAGGACAATAGAATCCACACTGCAATATCTTAGCAGCAGTCTTCTTAGCACTAAAGTGACCCCCACAAGCATGATCATGACAAAAGGAAATAATACTGGACTGGTCACTCTCAGGTATACATCTCCTAATAACTGTCCGGACAATACTTAAATAAATAAGGGTCATCCCAAAAGAAGTGCTTAACCTCGGCTAAAAACCTAGAACGATCTTGTTTACCCCAATGTTGGGGCATTCGACCAGTAACAAGATAATTCACTATATTTTCATACCAAGGTGCTTGGGTAACAAAGAACAGTTGTTCATCAGGAAAACTATCCCTTATAGTAAGGGAATCATTAGGGGAACTAACAACTAGCCTAGACAAATGGTCTGCTACTGCATTTTCTGCACCCTTTTTGTATCTAATGTTTGGACAAAATTCTTGTAAAAAAAGGATCCATCTAATCAATTTAGGTTTGGTATCCTTCTTAGACAAAAGGTATTTCAAAGCAGCATGATCAGTATAGATTACGATCTTAGAACCTAAGAGATATGGTCTAAACTTGTCTAAGGCAAACACAATGGCCAACAATTCCTTCTCGGTAGTGGTATAGTTCAACTGGGCATCATTCAGAGTTTTGCTAGCATAGTAAATCACATGAAGTAATTTGTTCTCTCGCTGACCTAACACAACACCAATAGCATAATCTGAAGCATCACACATGATCTCAAAGGGTAGGTTCCAGTTGGGTGCCTGGACTATGGGGGCGGTAGTGAGTAATGTTTTAAGCTTCTCAAAAGCCTCTAAACAAGCATCATCAAAGACAAACTTAACATCTTTTGCAAGCAAATTACAAAGAGGTCTAGAAATCAAGCTAAAATCCTTAATGAATCGATGATAAAAACCAGCATGCCCTAAGAATGACCTAATATCTCTTACGGTTTTTGGGACTTGTAAAGTTTTAATAAGGTCAACTTTGGCTCTATCTACCTCTATACCCTTCGAAGATACGATATTCCCTAGAACAATTCCTGAACGAACCATGAAGTGACATTTCTCCCAATTAAGCACTAAATTCTTTTCCTTACACCTAGTCAAAACTAATGACAAATGATGCAAGCACTCATCAAAAGACGAACCAAACACTGAAAAATCATCCATAAAGACCTCTAAGAACCGTTCTACCATGTCAGAAAATATGCTCAGCATACAACGCTGAAAGGTCGCAGGGGCATTACATAGCCCGAAAGGCATGCGTCTATACGCAAAGGTACCAAAGGGACAGGTAAAAGTGGTTTTCTCTTGGTCTTCTGGGGCAATAACAACCTGATTATAACCGCAGTATCCATCTAAAAAGCAATAATGGCTACGTCCAACTAATCTCTCTAGCATTTGGTCGATTAAGGGAAGGGGAAAGTGGTCTTTCCTAGTGACCTTGTTCAATTTCCTATAGTCAATACAGACACGCCAACCCGTGGTCACCTGGGTTGGGATTAACTCATTGTTATCATTCTAGACTACAGTAATACCGCATTTCTTGGGAACAACCTGAACGGGGCTGACCCACTTACTGTCTGAAATAGGGTAGATAATGCATGCATCTAACAACTTAAGGACCTCGGTTCGAACTACTTCTTTCATATTGGGGTTTAGTCGACGTTGCATCTCCCTAGAAGGTTTGGTATCTTCCTCTAAATAAATTTGATGCATACAAACAGTAGGACTTATACCCTTAATGTCTGCTATGGTCCACCCTAAAGCTTCCTTGTTGTTTTGAAGGACGGTTACTAGCCTACTTTCCTGATCACTATCCAAGTCGAAAGCAACAATCACATGTAAAGTCTCAGACGGGCCTAAAAACACATACTTCAGGGTATCTGGCAATGGTTTTAGGTCCAACTTAGGAGGCTCTTCTAACGAAGGAACTAGGGTAGACTTAGAAACTGGTAGTGGTTCGAACTTAGGTTTCCATCCATTACTAGTGTCTAACAAAGGGGTTGAATCTAACAAAGCATTCACCTCATTAATCACATTATCATCATCAAAATTAATCCCAAAGTGAGCTAGGCATTTCTCTAATGGATCTTCTAACAAAGTGTTTGGTAAAGACTCATCGACTAATGTTCCTATCATGTTCACCTCTTCTATGCTCGAGTCATCTAGTTCAGAGGGTAGCTTACTAATATTAAAAATGTTTAGCTCAATAGTCATATTACCAAAAGACAAATTCATAATACCATTTCGACAGTTTATGATCGCATTGGATGTAGCTAAAAACGGGCGACCTAAAATTACCGGTATCTGGTTCTCTGGGTCAGGGACATGTTGGGTATCTAGGATAACAAAATCCACTGGATAAATAAACTTGTCGACCTCTATAAGAACATCCTCGATCACACCACGAGGAATTTTAACGGACCTATCAGCTAACTGAAGTGTCATCTGGGTAGGTTTCATCTCACCAAGTCCTAGCTTAAGATACACATGATATGGTAGTAAGTTCACACTGGCTCCTAAGTCAAGCAACGCTTTCTCAACACGGTGTTTACCTATTGTGCAAGAAATGGTAGGGGACCCTGGATCTTTATACTTAGGAGTAGTGGTATTCTGAATAATAGAACTCACGTGGCTAGCTAGAAAGGCTTTCTTCTGGACACTAAGCTTTCGCTTTCGCGTACACATATCCTTAAGAAACTTGGCATAAGCGGGAATCCGCTTAATTGCATCTAATAATGGAAGGTTGATAGTTACCTGCTTAAAAACCTCCAATATATCATTAAAATTGGACTCCCTCTTAGTTGGAACTAGAAGCTGTGGGAATGGGGCTCTAGGAACAAAGTCGGGCTCAACAGGACCCTCATTGGTCTCTTTAGAGACTCTATCAGTCTCCTCATTTTCTGGCTCAGAAGGGTGAACTACAACATGTTCACTGTCAGGCATGACAACCTTATGTCAACTTTCTTTCCACTCCTAAGGGTTGTAACAAAATTCACATGATTGTACGATTTCTCTCCTTTGGGATTAGGATCAGTATGACTAGGGAATCTTCCTTCTTCTCTCTCACTAAGAAACTTATCTATTTGGCCGACTTGAAGTTCTAATTTAGCAAGAGACTGGGAATTATTCTTAAAATTCTGCTTGGTTTCCTCTTGAAAATTAACCTGGCTCTTTACTAACATTTCCTAGCTTCGTGATAGCATATCCTGGCTCTTTCTTAGTATACTAAGAGATTCCTCTAAGCTAGTTATTTTATTCTCAGATGGGTTCTAGGCCTGACCTGAAGAGTTCTTAGTATAACCAAAACCTGGGGGAGGCTGAGAATTACTAGACTGGCCTTGATTATGGCCCTTAGACCAAGAGAAATTAGGATGGTTCCTCCAACCAGGGTTATAGGTCTTTGAGTATGGGTCAAACTTCTGACGGTTTTCAAACCTAGAGTTGTTATAGACAGCATGGGCTTGTTCTTCACTAACATGTCCTTCCCAAAATGAGATATTAGGTTCTACTCCACAACTAGAGGCTCTAATCCTATCATCGGGTTCAACAAGAGACCTACGTTTAGTCTGATTCAATTCCGAAGCTTCTAACCTTCTAGACAAAGCAGCAAACTTAGCATCTGACCCGAAGCTTATATCTACCACATTGGTGCTACTTCTATTGACCAAGAGTCTCTTAGGGGGTTCAACACAAGACTCCCATTGTTGGGATTTTTCAGCGACAACTCCTAAGAAGGTAAAAGCATCATCAGCATTTTTACTAGTGAACTCACCAGCGCACATAGACTCGACCATGGCTTTGGTCGAATAGTCTAAACCATCATAAATAATCTCTACAAGTTTCATCTTATCAAATCCATGGTGAGGACACTGGGATAGGAGATCATTGAATCTCTCTAAAAACCTATAAAGAGACTCTCCCTCTTGTTGCATACTAGCATTAATTTTCTGCCTAACAGCTACAGTTTTATGCTTAGGGTATAATTTCATATAGAAAGCAGCAATAAGTTCCTGCCATGTTTCAATGGATTCAGATGGTAGGTTGTTCAGCCTGGTCTTAGCTTTATCTCTCAAGGAAAAGGGAAACATCTTAAGTTTCAAGACTTCATCAGTAAGGTATTTTATTCTAATTGTCCCACAAATTTCCTCAAAGTCCCTAATATGAAAATAAGGGTTCTCATCATCTTTCCCTAAGAATATAGGGATCATTTGAAGAATACTAGGTTTTATCTCGAAATTAGTCGTAGTGGCTAGCAATTTAATGCACGAGGGTAGGGTGGACCTAGTTGGGAACATGTAATCTTTCAAAGTTGACATCGCTGGTACAACTGAAGTACTAGGGGTACTTTCCTCACGAAGAGACAGATTCTCAAAACTGAAGTTTCCAAAAACAGGGCTCTCAAAAGAAGAGTCTTCGAGCTCCCCGCTTCCACAAGAATATCTACTAGGTTTTTCACTAATCAATCGACCTAGATTGTCTCTTTTCCAAGCCCGTTCTCTAATGACCTCGGGCATACACTAGAAAAAAACAAATAAAAAAATATAAAAAAAAATCCTAAAGGACGGGAGGTTCTAAGCAAACACACAGCAGGCTGACTCCACCAAAGAAAACCTAAAATTTTCTAGCAAACAAAAAGCATGATGGCTCCACTTAGATTGTTTCTAGACCAGCTATTCTTTCGAAAAGGAATTCGTTACAATCTGAGCAAACCTCTCTGGAATCAATCCGAGTTAAAGTAAGTTAAATAGAGACGAGGGAAACTGCGTGGAGCTTTGATACCCAAGGCCTCACCGGCATTACAAGGCGGCGCATTCAACTTACAGAAACCATCATGAACTTCAAAGTATGCTCAAAAGAGTAACCAATATTTTTCGAACGACTTTCCTATTAAGCTCGTTACCCTATCGGTCTCGTTCTATTCCAAATTTTAAGGCTTAGGTTCGCGTTAAGTATCATTTTCCTAAGGCGGGAAAGAAGAGAACGGTGATGAAATCCAAACCCTTATCTTGTATGGCCAGGCCTTGCCCTTTACTAGGAAATTAAAGCAGCCGTATTCAGTTCCTCGACATATATGCAAACGAAGGAATACAGTAACCCGCTGACAGGGTATTCGCGAGTGTTTCGACAAACTTACCTCCCGTTCCAGACGGGGGATGAACCGTTGTAGTCGACTCGGGCCACGACTCCTATGTCATTTACGAACCCAAGGGGCCGAGGCGATATCGTAATCGCCGTCCTTCTCTGCAAACAATTTATATTTAAAACTACCCTTCCGTAGGGTTTAAAAATAAAAGAATGTCCAAATGTCCAAGTCCAAAGTCCAAAAAGGAAAGTGCAAAAATAAAAAT
Source organism: Papaver armeniacum (assembly GCA_023531295.1). Classification (NCBI taxonomy): domain Eukaryota; kingdom Viridiplantae; phylum Streptophyta; class Magnoliopsida; order Ranunculales; family Papaveraceae; genus Papaver; species Papaver armeniacum. The sequence goes on from JAJJWW010013411.1 coordinate 85,861, forward strand.
TACAAAAATAGAGAATATCCTAATACAATTTCTAAAAACTAGAAAACAATCTAAAAGATTAAAAACAAAATCTAATAAAAATCTCTTTCTTTTTTTTTTTAATTTTCTTTCGATCTTTTCGTTTGTCTTTAACTCCAAATTTTTAAGTGTTCACCAAAAGCTTTGGCAAATTATTCTTTCGCTCCAAATTCCAAAATCTGCAGTAAAAAGATAAAAACCCAAAAGCGTAAAGTAGAACAAATAAATAAATAAATAAAATATAAAAACTCTAGCCTAAAGACAAGTCCGCGTCGGCGGCGCCAAAAATTGATGTATTCTCAATAATGTTGTAGTAATAATAGGTTCGTTGAGACTTGTGAAAGCAATAGATTTTAGACTTATAAAACTTAAAAATAAAGAAAACTTAATGAAAAATTGATTTCAAGATATTAAAAATAACCAAGACACTGATTCCACTATTACACATGAATGAATGATAGTAAATAATCCAAAACTCTAATTATCTTTTGAGTCCCTTATTTCTTAATTCACAAATAATCAGGCAAATTCTCAAATAATAATTGTATTCCCTAAGCATAGATTATCAATTGACTAAACAAAGTATTACCTATCAGATTGAATCACAACTAATTAAGAAAATTACGCAAACAATTTAAAACTCCGCAAAAGCAGTGATTGAGTGAATTATAAATTATAAATTAGAGAAAATAAAATAGTTACCAATTATTCATGCGTAAATAGCTTCTTCATTGCCTTGGTTGTGGGAGAATTAGCTCATCATCATGTTGGAAACACGCTCAAAAATCATTTTTATTGCTCAAAGGGTTTACAAATGATGAAAATGGGTGAAAATAATTAAAACCGAGTTTGTAACAATTATATCTGTTACAAACCGGACTATTACATAGAACGATAAAACCTAACTGTCGTTGTCACTGTAGAAAAACGACTGTCTCTGAGGGTCTTTTGTTCTTCGTGTTCTTGGACAGCAGCAGAAATGGTGACTCTCTGCAACTCCAATTTCTCGCCTCTGTGATGTTCTAAATTCTCCCCAAACTCTCCGTAAACCTTATATGAGTCCCCAACACCCTATATATACCCGACGGGACCTCCAAAAATCGCATTCAACTCCCAAATATTCTCTCATTACTCGGTAATATTTTGTTTCCATTTATTCAAGCTTTCGTGTATGCATCTGTCAATATATACTCAATCACGCATCAACTGAATGTTTACACGAATCATATGGTGCTAACATGTTCAAAACGCATGCCATCCTTCCAAAAATAGAACAGAAAAATTCCCGAGCACACTTCCATCTCTGTTTTCACGAGAAAAATGCATCTTAGCTGCTTCACTTCAACATGGGTCTTCTAGCCAAATTCAATCGAAACAAAGACCCATACCAAGCCTGTTAGGCTCAGTCAAGTCATCCCAACCAATCTCAGCCATTGAGTCTCCTTCTAGCACGTCCAAAACTCGAACCAAAAATCTTCCATAGCCTGTGAGCTTTTCCCGCCAAAACTGGATTTTTGAAATGATGAAGACGGTGTCCCCCTAACCGAACCGGGGGTGCGAATAGCAGGTGCCTAACTGAGGGTGCCCCTTATCCAAAGTGAGGGTTCCTTTAGTAATTTTCTCCGGGGGTCCAGATAGCACTTTTTGAGCAACTTTTCCCACACAAGTGTATTTCTCCAAAAACACCTACACAAACATAAAAACACCATAATAAGTACAAAATCAAGCACTAACAATAGAGACACTGAGGATAATTCAGACACAAAAATGTGTCTATCAGTCTGTAGATGCGGTTTTGGTGGGGAAAAAAAGACAATGAAAAAGGTTATTTCCCTAAAAGCTGGAAAGATATAGCCTTGCCTAAGGAACTAGGTGGTTTAAACATAAGGAGAACTGATATCCTTAATCTTGCTCTTCTAACTAAGCTAGCTTGGAGATTAGTTGAAAACCCTGATGACAAATGGGCATCAATTATTAGAGGAAAATACTTTGCTAATTCTAACCCTATGAATGGAGCTGTGTCTAAACATGGGATCTTGGATATGGAATGGAATTTGCACAGGTTTGGAAGATAGGTGATGGGAAATCTGTGCATATCTGGAAGGATAACTGGATTCCTAATATGCACAAACCTCCACCTTCCAATTATTATTCTTCTAATATGGTTTAAGTTAATCAACTTATTGATCAAGACTTGAGATGTTGTAATGAGAACATAATTACAACTCTTTTTGATAGAGACACTGTAGAGAAAATTAAGAAGATCAGAATTCCTTTCTCTGGTCAAGATAGGCTTAGATGGGAACTAGCAATAATGGGCATTTTACTGTGAAATATGCTTATCGAGTAATTCTTCAGGAGAATCTTACAATTACACCTAGCAAGAACAATATGTCTATCAACAGGAGAGCATTCTGGAAACATAAATTGCCCCCTAGAATACATCACTTTATGTGGAAATTTTTGCACAAATGTCTCTCTACTAAATCTAGACTTGCCAGGTTTACTAAGCACCATGACAATACTTGTTCTTTATGTAGTCATGATATAGAAAATACAGAACATCTATTCCTTGATTGTAGTATTGCTAGGAATGTTTGGAATAAGGTAAACATTCATTTGTTGATTCAGATTATGAAGTCTAATTTGTATGAATGAGTATCTAACTTCTTCATGACAGGGAATCATAATGCAATCCTAGATTTCAGTTTATACGAGATAACAGCTTTCTATTTATGGCACACCTGGAAAGCCAGATGTGCAAAGGTCTTTGATAATGCAAATATCAATATAGACAATATTGTTTCTTCTGTTCTTGCTCAGTTGAATGAGTGGAAAAGCTCACAGTTTGTACATTCTCAACAGCATCAGGCTAACAGGCAGATACAACACCACTGGTCTCCACCAATGTTGGATGTGATGAAAATCAATTTTGATGGCTCCTTTTTAGATTCTAACAATATGTCTGGATGGGGACTAATATCTAGAAATACCACAGGTGATTGCGATGGATTGCGAGGAGGTACATCTTCTGCAATAGACCCGGAACAAGCAGAAGCGCAAGCTCTTTTAGAAGAAGTAATGTGGGCTAAACACAAAGGTCTGACAAGAATACAATTGGAAGGAGATTGCGTAAATGTAATTGAAGCACTTAAAGGGAAGCAGACGGCGGTCAAATGGACTTCCTTTAATTTAATAAAAGATGCACTAGATGTCTTAAGTACTTTCAATTTTTGGTCATGCAACTATGTGCATAGAGATGCAAATCACTTAGCAGATTCATTAGCTAAGCATGCAAGAACTCATTTGCTTTGCTTTCATTGGTTCAACAATATTGGGTTTCATACTTGATTCAGCATGATAAATTCTATCTGTAGCTGTTTTTTGAATTAATATATCATTCATTTCCTATTAAAAAAAAAGTATGAGAAGCTATATTATAACAAGGTCTGGTGTTTACCAACAGGTTCCTCTTTTGTGATCAGTATAAACATTTTCTCAATTTCTATAATGAGATTCACGATAAATATTTCAAAAGACTTTTCAATCCCATATGAAATTTTGTTTTTAACAAAGAACAACAAAAAAAATAAATATACAAAAAGTATTAGCGGTCACTTAGGTGGATGCATAATAAAACAAATTGGATGGATTTGAAACTTACCATAATATCGGGATTCATGGATGCTACCTCTGAATAATTGTTGTCGTAATCACCGTTTCATCTCGTCATTTCCAAAATAACATATAATTATAGAAGTAGATTACCTCTTTTGTCAGGTATTCATTGTTCAGTGGCTTCCTTACTATGTCTTTATGAATCCGAATATCCCATAAGGATAGGTCTTCATCTTTTCCGTCTCTGACATAACAAGCTGAATTTATGCAAAAGTATGAAAGTTCTATTTTTTAAGTTGCAAACTGGTAGCGTTATATTAAAACTTTGTTTCCTAAGCTGATGTACTTCCGAGATTTAGCATTATTAAAGTAGGTCCACGGTACGTCATTTGAGCCGGTGTTATTGAATCTTTGTGAGTTTGAAAAATTCCATTATTTCAAGCTTTGGCAGAGGTGTGAACATTTTGGGAGTAGAAGTTCTCTGAGCTTTAGTAGTTGTTTGTTCATCCACTTTATTCTTGAAAGTGCTATGAGCTTTAGTAGTTTTCAGATCATCAACTTTTTTCTCATCAGGCTTGTCTATCTTCTTCTTATTAATGCAATTGGTGGCAGAGGTGTAACCGTCTCTTAACATTATTTTTCGGTGTTTCCAATCCATGATTCTTTTAAATGTACTTCCTATTTTCTATTCCTGGTTTCCATCTATTTCTTTGGCTTTTTCCTCAATTTTCTTCCTTCTTCCTTCATTCTTCATGCTTTTTGTTGGAGTTGGATTTCTTTCTTGTTCAGCTTCTTTTTCCTAGAGATTAGTATAACCAAACATAACCAAAATGTGTCATACATAAACACATTATTTCGAAATAATGAAACATAAATAAAGTAATTATACTTTTATTTAATTAGACATGCATAATAGAGTATGCAATTTTTAAAAAGCTGCATCATTTAAAAAGCTGCATAATCAGTTATGCAAATACAATTTCTGTTACACAGAAATTTTGAAGGAATCTAAGAGTTACCAAGCTTGTGTGCTTTCTTCCTTAATTTGGTTCTTTCTATTTAGATTTTTCCATTTTAACATCTTTTGAAGTTAGAGTTAAAGGAAATCCTGCAAGGTACTTCAAGATATCACTGACCATCTCTTTCTCTTGTAGTTTTTGAGTGACCTGTTGTTGTGGTATCTTAGGTGTAATATGTAGATCGAATGAGTGTCCTTTAACTTCTGTTGCTGCTTTCTTTTGAGTTTTAAGTTGTATCTGATCCTTTTCATCACCAATCAAGAATTTTTTTTTCACGTGTTTCAAGTTGTTCTTGTGTTGTAGGTAATATTGGGTTTATTGGCACTTCGTGTTGCATGTATGTTTCTTTGTCGTCATAGAGATTTACAGATTTTTTAAACTCAATGAATTTATAAGGCAATAATTGTCGTTCTTGACCCGCAGTTTGTTCTTCGTCTCCAATCCTTATCACTTATGAAATAAAGTTTTGGTTAAGTTCAAATGAAGATAACACTTCAACAACAATATCATTCATTGGCAGGTTTTCACTAAGTGGAATACTAGGTTAACATGATGATACCATATTACCTCTAATCCTGATCGATAGAACAATTTCTTCATCAATTCATATAGTCCAGAGTTTACCTCTTGTCACTTCTCTATTTGTGTTTCGAAACTCTGCTTCTTTGCTTTCTTCAAGTTTTCTACTATCTTCACTTTCTCACCACCGTGCTGTTTTCTGGAGACATATCTTCAATAGCCTACAACATCTCATGAAAAATTTCTTTGAACTCATCAATGTTCTCTTCAAGATGCATTGCAACATATCTAATAGATGATGCTTTGTTCTTGCTGCTGTCGGTTCGCAAAAGTTTAACTCCATTTCAGAGTATTCATCTTTAAATTTGTCATGAAACTACAGGATTATTCATAACCACAAGAAGGGGATACGACAAAATGACAATAACAAACATCACAAGTATTTATTACTACAAACATAATAAACATAACTTGTTATGGTGGTGGTCGTGACAAAATAACACGGTTTTTGCAGTCAAAATGGTTGCATAACTTGTTATGTAGTTAGTTTCAATTCGCTGCATAACCTGTTATGCATATTTTTATTCGCAAGTACGAAACTACCCTTTCAAAATGCTGTGAAGGGAAGTCAAAGAAACTACACCCTTAAAACCACCGAGTATAATTGCGTATTTCTATGTTTTTATTTATATTTTAAAAATTTAGACTTTTGTTAAAGGGAGAGCAAAAAGCGATTTGAGGAGAGCAAAAATCGTTGTCAACTCGGTTATTCTGACCTAGTCGGTATATTCCTTTAATTCGGACCAAACCACCCTTGTTAAGTATGACTGATGTTACATAGTTACCCCCTAAAGTTCTTCTTCGCACAATGATGGTCTTCTCTGCCGCCTCACTATTAACCTATCTTTAATACTCCCCACTACTAAGATCATATATCAGTCAGAGATGAAAACTCCCCACTACTAAGATCATATTAATGTTTCTATTTTGTCTATTATTTACCCATGTAGACAAAATAGAAACATTAATTTAATAATTGTCTCAAGAATAAAATTGATTAAATCTAGAATTCAGTTGCCCAACTTTTCTAATTAAACCCCTTCATCTTGTTATTTATCCTCTATGCATTCTACCACCGTTTCTAACTCCAGTCCTTATCAGCCCACCAAAGAAATTAAGGTAATCAAATTTGTTATTTAGCCCCAATCATATACAGAAAATGTGTGATTTAAAAAGATAAAAGAATCCCATACTTGATCATAGGTCGTTCATATTTTCTGAATTTGAAATGAGATTTGTTAGAATTAAATGATCATAACCTGATAAACCTGCCAGGTAAACAAGCTACCATTGAATAAAAATATAATGAAGCGTGGAGTTTGACAAATGCTCGGTTTGACGTTTCATATTCAATTTCAGAAGATGATCAAGCAGTTTTGGATCCAGGCAGACCTAAACCCATTCGCCGTGAAGTTATTTTGGAAATTAACATGAGTTCTCCGTGGTTCGTAGTGGATTGAATAAGGTTATTTTGTCTGAATCAGAAAAATACATTAAATAGGTTCTAGTTGGCGAGTTGGTCACGATTTTAGCTCTCCTCGGATCGCTTTTTGCTCTCCCTTTAACAAAAATCTAAATTTATGGGTTTCATAATAAGAACCGTTTTTTTGGCACTACTCCATTTTGGAGGGGGACTACTATTTGATAAGAATATCACCCTATAGTTATAAGGGGTGTCCTAAAGTGTGAAAATATTTAATTTAAAACAAACCTAATAACCACCTATACATAACCACCACCTCCTCCCACCACCCTCGCACACCACCACCGACCATCACCTACCACCACCACCACCTCTATATATTTAGCTTAATTTAAAGTGAAAAATACTAGAATCCCCCACTATATGGGTTCAATATATAGAAGCCCACTATTAATTAATGATTAGTGATGTGGAAATTTCTGAGAAATCCAAGTTTGGATCCCCTCTCTTTTAGAAACCCGTCATTAAGATTGTATATATGTGTAGTCCAAATGACAAAATCTACGGTTAAGATTAATAGTTTCATATTGATTTTATGTTTTCATATTTCATGCATGACTAAATTAGCCTTTTATTTTTTTTGTTAACAACTTCTTTTAAGAAAATAGGTCAAACTCAATGAATTTGGGAAACATAACAATAATTAACCATCTGAGTAAGGTGGCATTCTCTAAACTCAGGCTTCATTCTCTCTCTGTGGGTGGTTCCACGTTTCACTCTCTTATTCTCCATTACCAAAACCTAAGTTAACCACAAATGGGGAAGACTATCCATCTCATAGTCTACTCAGTATCTTCGCCTCTTTTCCAAAAGAAAGAATTACACGTCCATTAAACCTTTAGTTACTCAGTAAAAATGGAAACAATAGAAATCATCAAATCTACTCCAAGCTGCATCACTACTCCTAAATTCTCAAAATGGCTGCATCCCAGTTGATGGCGTTCTGTTTGATGATTCACGTTAAATATGTGAAAATTGTTGTAGTGCACAATAGTTCGAATCCTTGATGAAAATCAAAGTAAGGTGATAATTAGTAAAACTTTGAAAAGGGAAAGAAGACAGTATGGGATGCATTTTGTGAGAAATCCATAGAAGGTTAGTTCTGGTTGTGTCTAGCCTAAAATTACATTAGTCACTTTTGGCACTTGAGCCTGTTATTTCATTTTCACCTGAAAAAAGTCTTTTTCTCACTTATATTTTGGACGAAAATATCATTTTTCACGTTTTTAATACGTGAAAAATCGTGTTTTCATCCTTCATAATAGGTGAAAATTTGTTTTCTACACTTTTTTTAAGTGGAAAATCTGTGTTTTCACTTAAAATATTTCCTGGAAATTTTTTGTTTTCACATTTATTTGAGTAAAAATTGTATTTTCACCATTAATTTTGTACATTGAAAACTTAAATTATCACCATCTGACGCATGCAACTATTGTGATAGTTGATTTTTCTTTTATAATCTGCAAATTTTTAGGTTTTTGGAAGCAATAAAAATGGAGTCGGAGGTAAAAGAAGATATTTTAGGTAGGTCAACGGGAGTATTTCAGGGAGCTCTTTTAGGAACTTTTTGAAAATCAAAAGATTGAAATTAATTTTTTTATTTAGGTGTAAGGTTATTTTTGTAAACGGATCCCGAAATTAATAATTATGGGTTTTACATATAATTCTCTAAAAAAAATTGTCTGATTGCTATTAGAATATTCAGTTTAGGTTTGAGAAAGAAAACCCAATCTAATTAAGATTCAAGAGGATGAATTATCAGGATCGCAAACAATAAATCCTAAAATAAATGATCAACCTAATTTCAGAAATTTGATTAGATTGGAGACAAGACTCCTGGTTTATTTCGATTTCTGAAGTATTTTGATTAAATCATAAACATGTTTGATCAAATCGTAAGTACTAATTTGCTATTCGAATATAGGATATTTATTCCTGATATCAAAGAGACTTATGAACAGATGATTAAAGTCTATGCGAATCCATTAATCATGGTTGATTCTTTAATATCTGTTCACTTTAAATTTTGGATTAGATAGAACAAGAAGAGAGAATCACGTGCTAGATCATCTCGCTAATGGTGAAGGTTGATGGTAAAATTTGCTGCGTAAAGAAAATGGATAAGATAAACATTCATGAATAGTTTAGAGAGAGTAATGATTTTTAAAAATTTAATGATGGATTTTAGATATAAGAAAAAAAAATTGGGCTAGAAAAAAAAAATCCCCATTAGTGATTAGTGATTAGTGATTAATTAATCCCCCACTATTAACTTTTTTACCCCACTATTAATTAATGATTAGTGAGTTAATTAATGATTAGTGAGATTAAATTAATAAGTTGATTTTTTTCAAAAGAATAGTTATTGAGAGGGAGAAGATGAAGATGAAGGTGATAATGAAGATGAGGGTTATGGAAGAAAAAAAGTTAGATCATTTTCTTTAAGAGCCACAACAAGAGTATGATGTATTGGGTACTCACGGATACTTCAAATTTAGTTAATGGTGCTTGAATTGGCCAAAACACTCCTAAAAATGAACAATTTACAAATTGATTTCGGTTTGGTTAAAAAAGTTCGGCTACGACATCTGAAGAACAGGTAGCCGAACTCATCTGCAAGTGTAGTTCATCTAATGTTTCTGAAAACATAGGTAGCCGAACTCAGCTTTAATGAAGTTTTTTCTTTCAGAGAAAAGTTCGGTTAGGAGAAAAAAATTGCAACATAACCGAACTAGGAGTTCGGCTATGAAAAAAAATTGCGACATAATCGAACTCAATATATAGGTTTTTCAGAGAAAAGTTCGGTTAGGAGAAAAAAATTATGACGTAACCGAACTTTTCTCTGGAAAAAAAAAGCCTCCATTAAAGTTGAGTTCGGCTAGTTCGACAAAGTTTTTCACATAATTCCTAGCCGAACTTCTCTCTGCAACTTCCATTTTCAACTCATCTTGATGATGATTACTTCTCATTTTTTCAACCAAAAACGAATCACAAGTAATGGGTTTGTGAGAATATCTTTGTTAATGATTTAAATTTGGGGAAATTAGGCTAAGGCCCAACCCATGGATAACCCATAATATGAGGCCCTTAATTAAAAGAAGTTTAAATCTAGGCCCCGAGTTATTGAAAGACATACATGCCCTTTTATATATTGCCAAGCCCCAAATTAAATAAAATTTAAATTCAAGCCCAAAATTATTAAATCTAGGCCCAAAATTATTAAAGTATAATGTGAATGTGTAAACAGAAGTTACACATGCATATGCCATGTGTATCCAGAAGTTACACATCCTTATGACATGTGTAATGCAAAGTTACATATCAAAAAATAGAAATAAAAAAGAAAGCATAAAAAAAGTTCATGTATTAATTTAATATTCATTTATAATAATTTCTTAGCATGTGTAACTAAAAGTTACACACGCATCTGTTTAGTATAATTGAGAGTTACATATGCATCTATCTAGTGTAATTGAGAGTTACACATGCGTCTGACTTGTGTGTTCAGCGTCAACTCCAGTTCCAGCGAGACCTAAAATATAACGACAAGCAATTAGTTTTTATAAGATTAAATGAAAAACAATGTATATTCAATTTCACATACATCTGAGTAGTGAAACTACCAGTTACCCATGCAACTGACTAGTGTAACTAGGAGTTACACATCCATATTGGAATTTAGCACACGAACCAATAAAGCAAGAACATAAGCATGATTACCAAGTGTATAATGTTCAAACCACTGATTTCTGCGGTAAAGCTATGAGTTAAAGGTTCAACATTTCCGGGAAAACGAAGAATATGAAACAAAATATAGACTGAGGCATGCTGGACTAACCTTGCAGTAGTATCAAGCGCAATTTCAGTGCTGGCATTCACCAATCCACCATTCTTTTCCACTCGATAAGTAAGTTCAGCTCCATTTATACTTGCATCAATATACACGGTAGAGTTCTCGTCAATCTCCTCTCTTAGAAGCATCTTTGACAACTCTATCACCACCTTCTTCTCTAGCCACCTCCTAATTAGCCTAGCGCCATATACCTGTAAAATCGACAAATAAGATTTTGCAACTTTTGTAAGCAACAACAGGAACATAAGCAATAACCTCGCAGAAAACTTTATAATTCTAATTCATTTCGTTATTCAGGACGAAAGAGCACATTGCTGAGTAGATCACATACCGGATCGTAGCTTTCAGTCAGTACAATGTCAAATGCAGCATCGGACACAGGCTAGTGCAATTTCCCTCTCAGCCAAGCGAGATGCCACATCCTTCATCAGAAATCTAGTTACTTTCCTCAGTTGGATATTTTCATGAAATAAATGTAAAAGAACATTTTGAATGCTACAACAGTTAAAAGAAGTAAAAACAGCTAAAAAAACCTAGAAAAATTTCATACACAAGCAAAATGTTCTACATGTAATCGGCAGTTACATATGCATATATCATGTGTAAGTCGCAGTTACATATGTCATAGGCATGTGTAATTGGCAGTTACACATGCATATGACATGTGTAAGCCGCAGTTACACATCAGTATTATGGCTTGTATACTTGGCACGTATACTATGTTAGCTATATAAATCGAAATGAAACAACTACAACATCCCCTACAATCACTTTCCAATTTGGAAAAGTAGATATCCTCAAACCAAGATTTCAAGGATGTCATGATTCATGAACAATTACATCCTTAACTTCTATTACACCCACTCAATATTTCTAAGCGGAAAACTTACAAAGACAAATAAGAATACTAGAATTGAAGGATTCAAATCATTAAGCAAAGGCAGGAATTCAATATATTATTCACAGAAATAAATGCTTAGTAATCTATATCAAACAGCAGGCACACACACCAAAAAATCTATCAGATTCTTAGCTAATAAACACGATATCACAATATAAAGTTCTAGTTTAAGCAACACAAATATTGGATTAAACCTACTAATAATCTGAACTGAGAATCATTTCCAAAGAAATTCTTCTAATCATTGTACAAGAAAATAATTTCCTTGTATCATAATTAATTCAATTGGCATGTGTATCTATAAGTTACACATCTAATTAGCATGTGTAACTAGTAGCTACACATCTAATTAGCATGTGTACCTAAAAGTTACACATCTAATTGGCACATGTAACTAGTAGCTACAAGTTCATTTATCTTGCCAAGTTATAACACTCGACAAATATGATCAAATCATGAACTGTACAATAAACGTATAATGTATGTTGATGTATATAAGAAATCACAGACCTGCTCCGCAGAATGATACATGGCATGACTATGCATTAAGATCCAGATATACCTGATTGGCCTCCAGCAATAAGCACCCAGTTCTTTACAGGAACTCCAGCATACTCTACCCCAGCATGCAATGTAATTACCATCTTTTCATAGCTGAACGAAAACTCAAAAGTATTATATTCCAAAAATCCTGAAAATTATAATACAAGCAAACAATATTTTAGCAGCACAAACCTCGTCTAAATGTTGTTTCCCAACAACCCAACATCCAAAGCCCCATCATTCAAATTATCTCGCAAACTTACATAATCATTACTAACAATTCCACATTCAATCTCATCATTTCCAGAATCACTAGCTCCACTGCTACTCCCTACTACTAGGACTTGATGTTCTTTCCTCAATTTCATAAATATAACCACTATAACAGATAGAAGTTTCATATTAGGTTACATATGCATATTGTTATAGCATGGCTCGGTTGAACCCACCAAGCGTTGGTATGTCAAGTTTGGTTGTCATATTTTAGTGAATCAAAACTCATGTTAAGAGTCGCTTGATTGTGTACTAGAGTCAAACTTCGTATAGGTTAGCTTGAAAGTATTAGGATATGAGACATTACAAATATTGCGAAGACTTGAAGATGTGAAGAAGCAAGGAGCTACAACGACAATAATCATCCTTACACTTGAGATAGTGATATTTGACTTGAACTGTTTTATTCCCTAACGTATCTTTCGAGTCGTGCATATTGAAAACATAACTGCGAAGCATATTTGAACTCTAGATAGACACAGTATTAACGAATACAATACGAGGTTTATTGCTTAACCATTAAACTTTGTAGATAAGACATCGCCTTAATCATTTGAATGCTATTGTGATTATGTATGGGTATGAGGTGAGGATTTCATCCTAGGGAACAATGTTTACATGTGTTCTAAGGAAGTAAGTTCATAAACTTGTTTGTGGACCGAAAAGGAAATTGTCAGGTGTTATTGGTTTTGTTATTCATTGCATATCTTATGAACAACCAATATGTGTGATAGAGTATAACCGCTCACAACTTGTTGTGTTCTTGGTAGAACTGTTCACAAAGGCCTGACTTATGTATTGGTATAACTTTTATTAGTAAAACCGATCTTAAGTAATCACCTGTGGTATGATCGGATTTTGTATGTATGACCTTGTAAGGGAAAGGGAGCCGATCCTAGTAAGGGGTGCAGTACATCAAAAGGAACCGATCCTTGTATGGGGTGTAGCAAGGTTTATAGCAGAAAGGGGAACCGATCCTATGGACATGTGCAACACATATAAGTTAGATACCATATATATGTGGGGAACCGATCCTAGTACCTAATCAACCGAACTTTTTGGAAGCTAGTGTGCACAGTACTCACATAGAGGTAGAACCGAAACTTGTTTTGGTAGAACCGTAAACCCATGATTGTGATTGAATGTTGGTTTGATCAATCACATAGTTCTTGAAAGTCAGATGAACCAATTCTAAACTTGTTTGGAAGTGTGGCAAATCGGTTTCAAGGTTGTAAGTGTGAAAGAGAACTTACGAAGTTAAGATGTCGACAAACTTTGAACACGTCTTTGTGAATGTTTATTTCTATAATTGTTCAAAGATATTCCTTAACGGCTAAGGGAAGAGAATCCCAGGATCGAAACATAAGTAATTTAGGAATCTTTTAATTAAGATTATTAATTTCATTTTGTAGGGAAATTACAGTATTAGTAATGTGCATTTACTAATTAGATTTTCCGAGAGATTTCGATCGTTATTTTTGGACAGAGCATTTCCAGGAATTATGAAAACCGAATCTGTGCTTTTATGAATATATTGAGAATATTTTCGGTTTTGGAAATTCCTTGGTGTCCAAACTTCCTTGTCTATAAATACACGAAGTTTGCCTTTCTAGCAAACTAATCCTTCGTAACAACAGATTTACTCTTTTGTCGTTGTTACTGGTGTAGCCACCTATTCAGAGAGGAGAGTAACCTAATTAGGCGAAATCTCTTACGGCCGCTCAATTTAAAGTCTTCTTTAGGATTGAGAAGCTCCAGCGCTGATGAGTGCCAAATAGTGCATATTTATACACCTTTTTATTGGCATTTTACTCATCTTTTGCGCTTAGAAATCAAATATTATCCCAGATTCTGTGTTTTCTTTGTTTTCAAGAATAAATATTTGTATTAATTATTTTTGTGTTTTTAGGTAGTAAATAAAGCTCGGAGAATCTGAGGAGCCAAGGAGCGAAGAATTGGAGTCAAACATCTATGGAGCAGTTAGCCAAAGCCCGCGCGCAAATCAGTTGCAACCCAGCAAGCAAGACATGGGCTCGAGCTATCCATCTCAGACCCACGACCCGGATCCAAGCCCATCATTTCTGAGCCGTTGAGATCTCCCTCAACTACATCCTACGGTCGCTCAGCTTTGCATATCATTACTCGATGCTCCCGCTCCACACCAAATCTACCCAATACTCCCTGAGCCGTTCAGATCTCCTGCTCTTCATCCAACGCTCGCTCAACCTTCTCCATCAATCTCCGATGCATCCGTGCAACACTGAATCACCCATAACCCTATACCCCCATCGACCCACCTCATTTCTCTTCTTCTCCTTCTCTTTCTTCTCCCCGACCAGCTCTGCAAAACCCATTCTCCACCTTCTCCTCCCTTCCCCATGGCAGAGCGGAGCCGCTAGGCTGCGCTTCCACCACCTCCATCATCACCTTCCGACATCAAACAACAACCCCAACAGCCGCCCTCTCGAGGTCTAGGTTTTCTCTTTCTTAGCTTCTCCAACCCTAGAAGCTAACTCGAGAGAAAAACTAGAACTAGGTTTCCTGTGATCGAAGCATGGAGTTGCGAGCCGATTGACGAGTAAGAGGAAAGCGATTCGAGAGAGTATGGGTACTCTATTTTTCATTTAATTTCTACTTTTGAGAAATTTAGGGTTTGGTTTTTAGGGATATGTTTGCATGTATAAATAGAAGGGGGAGAAGATGATTTTAGTCACGCCTGGAATCATCTTGAAGAATGAAAAATAGACTGCACTGGCTAATCCAGGCGTGACTAAAATCATCTTCTCCCCCTTCTATTTATACATGCAAACATATCCCTAAAAACCAAACCCTAAATTTCTCAAAAGTAGAAATTAAATGAAAAATAGAGTACCCATACTCTCCGAATCGCTTTCTCTTCTGTCAATCGATCGACTCGCAACTCCATGCTTCGATTCGGTAGGGTCCCTAGCTCTAGTTTTTCTCTAAGTTAGCTTCTAGGGTTGGAGAAGCTAAGAAAGAGAAAACCTAGACCTAGAGAGGGGTGCGGCTGTTGGAGTTGTTGTTTGATGTCTGGAAGGTGATGATGGAGGTGGTGAAGCGGCAGCTCTCCATGGGGAAGGGAGGAGAAGGTGGAGAATGGGTTTTGCAGAGCTGGGCCTGGGAGAAGAAAGAGAAGGAGAAGAAGAGAAATGAGGTGGGTCGATGGGGGTATAGGGTTATGGGTGATTCAGTGTTGCACGGATGCATCGGAGATTGATGGAGAAGGTTGAGCGAGCGTTGGATGAAGAGCAGGAGATCTGAACGGCCGTGGAGTATTGGGTAGATTTGTGTGGAGCGGAGCATGAGTAATGATATGCAAAGCCGAGCGACCGTAGGATGTAGTTGAGGGAGATCTCAACGGCTCGTAAAATGATGGGCTTGGATCCGGTCGTGGGTCCGAGATGGATAGCTCGAGCCCATGTCTTGCTTGTCGGGTTGCAAATCGATTTGCGCGCTGCTTTGGCTAACTGCTCCATAGATGTTTGACTCCAATTCTTCACTCCTTGGCTCCTCAGATTCTCCGAGCTTTATTTACTACCTAAAAACACAAAAATAATTAATACAAATATTTATTCTTGAAAACAAAGAAAACAGTAATCTGGGATAATATTTGATTTCTAAGCGCAAAAGATGAGTAAAATGCCAATAAAAAGGTGTATAAATATGCACTATTTGGCACTCATCAAATACCCCCAAACCCGAATTTTACTTGTCCTCAAGTGAAACAGAAATGAAGAAATCCTAACTATACCACCAAGTCGTAGGTCTCTCGAATGCATTTAGCGTATGCACTAAGCCTTTAAACCCCTAGGTGTCCCTAGTGGACGAGTTGTAGTCTCGTGAGGGTTTACCAGAGGTGTACCCACAAAACCTTCTCCAACTTCAGAGTGTAAAAGAGTCTCAAGCATCCAAGAAGCTATGAGGACATAGAGTTTCTCAAAAACTTGGTAGGCCTCGAAAGTGTATGCAAATTTGACCTACGTGTAATACCGCAAGTGCACGGCGTCTATCGGAGACGCGGAAAGTACGGGTCGATCCCACAAGGACTTGTGTGTGCTTTGTGTGTGATCTAAGGCTTTCTGTTGAGTTTCAAGTGAAAATGTGTAGTGACAAGGTAACAACAGGGGGGTTTTGCCGATACGGATGGGATGAAATGAAATAAACCTAAACTAAGGTATAAACAGTGACAAAAGGATATGCCAGGGTCTCGCAAATCCACCACTAACTCCTATTGTGAGTTTAACTATGTTGAGATTCTTGTTGTCCTGTGATTGATAAGGGAGGTGTCAATTCCACCACCTATCTCTCCCCCGTAATGCCTCAATTAACGGCTAAAGTCTGACCCGCAGCACTAGTTGTCTAATTTAGTACAACTAGTCAAGGGAATCGCATTTGTATCTAAGGTTGAGCTGCAATACACTCAACACAGTTGAGACCTAACTACAAGTGTATCCATGGCGTTGGTATACACTTTGTGAGAGAAAAGCATTGGTTATTTGTAATTGAAGACAATTGATAACATTAAGCATTCAAGATGGTTCACGAGTTAAAACACAATCGGAATTAGGGTTTCATTGAAACCCTAGCTACTAAATTAAAACATCAAAATGAAAATTAAACTACAAAATTAAACCTAATTGATTTGCACTTTGGCTAATCAAAGCGTGACTAAAATCATGTTCTCCCTCTTCTATTTATACAAGCACACCCATTCTCCAAAACATCAAACCCTAATTCTATTTAAAATAGAAATTAAATGTAAAATGAATCGAACCCATACTCTGGTCGCCTCTCCTCTTGTCGTGCGGCTGTTAGAACTCCATCACTCGATTGATTACACAGAACCCTAACCCTAGTTCCATTTATCTCTTTCATAGCCTCTAGAGTTGTTGAGAGGCTAGGCAAGAGATGAGTGAAACTAAAGGTGGTGTTAGTCAGCATTTTGTTGCAGTGTAAAGAGATGGTGGTGGTGAGGTGGTCTGATTTTGTGTCAGGAGGTGATGAAGGTGGTATGGTTGAAGAAGAGCAGAGCTCTGCTCTGTCGGGTGAAGAGGTAGGGGGGAGGAGAAGAGAATAGGGTTAGGTTTTGGTGATAGGGGCTTATATAGGTGGTGTGATGTGAAGCGGGTGCATCAGGATTTGATGTGAAGGTCGGAGCGAGCGTCGGATGTAGCAGGTAAGATCTGAACGGCTGAGGTAGAGTTGGGACGATTTGGTGTTGCACAGGAGCAGCGAACTCTGATGCACGTGGAGGCAGCGACCGTAGGATGTAGCTAGGTGTGATCTCAACGGCTCGGGTTGGATGGGCTCGGATCCGGGTCGGGTCTAGCTCAAGCCCATGTCTTCCTTGTTGGGTCATGGGACTCGACACGCGTGCGAGCTTTGGCTATCTCGCTCCATAGATGATCGACTCCAATTCTTCACTCTTTGGCTCCTCAGTTTCTCCGAGCTTTATTTATTGCCTAAAAACACAAAATTAATTAATACAATTATTTATTCTTGAAAACAAGGAAAATACAGAATCTGGGATAATATCTGATTTCTAAGCGCAAAAGATGAGTAAAATGACAATAAAAAGGTGTATAAATATGCACTATTTAGCACTCATCAAATACCCCCAAACCTGAATTTTACTTGTCCTCAAGTGAAACGAAATGAAGAAATCCTAACTATACCCCCGTCTTGAGTCTCTCGAATGCATTTAGCGTATGCACTAAGCCTTTAAACCGCTAGGTGTCCCTAGTGGACGAGTTGTAGTCTCGTGAGGGTTTACCGAGAGGTGTACCCACAAAACCTTCTCCAACCGAGTGTAAAGAGTCTCAAGCATCCTAAGAGCTATGAGGACATAGAGTTTCGCATGCTAGTAACGAAGTTAGAACTACCAAAGAACGCATTCTCATCCTTAAGTCTTTGAGCGAGAAGTAACCATACCATATGAAAGAATTCGGATTCGATTGTGATCATAAGTCTCAACTTCGCCTCACCATTAGGGTTTTATGATAATTGCACTCAAAAAGATCGCTTTTTAGTCTCTCATGTGTGCAGGCGGGAATAAAGAGAGAAATCCTGCACACGTTGTAGGTAAGAAGGATAACCTTCCGAAATAAAACGGAGACTCCACGTAAATGTGGACAAAAAGAATCTTTTTCTCGATGATCTCTAAGAAAGGAAATCAACCATTAGCAAGGGGTGGGAGTACTCACTCACTTCTCACCCGATCGGCAATTAATATCACTCTCTCATAAGAAAGCATAGAAACGTCTTCAATCTTTGGTCTTCGGTCTTCAATTGTTGATGACGAACTTCTAAACTT